>LPNX010233197.1:0-282500 GCA_001517045.1 Pseudotsuga menziesii
GAACTTTTAAACAAAAATGATATGTTTACCTCATAGCAGCCTAATGACGGGTACGGGGTACCTTTAACAACCAAGAATGATCGAACATCTCCACTGCACAAAAGATAAAGCCAACTGTCAATACTGTAAAACAGTGTTAATCAATTGAACTTGCATGCCCCCTTACAAAATGTATGGATGGAGCCCCTCCAACCAAAACCAAACTGGCACTGTTCAAATGTCATGCCGCAAACACAATTCAAATGACCTGGTTATTCTTAGTGGATTCCATTGCTTAAAGTAAATTATGAGCTTTTGTACCAAAGAGCTTTCTTAGTAAGGGAACAATGAAATAAATACAAGACGATGCTTCTCCTTCAGAGCATTGGTAAGAGCCTTGAATTGAACCTCACAAAGGGGTAAAGATAATGAACACAGAAGGGGCATCAAACAGGGCATGGGAGAAACAATTACCTAACACTCAGTAGGTCTTAACATTGTGATCCACATCTAATTAAGAAAAGGACACAAACAGACCAAATCAATGCTTAATTCTTTAGGTAATATTATCAAACAGGCTGATATATTGTCAAGTAAAAGAATTGTAAACAACCATTAGTGACCAATCTGATATCCAAACTCCTAACCCTAAAGAAAACCCTTCACACTTGGAAATGGATCCACTTTAAGGGACACCCACTGCATCCGTCAACAATTAAACCAGCACAAACACCTATTAGCACTTGGCGTAAAATAACTAATCCATATATTCTTCTAAAGATACAGAAAACACAGCATTAAACCTTTTGGTTTAACCAACTAGATCACGCTCTACTGACATAAAGCCAAAAGTCTGGGCTGCATACACATTTCAATAGTTAAGATCGGCTATGCAGCATGGCATGTACCTTTCTAAGAGATGTTGTTAAGGAAAAGTAACACGACTAATGCCCATTTTACATGGATCATAGGTTTTAAATTTTAATAAACCAAAATAAGATAGTTTCAGCAGCATATCTTAAAGCAATTACAAATAAATTATCTTGAACTATGTGAAAAATTACTTCAAATGCACACAAATTTCTGAACTAAATCAATGTTAGTTGACTTGACTTAACAAAACTGTAAAAGATCAAAGATCCATCCATAATGCATCTTAATTAATCGGCCTATGCCACATTGTGAGTGAAAGCAGATTTGTTCATCTTAAATTGTCCATCTCCCATCGTATTCCCTTAATACCTAATATTAAGATTAAGGTCAAGATTGACTAACCTGCAGATCTCCATCCTCTTGAAAAATATCCCAAGGTACTTTAAAGTTTAAACAAATTCTTTTCACTTACTTAAAAATTAATTTGCTTGGGCTGATTTTACTGTAACTTGGTCAGACATGAAAGAAAGTGAGATATGGTAATACAGTTTTTAAAAGTTTATCTTAAAAGAAGGTTAACAAGTGCCCTTACAGTTATAAACCAGATATAAATTAACTTTGGCAGATAATTGTCTAATTTATTCAAAGATGTAGGTGCTTCTGAAACCATTCAAATCTAAATGCAGCCACATTCTATCAACTTTAGTTGTGTTGGCTAGGAGGCTTCAGCCAAATTGTCGCTTGAAGGAGAGAATTAGAGAAATCAATCCTCTCCTTGATACTGAACTAGACACAAAAAGGGCAGTTAGCTCAGCGATAAAGCAGCCCAGGCCCGAGGGTTTGATTCCTAGCTTGTCCAATTTGCAACATGATATCAGAGCCAGGTGTTGAGATGGGCTGTTAGTGGCCAGGTGTTGAGATGGGCTGTTAGTGGCTAGGAGGATTAAGCCAATGTGTAGCTTGAAGGAAGGTGTGTTGAGATTTATCGGTGGTGACAACAAGACCTCAGCTAAAGTGGCATGAAGTGGTGCACTGGAAATAGCAATCCAAACCTTTATATAGAACTCATAAAGGTGCCCGTCATGAAAGGGTAGCTCAGTGATAGAGCAGCCAGAGATAGAACCTGGGTTTGACTCCTAGCTTGTCCAATTTTCAACATGGTCTCAGAGACAAGTGTTGAGATTGATTGGTCGTGCCTAGGATGCTTGCCCCAAAGTGTCATCTGTGGGGGAGAGTTTAAGGTGGCAATCCACATCTTTTAGATAGAACTAGTCAGCGTACCCGTCATGAAAAGGGCATGTAACTCGGTGGTAGAGCATCCTTCCAATTGGGGATGGGCCCAGAGAACAATTGTTAGCATGTCCGGTTTTCAACATGACAGCAAAGCCAGGTGTTGAGGTTAACTGGCAATGGCTAGGAGACTTGAGTCATAATGCTAGAGATAGGCTATAGAAATCCACACCTTCATATAAAATTGGTAAGAGTGCCTGTCATGAAAAAGACAGGTGGATTGATGTTAGTAGGTGCAAGGCCTGGGTTTGATTCCTAGCCTGTCCAATTTTCAACATGGCATCAGAGCCAGGTGTTGAGATTGATTGGGCATGGCTAAGGAGGCTTGAGCCAAAGTTTTTTCCGCAGTGGTTGATGAACAGCCTACCAATCAGGGATAGGTCCGGGAATCAATTGCTAGCATATCCAGTTTTCAACATGGCAGTAAAACCAAGTATTGAGGTTAATTGGCAATGGCTAGGAGGCCTGAGTCATAGTGTGGCTTAAAGGGAATGCCTATGATAGGCTATAGAAATTCACCTAGATACCAAATTCGTAAGGTCATGAAAAATCCAAGTGGCTTGATGTTAGTAGATGTGGGCCCTTGGTTTAACTCCTAGCGCGTCCAATTTTCAACATGGTAGCAGAAACAAGTATTGAGATTGATGGTGGGTGGATAAGGAGGCTTGAGCAAATATGTGGCTTAAGGGGGTTAATGGAAGTAGCGATCCGCATCTTTTAGATCAAACTGGTAAGGTTTCCAATCATGTAAAGGGTATTTAGCTCAGTAGTAGAGCAGTCCGCAAGGGTGCCCATCATGAAAAGGCAAGTAGTTCGGTGATAGTAGGGGCAGTTCGTGGGTTTGATTTTACCTGTCCGATTTTCAATATGGTATCAGATTCAGGTATTAATATTGATTGCAGATGGCTAAGGTGCTTGAGCCAAACTGTGGCTTGGGGGCGGGTGATAGAGGTAGCAATCCACAATACGATTTTTAGATCAAACTGGCAAAGGTGCCCATCATGAAAAGGGCATGTAGATCAGCAGTAGATCAGTTCGCTGACCGAGGATAGGCCCATGGTTCAATTGCTAGCTCACTCAGTTTTCAACATGGTGTGAGAACCAGAACTTGAGACTGACTGGGGATAGCACGTCTAAGCTAAAGTATGCCTTAACAGAGTAGTTGGAGATGGCAATCTACAACTTGATATCAGAGTAGTTAGGATTCCTGTCATGAAAAGGCCATGAAGGTCAATGGTAAAGTAGCTTGCCGAACAGAGATAGATCACATGTTATGTTTGCATTTATCAAACTACACCGCAATCAATGAACACACACATTTCTCAGTATATTCTTGCTTTCATAGAAACTAAAAAGAAAAATCAATACGATTAATACTAATATTGCAAAAGATCAATTAAACAACTGAGCTATACCATTCATTCACCTTTGCAAGTAGCAGCATGGTGCCAATTGCACTCATTATAAAAATGTACCGCTTTCAATATTCGATTACATAAACCCACTACAAAATTAGGCTATATGTATCAACAAAACCAAAAGTAAAGAAATAGGAGCCGAGAAATCAATAACAAATAAAAAGAGAATATTACCAGTTGCGCTCATGGAAGTTGCTCTACACTCTGTTCGATTGCTGAAGTCTCAATGTGTCCTGAGGGCCAGAGGATTAATCTAGAGCACCCTCCGCGGAACCCCCGGACGCTCAGTGAATCCCGTGTGATTGCTCTAGTCTCTCGAGATGAAATGGAAAGATCTGCAATTGTCTATTCTACATTTCTGGTCTTGGAAGAAATAAGCGTCTTCAGGGTGCACGCAGGCTTGGAGCTCTGCCCTTATCTTACTGCCCACCCTAGGAATACATTGAGTGCTGCCTATTCCCTTGCCAGGAATGAATCGGGGGTACAACGCAAGGTAGTAAATTTACCCTTTACCCTACCGAACCTCTTTCCTGTTACCTCACCAAACCCAACAAGAAGTCCAATTGCGGGGCTGGAATCAGCTGGAGTATGTGTTGTATGGAGGACCTGCATTAGATCAATATGAAGTCCTTTGGTGCAAATTTACAGTAAGCTTATATAAGTGGCTGAAAAGGCTTATAGAAGCCCCAAAATCCAAATATTGGAGAAGGATAACTGTTCATTGGACTACCACAGACCTATCTGGCTATTTTGAATCAATTGGATCACCGACTGGTGAAGGGCGCAGGAAGAAAACCACAGGAAAACCTATGCAGCATACGCAGGGTGCAGGCAAGCTTGGAGGACTGGTGAAGGGCGCGGGCAGGATTGTGGAATAAAATATCCCTCAACATATTGGATATTTATATAGTTAAAAAAAACCCTTTTTACCCCTAATATACCACCAATATATTAACTTTTAATTTTTTAATTTTAACCCCCCAATATGAACGGACGTGATATCATATTGGTCCCTAGGTGACGCCCCCATGCATTCACATTGAGGACCAACCGAGCCAACTAATAGATGGGTTTATCAGGCTACTTAACCAAGACATCATACTGTTGGGTTTATCAGGCTACTCAGCCAAGCCAACTAACAGTTGGGTTTATAAGGATTTTCATACAAGGATCACACATGGACAGATGCACAACAAGACACAACCAAGTGTTATACACCTGAATGGCACCTCTCCATCCGAGTGCTGACATCCCTCAGGTTGGCACACAAAAGGACACTTATGGATAGAGGTTTTCCCAAAACACTATAGCTTGGATTATGATGAAATACATTCCTTATATACCCAGCTAGTTACTTTTCTATTTTACTATGTTGAGCTATATTCGTGACTCTTCTCTTATACAACTCGCGAGTCCCGGTTGATGCAAGTCGCGAATCTATGTATTCACGAGTTTCCCTTATGATAAGTCGCGAATCATTCGCGGGTTTCTCTACTACATACCCGCGAATGTGTCTCTTAACATTTAAACATAAAACACGCGCTAATTGGATATTAGTTAACTCATTTAACTTAATTTTCTTAACTGTTACAACTTCCCCAACCTTCGAGAACTGCCTTATTTCACCCATATAAATACAGGCCTTGGGGAGGGTGTTGGATAGATATACTTGGAGAGAAAAGTTATGCTGGTGGAGTTTATACAGAAGTCTTTGGAGCAGTGGAACTCAAAATCCTTTGGTTGCAAAGGATTCCTTGTCTCATGCGTTGGGTTGTAATCTGAACTTCTTCATTATTGATAATAAAGAGAATCCTTCTTCCATATGTGCTTCATGTGTATTGGTTTGATAAATGTTTATGTTTATGCATCTTATATGTGATTTATATAACCTGCTTATATATATATGAATCATCTTGTATATGGAATATTGTTTCTTGACAGGTGAAAGAGGAGCAACCTTGAAGACTTTGAAGGTGAAGCAGAGCGGAAGAGGACTAGCAAGGATCGACCTTCAGTAATCGAGTAAGTCTTTCTAATCCTCCTATTTCCTTTACTGCACTTTAGAGTCAATTGTCTGCAAGCTGATTGAGTATGTTGGTAACCCCAGACCTTAGGTTATTAGGTGTGTAATCCTGTACAATAGAATTGGTGACTCCGTTGGGGAGCCCGGACTGCTGTAGGTTGTTTTCTGTCCCCCTGACCAGTCTTTGCCTGTAAGTCTGTGTGTGATCTGTTATCCTGGTTCTTATTTGCTTCAACATTTGAAATTTTTTGTTTTTTCTTGGTTTTTTAGAAAAAAACTTTATACCCATTCGCGAGTTGTCCTTATAGACAGTCGCGAATACAGGGTTGAATTCACGGGTTGTAATACTAGACAGTCGCGAATCATTCGCGAGTTGCTCTTATTGACAGTCGCGAATACTCCTGGGAGTAGGGATTTTTAAGATAAGTTTTGCTTGTTCTTTTCTTTGTTTAGTTCCTGTTTCTGAGTGGTCTTTATTTAAGAATGCTGTGTAGTTGGTCTGAATACTGTTGGTGATCACACTTCTCTACTTTTTTGGAAGCTGTTGAGTCTTTTTGCTTGGTTTATTTACTGTTTGCATCTTGGAGTATTTTGGCCTGTTTGGGTTGTGGGTTAAGGTGTCTTTGTCCAGATCAGTGATCAGGGTCTTGGGCTCTGTTTTTTCCAGTCTGTCTTCTGACAGTGGCTAGTTGTCACTTGCCCTTGTAAGTTTGCAGTGATTTTTGTCATTGTTTGCACCCAAGCTAGGGTTCCTAGCCTCCTTTTGTTGGTGGTATTTTGGTCCTGTTAGTCTGTTTGCTTCAGTTTGTTTCTTTTATACAGTTTATAAGTTTCAAGTTTGCTCAAGCATAGTGCATTGTAGATGCATAGTAGAATTTTGATTATTTTTAAAAGTGAAAAGAAAACATAGTTAAAGCTTTTGCATTGTGATTTTGCATAAGTAGTGTTTATTTCAATTTAAAAATATTATATCAAAAACTACAAAAATACAGGCTTAGTTTCTTTCATTGTTGCTTTCAATTCATTAATACATATTTGCAAAAATTAAAAAGAAGTTTGCTTTTATAATGGTAATTTTGCTTTGAATACACCTTTACTTTCATTTATTTCTTGTTTGAGTCAAAACATCATACAGTATACCACTCCATTTCCTCTTGAGTAAAGAACAACCCTTTAAAATAAACGCATAAATTAAAATTTACTAGTAAGTTTTTGTTTTTAGGGGCCTTTCACCTACTAGCTTAGGCTAGACTTGTGGGATAGGAAGTGTAAAATTCCCACAAGTTATAAAACTCAGACGTAGTCGACCTTTCTTTAGGAAAATCCTTGACTTTATTGACTGTATCTGGGAAGCTCCTCTCAAATGGGAGTTAAGCACTAGGCCACATGGAGGCTTGGACAGAGGAGATAACCCTCCGAATCCTTGTCAAAGCGTAACTCAGGAATTTTACACATCTGGGGATTCTGTCCTAGACAGAGTTTCGGGCTCAGCTACCCTACCCATGCATACAAGTTCAGCTGATGACTGTCCCCCCAGACTGTTGATATTTCCAAGATAGCCTTTAGTCTCTTGTCTTTTTAGGGTTCATACCTAGGTAAACCAGAAGGTTATTTCTGGTTCACCTTGAACGGGCTTGGAAGGTAACCCTTGTTAAAAGTGTAGGAGGGCGGTGGGTGATTCCTCCGCTTGTGCCTAATAACCACTTCAAGGACGCCAAGTAATCGTTCATCAACTTTCTTCGGGAAAGTATATCTTTTACCCTGGTTTGATTGCTTGAGACTTTAGGAATTTTTTAGTGTATGCTTGGTGGTTTGCCTATGTTTAGTTGGCCTTAGGGTGTGATTTGTCAAATCTTTAATTCTGGAGGACCAACCTGTTAGAAGGTCAAGAAGGTTGAGAAACCTTCCTCCTATCACTGCATTGGAGCCTCCACCTTTACCTCAAAGGTGGAGATTAGACACAGACGGTTCATTTGAACCTGTAGGAATAAGTGAAGTCCTTGGTGAACCAAAACTCATTGCTAACCGTTTTGATCTTGAAACAGTTGAGATAGAAGAATTGCATACTGACGAGTTTGCAAGAAATTTTAACACCGCCTTGACTGATTTAAACGATCCTGTGATCGTTCAGGTTAGACCTTTTGATTCACCAGTGCTAGGTGTCCCTGTGGGTAGTGTCATGTCTTCTGCGGGAGAAAGTTCTTTTGTGTTCACCTCAACCCTTCCGGTTGAAGGGGTACTACCTCCCCTGGTAAGTGCCCCTAGATCTAGTTTACCTTCTACACCTTTGACTCCAGCGAGCCGGGTGGTTCAACCACCGGTTCACTCAAACATAGGAGGTATTTCTGGTGACATGGTTACTGGGATCCCCAATATACCTACTATTCCTTCTTCCTTCCCTTACACTACCCAGAGTGGTCCGGTAGGATCCTTGGCATTTGTCCAAGGATTTCCTTGGAATGGGGGGCACATTCCCCCATCCAATCCATACGTAGGTCCATCTCCTTCATATGTAGGAGTGCAGTTTGGGAGCAATACCTCTTATGGGAAAAGCTTCCAAACCCCTATTTCGGTCCCATACACAAGCTCTCCCTTTTCGCTATTTAGCGGAGGGATACCTGCTCCTATTTCTATGGGGACGGCCCGAACCTCTTACACTGTACCTCCCACACACAATCCTGTGGCTTACAGATGGAATCCGTTTCAGAGCAACCTTCCCACTTCACAACCGGTGGCTGGGGGCAACCCCACTTTTACCCATGGGCATTCGGGGGCAGGTCCCTCAAATCCCCAAGCTCGCACATTTACTACCCCAGTTAGGCCCAAACTTCATTCCCTGGCAACTTTAAACTTGCCACAATTTTCAAAATTGATGAATGACCCGGTGAGGCATGACCCCTTGTGGCCACCTGTTCCCACCAAGTTACCATCGGACATCCCTAAGTTCGAAGGCAAAACTGGTGAAGATCCTGGGGCACATGCCACCACTTTTCACTTATGGTGTTCTTCCAATTCATTGAATGAGGATTCAATTAGATTGAGGCTATTCCAGAGGACCTTGGCAGGTACGATGGAAAAATGGTATATTGAATTGCCTTTTGCTGCCTTTAGTAGTTTATGGGA
The DNA here is from genome assembly GCA_001517045.1 of Pseudotsuga menziesii. Lineage (NCBI taxonomy): Eukaryota > Viridiplantae > Streptophyta > Pinopsida > Pinales > Pinaceae > Pseudotsuga > Pseudotsuga menziesii. The sequence goes on from LPNX010233197.1 coordinate 8,707, forward strand.
TTTGGCTAGTGCTTTCCTTAGCCACTTTCAGCTTCCGGTTTGATACGATTTCAGAACGGACTTGTTGTCTACTTTTAGACAAAACAAGGATACCCACATCTCGGATCATATCCAAGAGTGGAGGAGGTGAAAGAACCTTATTAAAGCCACCATTCCTCCTGAGTTTCTATTAGAATGGTTCCTTAAATCACTGTTTCCATACATATCTAAGGATGTTTCCACATCAGGAGTAACGAACAAAGAAGAAGCCATACTCAGGGCCTAGCAGTTGGACTTGATTTATTCACAGTCTGGGATCTTGTATGAGATCATCCTTGAGGCACCGAGGCCTTTGCACAAGGTGGAGAAGCCTAAGCCTGGACCCCATGCCCATGGTGTGGTTGGGTCTGTTAACTCTCCCACCGTAGAGTCTTTAACTAAGCAAATTCACCAGTTGTCTGTCAAACAGTCTACGGCGGAGGCAGCAAAGGCTGCCCCCTCTCCCCAAAATGCAAATGTTTTTGCGCAAACCTCTCAGAAGGGCAATCAACAGCCCGATGGGAAGAAAAAGAAAGGTAAAAAGGGAGAGGGAAATCAAAACAAGCCAAAGCCCGCGAACAATGCTAATGGGGGAAAAAAATAAAAGAAGAAGGTCAAGTTCCCTTGTAAGTTGTGCCAAGAGGACCACCTTACTCACCTTTTCCCCCTTATGGATCAAGCCCAGAAGCTGCTTAAAGCTCAACAACAGGCTGTCCTGAAGGATCCTTTTCCCCAAGGACAGAACTCTGCTTCAGCTTCTAATGTAGCAGGGGGCACTCAAACTGCCCCTGACCCTAATTATATCAACATGCTTAGATCTTCGACTTTGTTGTAGACAAGGAACACAAATTATGAGACTGAGACTTCTGAGAAGGGTAAAGCTGTAGTTGAAACTTAGAACCCTCTCACAATAGAGAAACCTGCCGAAACTATGTCGAAGATACTGAAAGGTGTTTTCAAGAAGACTTTGCATAACCCTAACACTAGGGATGCTTCAAACTACTCCGTGGTTGAAGACTTAGCTCAAACCCCTTGTGCAATGTCAGCTTTAGAGGTGTTACAGAGTTGTCCCGCTCAGCAGGATGCCCTCTTAGCAGCTTTAGGTAGCATGGACTCTTCGAGTCTCATGGCGAAATTTCATTTGTCTAATGTTAAAATTCGCCTCCCTTACCATGTAGCCCTATCAATTGATGTCGTCCATGGTGGTAAGACCATTGGAAGGGCAGTTGTTGACGAAGGGGCCTCTACATGTGTTATGTACTTGACCTGTTGGAAAGCTCTTGGATCCCCAGAGCTGGTCCCATCAAACACTTTACTTACTGCTTTTGATGGAAGATCCTTCCGTCCTCATGGTATCCTACCAGCTTTCGAGATTAAGTTGGTAGGAAAAGCAGTGTCTGTTGAAGTGGAAGTGATTGATGCTCCCTTGGACTACAATTTGCTTCTAGGAAGGAGTTGGACTTATGCTATGTCCGCTATTGTGTCAGTTGTTCTTCGTGTAGTGGTTTTTCCACATGAGGGCAAGTTGATTACTATTGATCAACTTGATTTTACCCGAAAAGACCGTTTAGAGTCTAATGAGTCTGCTATGCCATTGGTTGATCAGGTAAAACCTGCTGCACAGAGCTTGGGGGCTTGAATGTACACATCACTGATGGGCACATTTGATCTTCTAGCCCCAGTTAATTACATTGGTTCTACTAGTGTGGGGAGGCCCATCACTACAGTTGTCGATAGGACTGATCCTTGGGTCCTCCCAACTCCCCATGAACCGGAAGTGCCCTTATCGACAGTAGAGGTTGCTTATCAAGCTATCACTCAAGCTGCTGCTGATCCCATTCCAGATCCTCTAACAGTCTTGGATGATCTGGAAGAAGTTTATTTGCCCGCATGGGTGGAAAACTCTTTACATTCCATAGATTGCTTAGATACCGTTTTACCTTTCGATGAAGCTATTCTGGAAGCTATGAGTGGACGTGATAAGATTTGTGAGGATCTTCATCATCAATCCTATTTTCTTCCAGATCTAAGCAAAATAGAAAACCAAGAGTTTCACGTGAGACTGTCAGAAGATGTTGATATACCTGTTAACCCTTTGCCTAGGGAAGGAGTGTTTGCCGAGGGGAATATGGCAAACATTTCCACCACTATACCTATCAACATCTTTGTGAATCTAGATGTCGTGGAAAACATCTATATAGGTGCAAACTACTCTCCGGAGGAGATTGCTATCTACACTGCCATTTTTAAGGAGTTTCATGATATCTTTGCCTGGTCATATGAGGAGATTCCAGGCATCGATCCATCTATTGTTCAACATGAAATCCGAACCTATCCTGATGCCAAATCGGTTCGACAGAAATTAAGACCCGTGAACCGGCGTAAAGTGGCGGCTGTGAAGGCAGAAGTTGAAAAGTTGTTGAAAGTTGGTTTTATATATCCCATATCTTTGACTGAATGGGTGTCCAACCCTGTTCCTCTTGATAAAAAGCAAGGGACTATTCGTGTTTGTACAGAATTTAGAGACCTCAATAAAGCCTATCCTAAGGAAAACTACCCCACACCATTTATTGACCAGATCATAGATGCATGTGCAGAAAGTGAGTTGTTTTCGTTTATGGATGGTTTCTCCGGCTATAATCAAATCCAAATCAAACCGGAAGACCAACATTAAACTGCTTTCATTTGTCCCTGGGGTACATTCACGTATAAAAAAATGCCGTTTGGATTGAAAAATGCTGGGGCTACCTTTTGACGGGCTATGAACTTTGCTTTTCATGACATAAAAGCCATTGTCGAACCATACCTTGATCATTTGCCCGCACATTCTCGCAAGAGGGTCCAACATCCAGATCATTTGAGGTTGATTTTTGAAAGATGTAGATACTATAAAATTCGCTTGAATCCCCACAAGTGTGTATTCTGCGTCGAGTCAGGGAGATTACTTAGATTCATTGTTTCTAGTAGAGGCATCCAGGTGGATCCATTGAAAGTTGAGGCCATTGTAAATCTGCCTCCTCCTTGTTCTCTCAGGCAACTTCAAAGCCTGCAAGGAAAGTGTAACTTTCTTCGACGTTTTATCGTTAAATATGCCAAGATCACTAAAGGTTTTATGCGCTTCCTTAAACAAGACACTCCTTTTGTATGGGACGAAACCACACAACTTGTGTTCGAGGCATTGAAAAAAGCTTTGCTATCGGCTCCTCTATTACGTCCACCAGATTATTCTAGGGATTTTATATTATATCTGGCCGCGTCGGAGTCGACCATTGGGGTAGTACTAGTCTAGGAGGACGATAAGCTCGTTGAGCATGTCTTTTATTATCTTAGTCGTGCTTTGGCTGAACCTAAGCTTAGATACTCCCATGTCAAGAAGTTAGCCTTCGCAGCTGTTTATGCTGTACAGAGGTTGCGCCACTACATTTTACTGAGGACCACAATAGTAGTGGCGGATGTGAATCCGTTCCAATATGTTTTATCCCGACGGATTGTTTGGGGGAAATTTAATAAATGGATAGTCATTCTCCAGGAGTTTGACCTGGATTTCCAATCCTCTAAGTCTAAGAAGTCCTTAGTTTTCGCTGAGCTTATAGCAGAATTTCCCACTGAAGAAAATGTAGCGGTTGAGGATGACTCATTCCCAGATGAGCACATCTTCTTGATATTCACCTCTGATCCTTGGTACGGGGATATTCTTATATATCTCCAGACTTTCAAGTATCCTGCTACTTACTCTAGGGAGGAATGACGTAAGCTACGCCTTCATGCCAAGAACTACCTCATTATAGGAGATACATTATATCGACGAGGGGTAGATTCCGTCTTGCGTCGCTGCCTTACTCATGAGGAAGCGGAGATTGTCCTAAATGATTCCCATAGCGGAGCATGTGGGGGTCATTTATCTGGATTAGCAATGGCCCAGAAGATATTGCGTGCTGGTTATTTCTGGCCCACGATCTTTAAATATTGTGTGGAAGCCATGAAGCGCTGTCATCCATGTTAGTTTTACACCAGAAAAATGCAGTCACATCCTGCTCTGTTATTTCCTATTGTCTCAGTAGGCCCCTTCATGAAATGGGGGATCGATTACATGACATGCAACCCAGTCTCAGCTGGGGGGCATAAATACATCATTGTCGCTGCTGACTATTTTACGAAATGGGCAGAGGCAATGCCTACTTTCAAAGACAACGGGGAAACAACAACTTTCTTTGTTTTTAATCAAATTATTGCAAGGTTTGGTATTCCCAAAGTGATTGTCACTGACCATGGAAGTCATTTTCAAAATAACATGATGACGGAACTGACCACCATGCTCATATTTCGACAAGAACATTCTTCTCCATACTATCCGCAAGCTAACGGTCAGGTTGAGGCTGTCAACAAGACTTTAAAAACTATCCTTAATGGAAAATTGATGCAGCCCGTTCTAATTGGCACATCATGTTATATCTTTCTCTTTGGGCTTACAGAACTAATTTCAAGACTCCCACGGGTTATTCCCCTTTCCAACTCGTTCACAGGGTGGAAGTAGTTACTCCAATTGAATGCGAAATCCCATCCTTGAAGATAGCCATTCATGTGTTACCTGATACGACTAAGCTTGAGGAACGTCTGGTACACTTAGAACACCTTGATGAACAACGTAGAGATGCGTTGACTACTAATCAGGCTCATAAAAATAGGGTTAAATCTCAATATGATAAAATGGTCAAACCTAGGGTTTTCTCTGAAGGAGAACTTGTCTTGCTTTGGGACCAAGATAAAGAACCTCTGGGGGCAAGAAAATTCAAGGCTATGTGGTTAGGACCCTATGTCGTTTCGAAGGTGTTAAGTAAAGGTGCATATGAATTAGTTGATTATGATGGGAATAAGCTGCCTGAGCCTAGAAATGGGCTCTACCTGAAGAAGTACTATGCTTAGGCTTAGCACTTTTTCTTGTATTTTTAGTGTATGTGTTTTTATGTACATTAGGTTGTCAGTTTTGTTTTTTATATTATATGTTGGTTTTTGCAGATGTCTTCTGAAATGTATATAGGTTTCGCTGATGGCGCCAGCCGTCACACTTGTAACCTGGCTTCGGCAGCATGGGTTATCTATTCTCCCTCAGGACAGCTTGTTGCCATGGGTGGCGCTTGTCTAGGTCCTGCTTCTAATAATGTTGCTGAGTATAGGGCTATAATTGAGCTCCTATGGGATGCTTTGTCATGTGGCATCACCCAGCTTGAAGTCTGTTTGGATTCCCAGTTGGTAGTTTCCCAGCTCAATCGAGCTTATCAGGTGCAAAATCCTACCTTATTACGTCAGTTCATGCAAATTCGTTTATTGGAAAGACATTTTGAAGTTATTACTTTCAATCATATTCCACGAAATCAAAATTCATTGATTGATGCATATGCTAATNTTGCCTTAACAGACGTAGCCAAATCGGTGGAACCCCTACTACAAACTCCTGCATGGCTATAGGTATATGCTCAATCCGTATTGTAGGTACTCGCTGGGTCAGCCTGGCCAACTTCCCCTCTAGTACTCGGATCAATCCTGGGTCTCCCCCTACAACCGAACGCACGAACATACGAGGGTGCCCTTCAGGGAGGACTGGTCCAATATCTGCATTTTGACACATGAATAGGATTAAGACTTGTACATATGTATATATTCTATCATTGGAAAATTCATAAAAATTTGAAAATGATAAAAAATTAAAAATTACTTACCCATCTCGCCCCATATTCCTCCTGGAGGGAGGACAAGGTCGGGGTCACCTCAGAAATCCATCCCGGCGTATGGAAACTGCTCCAGCACTGGCACCTGTCATTCCCACCATGTATAAAAGTCCTCATCGTAAACGCTATGTATTATGTCTCCTCCTCCTTGACGGAGGAAGATGTCTCCCATCAGCTCAGCCTCGACTAACGTGGAGACCTGACCTATAGTGGTATAGCAGGGCTCATGGCTGGTACTTTCGAAGAAGAAGAACACCACTAGTATGCTTGCATAGCCAAAATTATTGCGTCTTCCCCTTTTATAGTGGGATAGTTGTCTCTTCATGATGGGGAGAACGCCCGAGCACCAATCATAGAGAGCACCTCTAAAGCAGTCAACTGCCACCCTCATTTGATTCCTGGTGGCCATATGTAATCCTGTTGACCCTACAAGTCTCACAATGGTACTAGCTAATACCTGGAGTGTGAAATCCTGGATGTCTGCAATAAGAACGCTGCTGCCCTTCTTCTGAGTACCCGGTGAACAGAATATGTCAACATAGTTTTGGACACTCAAAGGGTCCCCACCCCGGCCAGTGCCCCCCGTTGTGACAACCCAGTAATGAAATATATATCTTCCACGGTAAGCTCTAAGGTCTCACCTTGAATATTGAACATCCCCATATCATGATCCCAGTAATTGACCATGAATTCCAGTAAGTGGACATTTGCTTGCATGGGCGATGTACAAAAGAATTTCAATAGCCCACATGTCCTCAATGCTTGGATGGTGGGCACGCTTTGGAGCGCCGCATGATCCATTATTTCATGCTCCCTTTCTCTCCACTCCAGCACCATATTTTTCCTGGCAAATACAAGTAATTGAGTTCAGTATTCCATAATAAAATTTTGAAAATTTTGCATATTTTTAAAGTTTTACCCCATCGCGTAGCATTCGTGACTGTCCATTGGGGCAGGTCACGGATCATTCGCGGATGTCTAGTTAGACAACCTGCGAATGAAACGCGTATTCGCGACTTTCATGCTTAGCAACCCGTGAATGCGCATTGATGTAGTTTGGGATGATGAAAAATACTGAATTCACCATTAAATTTAATATTTGTTTGGATCAAATTGACGAGCTTAGGGTGTAGAATTACCTGAAGCTAACGGATTCCAATTCTGACGATCCAATTCTCCACAGTAATCGATCAAAGGTAGAGGGTAATCTTTCTCTTTATGGTTCAAAAAGTTCAAATGGTAAGAATCGTTTTAATTTTCATTTTATTTATAGAAATAATATTTCATAAAGTGGGTCTCTTTCCTATAGTTTGAAATGTCAATCAACTAATACCATACTTTTGTGCCTTGGAACAGGTTTATCAACTTTTACAGAGTGTTATTGCTCCAATTGGGTGGTTTTGCTATTTCCAACACATGTTGGCATCTTATCACTCCACATTAACCTTAGTATTTAACACTTTGCCACAGACTATGGTATTCTAAAACCATTAGTCCCTTGTCTCTACCATTGTTCCTCCATGGCTAGGGCCCTTATTCCATGAGTATCATCTTTATATGCCTTTGTCATCCTTTGGTGCTCATGCCGCCACTGTTTAAGGTTCAAGGGTGTCCTCTTAGCTATTTTTCACGCCAAATAGACCTTTTTCTGAACCTCTTTTTACAAGCTATCCCTTTATAGGACTCCCCGCCCTTATGGAGTTTATCACTGTGGGGTTTATCAGGTTGCTTAGCCAAGCCAATATACTATTGTGTTTATCAGACTGCCCAACCAAGACAATATACCATTGGGTTTATTAGGCTGTCATCCAAGCCAATCTATGTTTGGGTTTATTAGGTTGCTAAGGCAATGGAAAGGTGCAATGGCTAAGCTAGTGGCTCATTCACAGAGCTAGGGACACCTACACATAGACCCAACACAAGGAAGTATCCCCTTCTCTGCTACACAGTCCCTTGGGCTATACCTTGCCTTCCAGTGCTCTTCAGGATGTGCATAGAAGATTCACCATCCACTCTTATATTTTTGTGAGGTTCATCTCTTCACTAGGTTTATCAAGCCAATTCGATGTCTCTTCCACTCTTAATTCTTGCATACAGTTTAGACCCAAACCAAGGCACACATAATAACAATCCATAAGGAGACACAGCAGCACGGGGCTCCACTCTGTAACACAGATAACCAGGGTTCCATACCACTCTCTAATACAGAGAAACACTATAACAAAACAACCAGGGTTCCTATAAAAGGATAGGTGAAGAGATACATTGTGGAACACGAAACAAATGCCTCTGCTATCCCTCACTATGTTTGTAGAATGATACCCCGCGTGAGGATAAAACTACTGAACAAAAAATGCCCGCGACTCAAGATAGTGAATAATCAATTGAATGGGATGGAATGGGGGATGACCAAAATTTTCTGAGTGATTCCCCAAATGATGGACTGGGCACACATTCACGTGATTACTTGCTTCAGAAGGAAGAATGTGACTTCCCTAGACTGCAGGCTTGCTTAGACACGAAATCTGACTGCCATACCTCACCCTACCCAAAAAATTAACTTCCTCAACCGCTCTTCTATAAGAATTGAATGATTGAGTATAGAGGATGAAAAGGGTATATGAGAGCTTATGGTTTCTCTCATTGACATCTGCTCTCACCCTATTGAATCAAGGGTTTGGTTAATTCCCCTCCCTATTCCTTGTGAAATCATGCCCCCATCTCTTTCGTTGTAGTAGCTAGTTGTGGTATTTTATTAAATTACATATTTACATGATATTTCAAAATATACTTTTCCTGGCTACCACTATAACCATTAGAATCAATATTGATCGTTGATACATAAAACGCCAAATAAATGGTAGGGCCTTCGCCTTGAGCTCCTCGCCATGATTTAAATACAATAATTACATCATGTACAATTTTAATACCATGGGGTCAAAATCAAGGTATTATATTCCCCTCCCCCTTACATTAGCACTGTCCTCAATGCTCTTCAAAATTGAAAAAAAATGGATGTGCCAATCTCATGGCATCCTCCAGCTCCCACGTAACCTCATCAAGACCGTAGTGCCTCCACTACACCTTTACCTGTCCAAAGGCTCAGTTCCAGAGAACTGTGACCTTCTTGTCGAGGATGCACAATGGCTCAATTTGGAACTCTCCCTCGAGTTCCACCTGAATCACATCTAAATTTATCACATGGTTAGGGTCATGTACATATTTCTTAAGCAAAGAAACATGAAAAACAATATGATCTCTACTACTAGAAAGCAATGCAAGTCTATATGCAACTGGCCCTATTATTTCACGCACTTCAAAAGGCCCACAATATCTAGCTGACTGCTTGAAACAACTTTCAAGATTCAAGGAACTCTTCCTTGGCCTCACTCTAAGGTAAACATGATCCCCAACACTGAACTCTCTATGCACTCTATGCTTGTCTGCATAGCCTTTCTGTCTATATTGGGTTGCTTTCAGGTTCTGCCTGATATTTGCAACCTATTGCTCCATTTCCTTGAGCAATATGGACCAAGCACAATCTTATTCACTGGATTATCCTAATTCGCTGGAGTCTTACACCTTCTTCAATACAGAGCTTCATATGGACTCATTCCTAATGAGGCTTGCTGTCCATTATTATATGCAAATTCTAGCAAGTGTAAATAATCCTCCTACTTGGATGATTTTCCCATTGCATACATGCAAAGCATGTATTCAAGCACTTGATTCACTCTCTTTTTTTTCCCATCAGTCTGAGGATGGTAGGAGGTGCTTAAGTTCAACTTTTTACCCAAATATGCAAACAATATTTTCCAAAAATTGGAGGTAAACTTGGTATCCCTGTCAAAAACAATTTCCTTAGGAAATCCATGCAATCTGAAAATATCCTTCATGAAGATTTTGCAATGGCATCAGCCTTATACATGGAATTGACTGGAATAAAATGTGATTACTTTGTCAACTTTCCCACCACAACCATGCTGGAATCATGTTGTCTCACAATCATTTCCAATCCTGTAGTAAAATCCATGGAAATGACTTCCCATTTCCATTCTAGGACTGGAAAAGGCTGCAATAAACCTGCTGGGTGTTAATGCTCAACCTTCACCCGCTGAAATTTCATGCACTTAGAAATATACTCAGCAATGTCCTTTTCATTCCTGGCCAAAAATACCGCTTTCTGGATGTAGTAATTGTCTTCTGATATCCTAGGTGACCAAAATATGGAGCTTCATGGATTTAATCCATAACAATTCTCCTCAAGTATGCTACATTTGGAATACAAATTCTATTCTTATAGGTAAGAAGTTCATCTTCTTCCAATTTATATCCCTCATACTTTGTTTCAAGCCTTTGTTGCTGCATCTTTTCCTTTATCTACACACACATTTCATCTTCAGTTGTATGATTAATAATCTATTGTCTCAAATCTGGTTGGCAAGTACTAAGAGATGCCACATGCATTTCATGCACCTCCCTGCTAAGTGCATCAACCACCGTATTTTATTTTCCTTTTATGTGTTTGATTTCAAAATCAAACTCACACAAAAACTCCAGCCATCTAGATTTCCTAGCATTTACGTTCGCTGATTAAAAAAATATTTCAGACCACAATGGTTTGTCCTTAGTTCACATTTTCTTCCCATTAAGTAATGACTCCACATCTTGAGAGCATGTATTATGGATGCAAGTTCTATATCATGAGTATAATAGTTCTTCCCATGTTCCTTCAACTTTCTGGACTCATCGCATACCACATGGTTGTCTTGCATAAGAAATCCTCAAAGTCCTTGATTACATGCATCAACACACACCACAAAGCATTTTTCTGGGTCTACAATTTTCAGAACTGGTGCACTTGTAAGAAGATTCTTCATCTGTTGGAATCTTTCTTCACATCTTGGTGTCCATTCAAACTTCATCCCATTCTTTTACAAAGAAGTGATTGAATTTGGAACCTTGGAGAATACTTCAATAAACCTCCTGTAGTATCCTGCAAGTCCCATATAAGATCTCACATCTATCACATTATTGGGGTTGGCCAATTCATAATGTCCTCATTCTTTTCAGGGTCCACAGATATGCCCTCCTCAAAGATAACATGACCCAAATAATGAATTTTATCTTTATAAAAGTCACATTTGCTCAACTTTGCATACAACTTATTCTCCTTTATCAATTTCAATCTCAGTCTCAAATGTTCTTCCTACTCTTGTTCATTATTAGAATAAATAATAATGTCATCTAGGAAGAAAAGAACAAAATTCTCCAAATACTTACTAAAAACACTATTCATGAGACACATGAACGTAGCTGGTGCATTTGTGAGACCAAATGGTACCACTACAAACTCATAGTGTCCATACCTTGTTCTAAAGGTTTTCTTATGAATATCTTCATCTTTGATTCTTACCTGATGGTAACCATACCTCAAGTCAATCTTTGAAAATACCTTTGCCCCTCTCATTTGATAAAAATGGTCATCAATTCGAGGTAAAGGGTATGTATTCTTCACAGTAACCTTGTCCAACTATTTGTAATCAATACATAACCTAAGTGTCCCATATTTATTTTTCATAAATAGAACTAGTGCTCCCCACGGGGACACACTCATTCTGATATACTTATTTTCCAACAATTCCTGCAACTGCATCTTTAGCTCTAGAAATTCTGGTGTGCTCATCCTGTAGGGTGTCTTAGACACTGGTGTAGCTCCTGACACAAGGTAACTTGTAAAATCAATGTCTCTCATTAGAGGAAGTGCTGGATTCTCATCATGAAAAACATCCCTGAATTCTTGTAATATAGGATAGTCCTCCAACTTAAGAGTTTCATTCTCCATTTCCTCCAAAACATGGGCTGCATACAATCTACAACCTTTCTTATAGAACTTCTTCAGTTGCATTGCTGAAATCTTCCTAACAAAAATCACCTTTGGAATGCCTCTTACAACCCTTGGGTTTCCTTCTTCATTCATGCATTTAAATGTCTTGTTGTAATAGTCAAGATTAACTTTGTGTGCTTCTAAACAGTCCATTTCAACGAGAATATCATATGAACCAAGTGGTAGAACATTAAAGTTTGCATAAATGCATAGCCCATCCATGACTAATGGACATTTCTCTACCACTTCACTAACTTTTCTCTTGGTTCTAGTGGCTAGTTGAACTAACCATGATTTTCTATGCTTTAACTTCTTAAAAGCACAAATCTCAAAAAATTTACGAGTGATATAGTTGTGAGTAGATCCAGGGTCAATCAAAACAGAAATAGATTGCTCAACAATATTACCTTCAACTTCAACCACAGTTGATTGCCAATCTTCTTGGTGGTCCTATAGAGTTCTGTAAATTCTATGGATGGTCCTTACTACTTGACCCACCGTTTTATCTCCTTAGATGTTGTGAGCTTGCCTTACATACCCATTCTCATGCAGGAAGTTCCTGCGCATATGGTTTCCTCCACATCCCCAACACTAGAGTGGTTCTCTGATCTATTTTGGATCTCTTGGCCTGTCTTCCATCACTCTGGATGGCTTAGTCACATCTTGTGATGGATGCCTTTGATGATTTTGGAAGTGAGAAGGTTTGAAACCTTTCTTCCTTTGGTCAAGATTTTCATTCCTCTTGTCCCTCCATGCCTTATGGAAATCGAGTTTTCTTTTTTTATGATCGTAGAAATACTTAGCCTTCCTTATAGACTCTTCTAGAGTTATAGGTTCATGAAACTCAATCCTGTCTTTATATGGCTGAGGTAATCCACTTAGGAAAGGATGGATTTTCACTTAATAATATCTGATACACCTGGCATATCTCAGTAGTTTTAAGAAATTGTTTTCATATTCTTCCATGGTCAACTTCCCCGATTTCAGCTCATGGAATTATTTAATCTTATCATCATAGTACTTATCAGAGAGGTACTTATGCTTGAAATAATTCTTGAACTGCTTCCACATGATCTTTCTATCATTGATATTCTTCACTTGCCTAAGCTACTCCCACCCTATAGATGCTCTTCCATTCAGATTGAATATGGTTACCCTTTCCTTCATATTTCCTGAGTAGTCTTGTACTTGGAAATATTTTCTCATCCCAAGAAGCCAAGCTTCAACTTCTTGACCATTCTTTACCTCACCATCAAACGTAGGAGGATTTTCCTTCTTAAATTCCCCATGTGAACTGTTTTGGAAATGCCTCTTCCTCTTATTCTTGTGAGATGAAGAGATTGAACCCCCAGTGGATCCTTCAGAGTTAGATGATCCACTAAAATACCTTTTTCTTCTTTTGGTACTTCTCCTACTTCCTTCCAGATTTACTTCCCGATGCCTAGAGTTCATCTTCCTTTGGATGTATGACAAATTCTGCAGCACGGCTACATTCAACTGATTGTGCTCTTCATGAGTTTGATCACTCTCGCATGGCTACATTCAACTTTGCAATCCCACCCTTAGGATTCTCATGGTGGCTACAATATATGGGGGAGTATCTTGATATCTTCTCCCATTAGATTCTATTTCAGCATTTCCAGCTCAAATATTCCCCCCCATAGCATCTGCCTCGAGCTCATAGGTATCCTGTGCATCATTCATGTTGTTGATTCTCATTGTTGGGCTAGAAAAAACGTTTTCAAACTGCACTATGAATTTGCAAAAATGTGTTAATAAACACCATTGTTCGCTGCACATAAATTTCAGAATTTAAAAACTACTTAACGACTATTCACTATAGTTTTTCTCTCTGCAAACTATTCAACTTAGCCCATTTAGGCCCAATGTCATAACCAATAGCTCTGAAAACTATTCACTTGGCCCATCTAGGCCCAATATTGAAACCAATAGCTCTGAAAAATATTCACTTGGCCCATCTAGGCCTAATGTTGTAACCAATAGTCTTGATACAAGACTTTCACATCCCCTCCCATCTACATTGGCATATAAGGGAGGAACGCGACTTTACTGCTCACTCTGATACCACAATTTCCATGTATCCACGTTCCCATACACCTGGATGATATGTGTAATAATTTAAAATTTATTATTTATCTCTCTTGAAACATAGTCATGGGTCATGTTCATCCTTTAACATTCATGCTGAAGCATAAACACCATTGTAACAGTCGTTCCACAATGGACAAATCCACTCTGCAACTAGAAAAGGTGTTTCTGCACTGAAACTAACTTTTCTGACTTCTGCCTTCTGCCTTCTGATTTCCGACTTTGTGTAGCAGGAATCCTGAAATGTGGTATGCTCACTTGTCACTTTTCTGCTTTCCAACTTCCGACTTCTCGACTTCCAATTTTTGACTTCGGATAGCGGAAATCCCGAAATGCGGCATGCTCACTTGTCACTTTTTCTCTTTCTGACTTTTGACTTCGGGCTTCGGACTTCGAAAATCCCGAGATACAATAACTTTACTCATTCACTTTCCACTTTCTGACTTCGGACTTTGGAAATCCTGAGATACGATACCCTTAATCGTTCACTTTCCTCTTTTGTCTTTCTGACTTTTTTCTTTTCGTGGGTCGACTTCAGGATGTGGAAATCCACGAAATGACTACTTTATTTTTTGGTTTCCCGCTATTCTACTTCTGACTTTCCGCTTCTCGTGGGTCGATACCGGGGTGTGGAAAACCAACTTTTTTCCATTTTGCCAATTTCTGCCTTCTGCAACAAGCTTGGGGTGCGGAAATCCAACTTTTTCCCTTTCTTTTTTTCCTCCTTCCGACTCCTACCTTCCGCAGGCAGGTTTCGGAGTGCGGGAAAACATATTTTTTCCTTAAGACAACTGAATCTTTGACTCTCTAGCTAAGTATCCAACCTCCATGATCATAAACAAAATGCAGTTGAAAAACACAAGGCATATACAGATGCAAAATGTAGAGACATTTAACAACAATAAACTCTACTTAAATCTTTAATAAGCATTCACCATATTTACTACATTCATAAGAAAATACATTGCAGAAATAATACAACAGAGAATACTTATCTTGAAGATGAAGTTTTCCTACAACTAGCTATGTCGCTGTAATGTTCCACCCAACCATAGGCCAGTTGTGTTCATCAATATCTCAACACAACTGCCACCCTCAAGCTAGGAATGATTTCCACAAGGAACTAGGGAACATGAGGTTCACACATATCTAGAACATATCAAACACAGTCAAGCCAACCTATAGTTGGGTTTATGAGATTGTCCAACCAAGCCAATACACAATTGGGTTTATCAGGCTGCAGGAAATCAAGGCAATACACGGATGGGTTTATCATGCTACTCATCCAAGCCAGCTAACCATTGGGTTTATCAGACTACGGGAAGTCAATCCAACATTCACATTGAGGACCCGCTAAGCCAACTAACAGATGGGTTTATCAAGCTACTCAGCTAGGCCATCACACCACTGGGTTTATCAGGCTACTCAACCAATCCAAATAATAGTTGGGTTTATCAGGATATCCAGCCAAGGATCACACATGGCCAAATGCACATTAAGACACAACCAATCCAACACACCATTGGGTTTATCGGGATGCTTAGCCAAGCCAATATACGATTGGGTTTATCAAACTGCCCATCCAAGCCAATATACCATTGGGTTTATCATGCTTTTAGCCAAGCCAATCTACGTTTGGGTTTATCAAGCTGCTAAGGCAATGAAAATGTAGAATGGATAAGCTAGTCGCTCATTCACAGAACTAGGGACACCTCCACAAGATCTATCTGGCCTGCAATCCACAATACCTACACACCTGTTGGGCCAGGAAAAGTGCACAAGGAATAATGAGACATGTAAGAAACGAAGGGAAAGTGCGTGTGCAACAAGGGAAAAGCAGGTCAAGAAGGAAGGAAAGGAACTGACGTAGAAAGATAAAACATGCACGGAGTGGAGAAAGGTGGGAAAGGAAGCGTATAACAGAGAAAGTGGCAATAGGATAGTTGTGACGAGGAAATCATATCCGATTCGGTGGAAGAGGCAAGTAGAAGAGTTAATGTTGAGCATGCAAAAATCAAGGAAGATGATGGAAGGGCGAACCAACACAAGATGAAAGACGTTTCTGCGGATAGTAAAGGATGTGGTTAATGCATGCAGGACTTTGTGGCTAGGTATGGGATGGAATTTATTGTAACAGAGATATTTTGTAACCATTTTTGAGTCTGTAATAACTGAGTAGTACTCAGTCGGCCCTGCATGGTTTGGAAAATGTTATAAATTGGAGGAACTCGCTCTGTATAAGGGTTAGATAAGTTAGAGAAGATTGGTTTAGTTGGTATTCAGTAGATGATATAAGGTTGGATTCAGTTAGATTCAGTAGTTGACTCAAAGAAGAGTCTAGTAGAAGTAGAAGGTTGTTGAGACGCGGATCTTGCAGCCATGTGCGCAGACCACTAGTAAAGTAGAAGAGTCGATCCAGGATGTGTGAGGATCAGTAGGAGTAGATAGCATCAATAAACCAGAGAGCATGAGAGAAAGAATATTGAGTCATAAAGACATATCTTAAGAACAATCTGCAAGTTACAAGCTGCAAGGTGCTACCTATATTTCTCATTCCAGATGAAGAGCGCCTTCATGGTTTTTCCTAGATGGGTTTCCATGTTATTTCTTGTGTTATATGGATGAATGTTGTTGAATGGTCAGTGCTTATGTGAATGTTTGATTATATTACATTATTACAATTACAGTTGTTGTTGTATGAATGTTGCAGTATGAATGCATGAATGTTTAAAAGTATTATTGAACTGCTAGGTATGAGTTCATGGTTAATATGCCGAGTATACATATAAGTCGCGCACTATTTGAAGAGTTTAAGGAATTGGCTATGTCACACCGTTGTGCTAGTCATTAAGGGTTACAGACACTGTCATGTCGCTTGGGTGACCTGTGGTTGTGGTTGCGCCACTATCACTGAGTAAAAGACTCCATCCTATTTTCTTTGTCGAGTGCCTTGGTCGTGCTTCAAGGGACTATAATCCCTCGCCAACTGTGGAAACATGGTTATGGAAGTTACCCATTAAGATATCTCAGGTGAGACTGCACCTGCCTCGTAGGTGTTGTCGACTGAGCTTTCTTTGTTGGGCCAATGTCTTGTGGTGTCATGTTAGTATTGTGTTTATGATTGAACCGTAGGTCGAGATAACATGGTATATTAGCCCAAGAACACCCAACACAAGGAAGTATCCCCTTCTCTGCTACACAGTCCCTCGGGCTATACCTTTCCTTCCAGTGCTCTTTAGGATGTGCATAGAAGATTCACCAGCCACTCTTATATTTTTATGAGGTTCCTCTCTTCACTATGTTTATTAAGCTAGTTCGATGTCTCTTCCACTCCTAAGTCTTGCATAGAGTTCATACCCAAACAGGGCACACATAACAACAAACCACAAGGAGACACAACAACACAAGGCTCCACTCTGTAATACAGAAAAAAACTGTAACACAACAACAATGGTTCCCAACAAAGGATAGGTGAAGAGATACATTGTAGAACGTGAAACAAATGCCTCTTCTAACCCTTGTTGTGTATGCGGGATGATACTCTGTGTGAAGATAACACTGTTGAACATAAAATGCTCCATGACTCAGGATAGTGAATAATCAATCGAATGGGATGGAATGGGGAATGACCAAAATGTTATGGGAGACTCCCAAAATGAAGGACTCGACACACATTCACATGATTACTTGCTTTAGATGCAAGAATGTGGCTTCCCCAGACCGCAGGCTTGCTCAGACACGAAATATGACTGCCCTACCTCGCCTTGCCCAAGGAATTAACTGCTTCAACCGCTCTTCTAGAAGAATTGAATGATTGAGTACAGAGGACGAAAAGGGTAGATGAGAGCTTATGGTTTCTCTCATTGACATTTGGCCTCACCCTATTGGATCAAGGGTTTGGATAATTCCCCTCCCTATTCCTTATGAAATCATGCCCCCATCTCTTTCGTTGCAGTGCATAACTAGTTGTGGTATTTTATTAAATTGCATATTTACATCATATTTCAAAATATACTATGCCTGGCTAGCACTATAACCATTGGCATCAATCTTGATCACTGATACATAAAACACCAAATCAATGGCAAGGCCCTGGCCTTGAGCTCCTTGCCATTATTTAAATACAATAATTACATCATGTACAATTTTAATACCATGGGGTCAAAACTGGGGTATTACAATTACAGGAACTTGATGAAGAAGGATCCATTTCGATCCAATTAGAAGTAGTTTTGGCCACCTGACATTATTTCCTACTTTAGTGCACTATCCAAGAAGTATTGGTCTAGTGGAAAGATATGTTACTTGAATATGGTACATGGGATCCATCCACCATTTTCTAGTAGTTTCCCCATCATCAACCTTCATGACAATGCTTCTTTCAATGGGGGAGGTCATGTTCATATCCTACACCAATCACTTAAGTAGATAGACATGATTCTATGTGAGGCCATTTCTATTAAAGAAGGTCTAGAAAAGATAAAGACGTATAGTTTATTAAATATGTATATTATGCTTTAAATATATTACATATGATGTTAACCTTTTATTTTAGGTAATTTATGTATATACGTGTTAATGCGAACACAAATTTTGAAATTGAAAATTGTTATGTACACAAGTTAAATTAGGTACCGAATTTTTTTTATGATATTCCATATTTGTAAAAGGGAAATGTAATCATGTTTTTCACCTTTTACTTTTGATTTAAAGTGTTACTTAATTTTAGTTTATTTTACTCATGGAATGTTTTCTTTAAAAAAAAAAATTTCAGGAAACATGTAGAAGTATGGGTGGTGGCGAGGTAATCATTTATAATTTTATTTTCATAAGTTTATTTTAGTTTTTGAATTTAGTTTAAAATTGTTTAATTAATATGAGATTCATATTTTCATTTACATATGTAATAGGTTGGTCGTCAGGACAAAGAGGAGACTCCAACGAAGGATATTGGTCCTCCTTTTCTTTTGAGTTTTTATTGGTCTCTTTCATTATGTTTGTCCAATACTATTTTGATTTTCGAATTTGAACTAGACTATATTAAATATATATGCGTTGATACACATTGTATTTGGTTTCAACACGAGAGATTTATTTTTGGATTATATATGTGTTGAGTATGTATTGTAGTTGTTTTGGATGAGAATTTTATTTTTGGATTAAATATAGAATAATTTTGTATGATAAATGCCTATCATAATTTTTCATTATTTCCATGAATGTATGTTTTATTAAATGTACATGTTTTATGATTTTGTTTCATAATGCTAGTAAATTTTAGATAGTTTAATAATATAGTTTTAATTTTTGTCAAGAGTGAATATCAAGACATATTGTGTTATGCTACAATGTTTCATAGCATTGTTTTAGATAGATGTAGTTTTTGTATCCAAGATGAATCTCATTAAATGATCCAAATCTTGTAGTTTGGAAGTGTTGTAGACAATTTTGTTGGAATATTGGACAATACCGAGAGGGGTGTTAGATTTTTATAATTTAATCAATATGATATAGAATCTTATATGAGAGAATAAAATGCAAAAAAATAATCACAAGAACCAAGGGACACAAAGAATATTCCTCAGGGAAACCATAAAGGAAAAAACCCCGCAACTTCCTCAAAGATAGAATGAGCACCAAAAGAAAAAGTAAAACTTAAAGATACAAAGATGATCTCCGATAGCTATTCTCTCTCTCACTTGGCGAGCTACTTCTCTCTCACTCATGCGCTACTGTTGAGTAAGTGTGTGTGAGAAATAGAGAGTCTCACTCTCTATTTATACTTGTTTTCCACTTGACAATTAATCTACAAGGCCAACCTCACTAGGAGAGTCTAATAACCCTAATATGACTGAACTATGGGGACTATTTCCTCAACTTGCAATGGAGGTTTAAACTCAATGAATTTACATGAATTTATTATATTAATGACTCTCCCTATCGGAGTAACAAACATCTTCGTCGGGGTACAATGAAATACAATATAAAATATACAAGAGAATACATTCCAAAGTTACAAATACATCAACACTCCCTCTTAACTAGGAAGGTATTCTCTTGACACAGTTTATCAGCACAAGTATTCATCAATGTATCATCATCAAATATGGATCACCATCAAATATGGATCATCATCAAAGCTGGATCATCTTCAAAGCTAGATCATCATCATAATTGCTGCCACTATCTCGAGCAAATGGTGTTATCTCTCAAATCCACTTGTCATAGGAATTTATACAGAGCAAGCCCTTTTTCATGGTGTATGTAGGCCTAGCCTCCATGTAGCTATTCATCTTCAACACTTATATCTGACCATGGGAGGCCCATCCTACCACCATGTCGGAAAGGCTCAACACTTACATCCGACCATGGGAGGCCCATCCTGCCACCATGTCAGAAAAGCTCAACACTTGCATCTGACCATGGGAGGCCCAACCTTCCACCATGTCGAAAAGGCATAGGACTTACATCCGACCATGGGAGGCCCAATCTACCACCATGTCAGAAAGGCTCAACACTTACATCTGACTATGGGAGGCCCATCTTGCCACCATGTTAGAAAGGCTCAACACTTACATATGACCATGGGAGGCCCAACCTTTTGTCATGTCAGAAAGGCTCTGCACTTACATATGACCATGGGATTCCCAGCCTACCACCATGTCAAAAAGTATCAGCACTTACATCTAACCATGGGAGGCCCAGCCTACCACCATGTCAAAAAGGCTCAACACTTACATCTGACCATGGGAGGCCCAGCCTGCCACCATGTCGAAAAGGATCTCACACGCATCACTTCCCCTTGGAAGGAACCTCGATCTAAATAACACCAAGCTTCTCTCTGAAGTACTCAAACTTCACTCTGTCCATTTCTAACATAGGGTCACATCATGTTTTATTACATCTAAGGATAACCTACAAGCTTTGCCAAGACTAATTACATCTGAGGACAACCTACATGACTGATTATGTATGGGAAACCTATGAGCTTCTCCAGGATTTTATGCTCAGAAAACCTCTCTCACCGATTATGCTACAACTCATCACTCCCTCTTTCGAGAGATCTCCACCTAGATCAGATACTGGAGATTAACTGCTCATCTCTACATCATACAAAAATGCAATTAAGATCAATCAAATGAAATAGTAGTTTTCAAAAGAAACATACTACCTCACAAATAGTCGAGGAAGTGGCAACATATTTTTCCTCAGTTGTACACAACGCCATGCAAGACTCCATCCTTCCAAACCAGTAGCCCATACTGGATCTCAAACTGAAGAAGAATCCCAAGGTGCTCTTCTTCTCAGTGGCACTACCAATCCGAATCAACATAACCATGCAGTTTAGTCTTTTTATTTGTATCATACTCAACTGTACCCTTCAAGTACCTCACTGCATGCTTTGCAACCAAGCGAGCATGTATCGAATCCATCAAGAACATAAATGAACAAAACATCTGACGTGGTATCAACCGTCTCTGATGAAGCATCACTCAATAGGTTCAGGTTAGATGCCATAGGTGTGGCCATGGCCTTGCAGTCCATCATCCCAAACCTCTTTAGGATATCCACTGGGTAATTCCCTTGTCCAAGGGAGATTCCATCTGAACTCTACCATAACTCCATGCCTAGAAAGTAGTGCATCATACCCAATTCCTTCATCTCGAACTCGACATCAAGTATCCTTATTTCAACTGTAAAGAGTTCCTCTTTTCCTGTCACGAATAGGTTATCGACATATAACAAGAGAATCATTGGTCTTCTTCCTTCAACCTTGAATTAAAGGTTGGAATCCGATTTACTCCCAGTAAGGCCTAGATCCATCAGTAAGCTATCCATCCCTTAGTACCATGTCAAACCTCAGGATCTTCTACATTCACTCCCTCTGCCTTTCATACTCTATGTATTGAAACATTCTGTAATGGAGTGACAAGTAGCTTCCTCTACTACTAATATTCTATGTATCCATATAGGATCATTGGATACCAAGATCCTCTATCTTGAACCTTTTCAAAAGTTCTTCTCGCACCCATATGTTAGCTTGTCATCCTCTATAGGATTTCATATTCAACCTTGTAGCAAAGGTTAAGATCTTGATCACTCTAGGTGATATTCAAGCTCCTCATGTAGGTGTTATACCATGGGTTCCTTCTAATCTCATACAAGGCCTTCTTTAATTTGCACACATGAGTCTTCCTGTCATGTGTCTCAACTCCTAGTGCCTACAAATGTCTCTTCGTAGTCTATTCCTTCTTTCTGTGAGAAGCCACGTGTTATGAATCTTTCCTTGTATCCCACAATGTTTCCATCTACTGAATGTTGGATCTTGTAGATCCATATGGAAGGCACTACAGACTTCCCTTCAGGTCTCAATACCACATCCTAGACATCATTCTTCTTGAACTGGTGTTTTCCTTCCCTTCCTTCTTTGCTACTTCTTCATAGCTAGAAGGCTCTGCATCAATGATGTCGCTCAACAATGTCACTTAACTAGAGTGTGTTTGAGGCCTCTTGCTATGTTTGGAAGTCTCATCATACTATTCTTCATCTTGGATTATTCTTCATCTATGGTTCTCTTTATATTATTCTGAAGCTCTTTCTTTCGCTATGGAAGCTTCAGGTTCATCTTTATGTATGCTTATTGGAGTGAATATTGAACTGTCATATTTTTTTCTTCGGAACAAGTCCTATCCTTCTTTTCTTGTAGGCGATTGCACACGATCTTTCTTATATTTATTTGTTTTGTGGGTAGACTCCTTCTTGAGCCTCCAACTTCATTATCTTCTTCAGTCATGACATCATAATTTCTTATCCAAATGCTAAGATGGATAAGAGGTTCTTCAAGAATTGAGTCTTTCATATTCCTCATTGCTTGAGGGATCTTCTTTGAATAGTGAGAGCTTGATATTTAGTTGATCCCATCGTCTCTTCTCTTATTATGAGTCGAGCTTCTTCTTGTGTGCACTCTTCCCAGAGTCTGTTGAAGGTAATCACTTCCTTTGGAACACATTCCTCGAATGAATGAATCCCACGATCCTGGGAGGCCATTAAATGTGGTTATAACAATATCTTATTCTTCTTTGATTGCTTCATCAGAGCATCGAACAATTAATATTGGTGTCTTCAAGGATGACACATGAGGGATGAGATGATATTTAATAGAATCTACAATGATTCTCTTGGCTCTAGCCTTAGCCTCATCTCCCTCTGGCTCCTAGACCTTTCTTACTGAAATAATGATCCAAGTCAATTTCTTCAAGGATTATGGAGGTCCTATACTTCCATACTAATAATTTTTCATATCCACCAAGCTTGTCATCAAGCTAGTGTCATTAGTAATTTTGAAATGAGAACCTCAAATGTAAATAGCAAAAATTTAGATCTCATCGATTTGAGGTGTTCGTCCTAGTTCTGGAGCTGGCTAATCTAGGGTTTGTTAGAGAAACCCTAATTTAAAAAAATAGAATTTAGAACTTCTTATTCGATCAAAATATGGGCCTATTCAAGGCGAGTTGTCTGATGTACTCCTTTTCTAAAACAAGTGGAGGGAAGTTCCCAGAACAAGAATCCCTAGTTTTCCAATTTCTTCTGCAGAAATGACTGATATTGCTTCTGCTGTATCTCCAAATTTTTGGATCCTTTAGGTCTAAAACGTCTCACTTTGATAGCCGGATAGGTATTCTTCCCTACCCCATATTTTAAAGCAGAAATGGTTTCTCCATGTGGGACTTATTAAGATTTTCCCAACGTGACTGTTTTGGGGATTGTTCAGGATAATGCGTTTGTATAGACTTCCATGTGTCACTGTTTCACATTTTGGGTCTGAAAAACTTACCAAAGAAACTAAAGTCCATTCCCTACCTTCAACGTCTTGCAAAATTTTGTTTGGACCTTCCTAGCCCGAGATATAGCAAATCTCCTTAGGTCACCTGTTTATGAATGTATCATGGAGGAGGATAGAACCCTTATTTGGAGGAACCATATATCCTGAATTATGGAGAATATGAGGCTGAAAGTATTACATAGTGTACAACATGAATTTAACTTTGTCCTATAACAATTTTGTATTCCGAGCCTTCTCCAATATCGCATTATAGTGAAAGTACTAGGATTACTAGATTCAGTCTTCTAGGGTTTCCAGGCATGAGACCCTAATTTCCATTAGCTGCCATTGCAGTTGTATATCAGTTGTACAGTGACGCGTATTTGATTCATAAACTAATACCAGCAATATATTCACCCTAGTGGGGTGAGTTAGCCTATCCCTCCTTGCTTGATGATATGTGGAGAGAACACCTTCAACTAGGAAGCCCTAGTTCCCGCAGCTACACAGTGTATTTTTCTCAGGTTAGCTTTGATACCATGTTATATTTTTATAATTTAATCAATATGATATAGGATCTTATCTGAGAGAATAACATGCATAACAATAATCATAAGAGATAAGATACAAGAGACACAAATAATTTTCCTCGGGGAAACCATAAAGGAGAAAACCCCACAACTTCCTCAAAGATAGAATGAGCACCAAAAGAAAAAGTAAAACCCAAAGATATAAAGATGATCTCCAACAATTGTTCTCTCTCTCTCACTCATGTGATACTGTTGAGTGAGTGTGTGTGACAAATAGAGAGTCACACTCTCTATTTATACTTGTTTTCCACTTGACAATTACTCTACAAAGCTGACCTCACTAGGAGAGTCTAATAACCCTAATATGACTCAATTGTGGGGACTATTTCCCTGAATTACAATGGAGGGTTAACCTCAATAAATTTACATGAATATGTTATATTAATGACTCTCCCGATCGGAGGAACAAATGTCTCCGTCAGGGTACAATGAAGTAAAATATAAAATATACAAGTGAATACATTCCGAAGTTACAAATACATCAACGAAGGGGGGGGTGGGGGTGAATCAAAGTTTATAACTTTAAGAATATAAATCACTTTTAATTTATTTCTTAACACACATGATAAAAAAAAACACACATACCACAAATTTATCGTGGAATCTCAATTGGGTAAACCAACAATACTTCCTATTACTACAAAAATATATTTTACATATAGTTTTTTCCTACTACTACAGACAAAGATGGTGCTACACCCTATTTACCAACAACTACTAGAAGGAGGATACGACCCCCTGTTTTTATCAACTTCTACTGAAAGGATGATACGACACCTTATTTACCAGCTACCACTAGAAGGATGCTACGACCCCCTAGCAAACCTATTGCTTTCCCTAGTTCCTTCCAAACTCCCTCATATGATAATTTGATATTTAACAGTTCTTCAATCGATATTTCAACTGAATGTCTAGAGACACTTATTCAAAGGTTTAAAATTTTTTTTATATACCCTCAAACATATATCTTCATTCAACAGTCACCTATATTCAATGTAACTCTTCACAGACAAATAAACTAATTCTGAATTACTTCTTTGTTCATTGTTTTTAACTCAGTTTAATTTCTCACTTGCGACCCTCCGTAGTTTCGTTTCTGCAATGTCCTTTCCACAACAGATATTTTCTACATTTACCTTTGCACACTCATTTTTCCACAACAAATAAACTTCCATAATTTCCTTTCTGCAACGACCTTTCCACAATTGTGGTTTGCGGATTGCAGTCGCATGTTTTGACTTTTCTCAAAAATTCCTTCCACTATTTCCTTTCCGCAAGGTACTTTCCGCACTGTTGATTTCTTGCAGACTCTTCCCTGACCATTTATCTAAGATAAGATGCAGATTGTGGATCTTGGTTTTTCCAATTTTGTTCAAACTACTTCCATAGTTCCCTTTCTACAATTTTTCTTCCACGTCGTCGATCTTCTTGCAGATTCTTTTCTGACCATCGATTTTGTAGATTGACGATTGCAGATGTGCCTTCTAATATTTTCGAATTGTGTTTCCAAAAATCGTTTTCCACAACTCTATGAGCTGTCAATTTCTTGTGGATGCTTTCCTGAACTTTGATCTTCGGTTAAATCCATATCTTCACTTTTCTTGTGTGGAAATCATTCACCACCGTCAATCTTCTAAAAAATGGCTTCCACAGTTTCTCTCGACTGACCTAGGCCGTCTAATTCTTCACTTCATTCTAGTGTTTAGGGATGTTATTTTCCATGCAGATCTATTTTTCAGGTCTTATTATAGACCATTGATCTCTGTCTTTCAAATGATATGGGATTTCCAAATAACATCCACACTTTGGAGTGTTATCTTGTACTGCTTACTTTGCGGATATTCCTCTTGTCATCATCCTTGTCATCGATCTACAATCCAATTTTGGGATTCCTTTGTCTTTCACTAAGTTCTAGTTGTAATCATGTTTACTGGTTATTATTTTGTCATTGATGAACTCTTTTAGCATCAATTGACAACTATTTTCAACATTCCCCCCCTTTGGCATTGATGGCAACATTTTCTCTTAGCCAACTTTCTCTCCCTTTGACAGCAATCGAAAAGGATTCCTTCTGATAGCTCCCCCTGTCAACATATCACCCTCTGATATTATTCTTATTCTCTTAAAAAAATTGTAATGATATTACTCCCAAATTTCGTTTAAGATGCTCAAAAGATTCCTTGGGTAGTTGTTTGGTAAAGATACCCACAATCTGTTCTTTTGTTTCGATGATACTCTAGTTTGAAAACTTTCTGGGCTACTTGTCCGCTTAGGAAGTGATACTTTATTGGTATGTGATTTGTATTGGAGTGCATGACAATAATTTTTGATATATTTATGGCACTGGTATTGTCACAATTTATTACTATTGGGTGCTCATACTTCACAAGTAAGTCTTCTAGTGTTTTCTTCATCCAAATGACTTGAGTGCAACAAGACGCAGCAACAATGTATTCAACTTCTGATGTGGAGAGTGAAATGAAGGATTGTTTCTTACTGAACCATGATACCAAACAATTTCCCAAGAAGAATGCTTCTCCACTAGTACTTTTTCGATCATCAACACTTCCTTCCCAATCTGCATTAGTAAATTCCTTTAGAGTGAAGTTATTGATTTTTGGATACCATAATGCATAGTCCATAGTACCTTTTAGATATATAAGAATTACTTTTACTATAGACACATGTGTTTCTTTTGGGGATGATTTGTATTTGGAAACCAAACCTCCAACCTGCATTACGTCTGGTCTAGTAGCTTGTTGTCAGGAATTTCGCACCTTCTGCAGACAGAAGTTGTTCCTTTGGTCTGAATGGTTTAGATCCAGAACAAATAAGTCACAACAAGGCTGATAGAATTCTCCTAGAAACTATAGACACTTGGAATACAATCTTTAGATATTTATGTGGTCCTTCACCTATGGAAAAAAATCTCCAAGAAGATACCTGCAAAACACATCAAACACAAAAGATCAAAAGTACCAAAGTATTATCTATAGATCTATATTGGTGACTAAGGATTCCAATAATAAACATGCAATATTATACATGACAAGTTATATGGGAAGAAAACAAACTTTGCATTGATAAATAATGAAAGAGTTTACAACCCGTGCCTTAGTGCTGATGCACTCCTCCACAAAACCGATGTCTTATCCCCGATAGCTCCAACTTGCTCCTCTATGCTCACTCTTGATGGATCAGGCCAGAATGTCAAAATGGTAGCATGACTTTGCTCTCTCTTCAACAATGGGGTATGAGCCGATTTTTATAGGTATCAAATGGATAGGGATGGTTTATATTTTGGCGGGTGATGTGGATAGAAGATCCCCAAAGCATGTATCTCGAGCTCAATTGACCCAGGTGAATAGGGATAAGGCCTACCACAAAGCTTTTGATCTAGAAGCTTTGCGAAGTCTCTCTTTTTCACTTTTTACCAAGGGCACTGCTCCTGCTCCTTGATGAAAGAGTGGTGTTAGGCAGAACCACTCTTCAAAAAAAGAGGAAAGGAGTTGCCACTGCCTATATTCAACACAACTCAGGCAGTGCTGAAGAAGGTACCTCTCCTAAGCTTAAGGGTAGAAGCGGTGCTAGGTTTTTATATGAAAATTTGACATTTGGATCAAGGTTTTCACTTCAAGATTTGGGAATGAGGGCAAACATGGATGTTTAGGATCTTATCACATGTTGATGATGAGATTTGGGTGTAACAGAATGCCCCCCAAAGCATGAGGCTAGAGGGATACGATAGGTGAGAGATTTAAAAGAGCAAGTTATCACTTCGGGGAAAGAATTGGCTTGATCAGAGATCAACATCAATAAGGAATATGTAATACATCAATACTTTTGACTCATGAGAAAATGTGTCTTCACCATGGCTGCAAACCAATACAAGGCAGATCCATGAGAGAAAATAATGAACATGGTTACTAGAATACGACGTAGATCCATGTGATAGAGGACTCAAACTTGGACATAGCTACCAGAAATACAACATAGATCTATGTCATACAGATGCAAATTTGAGCATAGCCATGACCATACCAATGTGGATCCATGCTAGTACTTCTTACAATATACTCCATCGCAACCTGGGGAGAAAGTCATGAGTGCTTTCAAACAAATACCCAGGTTCTTCGTATAGTCTTCCACAAAGTACGATTCTATCCATGTGATTACAATGATCTGAAGTCGAACATGGTAGAAACCACTTGATTACCAGTCAATGATGTGAACTATTAACTAGTGAGGGGGAGATCACCATTGATGTCAATGATTCCCAAGGTACCCTAGTACAATCTACTGAGTGTGAATAGATGTTTTGATGTCAAACACCTAGTGGAATATTTCGATCAAAGGTCAATGATGTGAACCTATGTCAAGAGCGAGAGAATCTGTCATTGAGGCATACGGATCTCAAGGTACTAAATTTGTTTCTAAGACTATTTCCCGGATGATGAGCTGATGTCGATATGAATAGTCTCGTCGAAGGAGGGTCATGATGAATCCCACATCGATGACACGAAACTTGGAACAAAGTTCTGGAATGTCCTAGATAATGTAACCATAGAACTGACTCAAAATTACTGACATAAAGGTTGTTTTAACTGCAGGGGTAAAATTTTTACTTCCTTTGAACATCTAGTAACACGACAAAATACTTGGCAGCATGACTAGACCAAACAGACACATAATATGATAGTGGACAATGCATTCTTTTGAAAAAATCAAAGGAGTGACATGACTCATGAAAGTGGATCGACTCAGAGACAAATTGATTTACCCAATTGACTGAATGATATGAAGACAAGTGCCATGTTCAAAGGTGACAAACAAATACCATTTGATTTGCAAAATGATTCCCTTCCCTTAATTTCCCCACCATGATTGATGAGTGCCTCTTTTCATTTTTACGAGTCCAAAGAGGGTAAAAAACACTCGTTTTAGCTCATCCGAAGACAATTCCATTCTCATATATTTCACAAACCTGAGAAAGGGGGGGTTCGTTCCTTGAACAGGTGTCTTAGTGTTTAGTTTAACAAGTCCAATGGAAGCAAACTCAATATCGTTCATGTTTAGAAAGTTTGAACGAAGATGAAAGAAAACTGCAAAGGGTCCTTTTTCGTATGATTTAGTCTCCGAGGCCCAAAAACGTATAAAATAATACCCAAGAGAACTCTTCCAGTCATGATTGGCTGGAGTGTTCCTTTTTCGTAAATAGTCTGTCTGAACCAAAAAAGAGATAACCTACCATAAGAGAGATGAATCTTCAGATACTTTTACGAGTATGAAGAAGACAAGTACTCGACAATATTTTCATATTTAGGGAGTCCAAAAAGAGTTTAAAGGAGACTTGATTAGGTTTCTTTTTCATGACGAGAAGTTTTTACGAGCGTGAAAATAATCAAAAAAAGACTAAGAACTTTGATACTGAGTTCTAAGAGCGTGACCAAAGTGTCTAAACAAACTCTCGGGGACTTTTTCTGTTTTCTGGAAGTATGAAAAAGTAAAAAACAAACTCCTCCATAGACACTACTGTTTATCTCTTCATCCTTGCCAGACCTAAAAAGTCCATTAGTCCCCTAAATATTCGACTAAATGACTTTATAAACTATATCGAAGGGTGTTTTCATATCATAATGATTTAAAAATATTAATAAAAATGTGAAAAACCTAAAAATATATAATTAAAAGCCAATTGAATAGTAAAAACAAGTCATTTTACTATTTACCAATTTGTGAGAGCATTTGGGAGACTTTTGGAGCCATATCTTCAACCAAATATTACAGGAGCGTCCACCGTCCATTTCGAGTATCATTAGAGCTAGGTAGATGCTAGAACCTTACTCTTTCACTTTATCACTTCCATTTTTTCTTTGGCCAGGGTTTCAAGGATCTTTGAACAATCCCTAAATCCAAATTGCGGGCACCGCTCCTTCTCCTTGTGGGATAGGCGGTGCCTGATAAAAACAACCCGTATTCAGTTTCACTTAGGTGGTGCCACCGCTCTGTGTAAATGGAGGAAAGGCAGTGCCGGCCATGAGGTTGCAAAACTAAGTGGGAAATCCAAAAGAAAATGTCTTTGATGATTTTAATGGTTGAATATGATTTTGACTAGCTCATTTGTTGTTTTTGGTAGGTTTTATCCAGTTAAAAATGGTTATATCGAAATAATGACAACATGATGATGATGATTCCTTGGCTGAGGGAAATGTGAGGTGTATTGCTTCTTTGAGAATTTGTGTCCTCTTGAATTTTTTCTGCACTCCGAGTATGATATCCCATTAGCTCCTGCTAGAGCGTATTCTACGTATGTGGAACCATGAGCAGCAGTACTTTGAGGTGGGAGCTTATGTATTGACCATAGAGATAGAAGATATCTAATTTCTGATAGGATTGTCTAGGTGGGGTGCTCATGTTTCATTGAATGGTCCTCGAGGAGGGGACGTGACCACCCAGGAGCTGATAAATCGTTATTGCGTTCCTGGTACTAGGATGTCGGGGAAGAAGATCCCCACAAAGGCAGTGGTGGATGATGCACTACACACTGTACTTTTTGTTATAAAGAGGCTGGAAGGAATCCAAGGGGCTCACCAGGCCTCTAGGGTGCATTTATTGTATGCCATAGAAGCTATGGCACCCACTATCTTTAACTGGGCAGAGGAACTACTTCCAGTTTTCAAGGACCAACTGACTAAATGTCGACAAGGGGAATTGAAATAGTTCAACTATGGATCCATCTTAGCTTTTTTCTTTTTCGAGCGGGTGCCCCGGTTTAGGACCCAAGTGATTTTTATAGAGATGAGGCCCAGAGACCCCTGTATGTTGAGGTGGGTAGAGCTTATGGCTCGTACGCGAGGCGACAGAGTTAAAGTGAAGTATGATGCTATATTTTTCCACTGGTTAGATGACCAGATCCTCATGATTGAGGATTATACATATCTGGGAACTGAATTCAGGGGTGACCTTGATCTACCACTTCCACCTGGAGAGCAGTGGGGGGATATTGGTAAGAAACATGACTCTAAAATGTTGATTGTGTTTTTGTATTTTTTTGTTTTATGTTTTTTATAAGTAGTAACAAGACCTAAATTTTCTCATGCAGGTGTTGGTATGGCACGACCTAGGGGATCATCCCCAATGGATAGGCAAGCGAGAGCTCGGTTTGTTCATTAAGGTGATGACCAGCTGGGAGAGTTAGATGAGAACCTAGAGTGGTTAACCCTAGAAATACCGAATGTAGCTATTAACGACCTCCCGATGAGGTACTAGAGGCACATTGTAGGAGTGCGAGGCCGTTTTATCCGATTGCTACGTAGAGTAGTACCGGTTGTCATGTGTTACCATGATCATCACTAGATGATGTCCTACACGATGTATTACTTAAAGATGCGATAGCTTTATGATTTTGTATGATGTTTTATAGTCGCCATATTTGTTGTCAGAAATTTCGCACCTTCTGTGGACAGAAGTTGTTCCTCTGGTCTGAATGGTTCAGATCCAGAACAAATAAGTCACAACTAGGCTGATAGACTTCTCCTAGAAACTACAGACACCTGGAATACAATATTCAGAGATTGATGTGGTCCTTAACCTATGGAAAAAAATATCCAAGAAGATACCTGCAAAACACATCAAACACAAAAGATCAAAAGTACCAAAGTATTATCTATAGATGTATATTGGTGACTAAGGAATCCAATAATAACCATGCAATATTATACATGACAAGTTATATGGGAAGAAAACTAACTTTGCATTGATAAATAATGAAATATTTTACAACCTGTGCCTTATTTTTGATGCACTCCTCCAAAAAACCGATGTCTTATCCATGATAGCTCCAACTTGCTCCTCCATGCTCACTCTTGATGGATCATGCCAGAATGTCAAAATGTCGGCATGACTTTGCTCTCTCTTCAACCATGGGGTATTAGCCTATTTATATAGGCCTCAAATGGACAGGGATGGTTGATATTTTGGTGGGTGAGGTGGATAGGAGATCCCAAAAGCATGGATCTCGAACTCAACTAACCTAGGTGAATAGGGATAAGGCCTATGGCGAAGCTTTTGATCTAGAAGCTTCGCGAACTCTCTCTTTTTCACTTTTTACCAAGGGCACCGCTCCTGCTCCTTGATTAAAGAGAGATCTTAGGAATAACTGCTCTTCAGAAAAAGAGGAAAGCTGGTGCCACCACCTATCTTCAACACAACTCAGGCGGTGTTGAAGAAGGCACCGCTCCTAAGCTTAAGGGTGGAAGCGGTGCTAGGTTTTTATATGCAAATTTTACATTTGGATCAAGGTTTTCAATTCAAGATTTGGGAATGAGGGAAAACATGGATGTTTAGGATCTTATCACATGTTGATGATGAGATTTGGGTGTAACATATTATTACATAATAAACTACCAATCATTGATGTATACATAGTATGATCCACTTTTGAGGATTCATCACTCTTGCTTAATTTACAACCAGTGACCATAAGATTACTAATAGGTTTGGATTCTTCCAGTTTGAATTTTTTCAACATTTCTTTGATATACTTAGTTTGAGAAATGAAAATACCTTTTTCTGATTGAGATACTTGTAAACCTAGAAATAATGTTAGTTCTCCTAACATTGACATTTCAAATTCTTTCTTCATTTCTGATGCAAAGTTCACACTCAAAATTTTTATATCATTTCCAAATATGATATCATCTACATAGACTACCACAATGATCATATTTTCATTTATAAATTTTATGTACAAATTACTTTCAGTGGCCCCTCTTTTATACCCTTGTTTTTTTAAATAATTGTCAAGTCTAGAGAACCATGCCCTTGGAGCTTGTTTAAGGCCATAGAGTGCTTTCTTAATTTTGCACACATAATTTATTTTTTTTTACAAGAAAAATCCTTCAGGCTGCCCAACATACACTTCTTTGTCAAGTTATCCTTTAAGGATTGCATATTTTACAACCATTTGATATACTTTTCAGTTTTTGTAGCATGCAAAAGCTAAGAACATCCTAATGGAATCAAGTCTTTCAACAGGTGCAAAAGTTTCTTCAATGTCAATGCCTTCTACTTGATCATATCCTTTGCATACTAACCTAGCCTTGTTTCTTGTCACATGGCCATGCCTAATGAACTTGTTTTCAAATATCCATTTGGTTCCAATAACATACATATTTTTAGTTCTTGGGACAAGTTTGAGAGTTTGGTTCTTTTCTATTTGATCAAGTTCATCATTCATGGAATTGATCCAATCCTTACTTTTGCAATATTTTTTAAATGTTTTGGGTTCTACTATCAAAAGTAATGCTTGTTCTTCATCAAACAATTTTCTTCTTTTTTAAACTCCTGATTCTTTGTCACCAATTATTTGGCTTTCAGGATCATTTTTCTGGACACACTTAGATGATGTTTTTTTGTCTTATCTTGGGGAATCTTCATTCTCATTTTCATGTGACTCTTCTTCGTCTACCTTTTCTTCTTCTTCTTATTCATATTTTTCTTCCTTTTGTGTACTTCCTTACCTTTATCATCCATTTCTTCATCATCCACACTTCTTAGAATTTTTATTCTTCCTGGTTTAGTATCATCAATAGTTACATTTTCACTTTCTATGATATTTTTGCGACCTTAGATTATAACATATGTATGCATTTTTGGTGGAATAATATCCAAGAAATATGCCTTCATTGATTCTAGAGTCAAAATTCCCTATATTATCATCATCTCTTTTTATGTATCATTTACTTCCAAAAGTTCTAAAATATTTTACTGAAGCCGGTCTTCCAAACCATAGCTCATAAGGATTTTTTTCACTATTCACTCTGAGATTTCTTATGTTTTGTACATATATAGCTGTATATATTTCTTCTCTCCAATAACCATCAGGAAGTTTTGCTTCATTAAGCATAGTTCTAGCTGCTTCTTGGACTGTCCTATTCTTTCTCTCAGCTACTCCATTTTGCTGAGGATTTTTTGCTACTGAGAGTTGTCTCTTGATTCCATTATTTTCACAAAACTCATTGGACTCATTTGAGGTGAATTCTCCACCATTATCTGATCTTAGACATTTAATTTTTTGTTTTCTTTCATTTTCAATAAGGGATTTGAAGGCTTTGAATTTCATAAAGGCTTCTAATTTTTCTTTAACAAAAGTCACCCAAGTCATCCTTGTATAGTCATCGATTAATAACATAAATTAATATTCACATTGAATAGTTTTAATCCTTGTTGGTCCACAAAGATTAGTGTGAATTAATTCTAAGGGCTAGGAAGTTGTATGTGCTTTCACCTGGAATCTTTTTCTTGTTTGTTTCCCATGACGACAATGCCAACAAACATGATTGGGTGGTTTTATAATATTTGGAATATTTCTTATAGCTCCCTTCTGACTAATTTTTACAATATTGTCAAATTTCAGGTGCCCCATCCTTCTATGCCATAGAAAACTTTCATCAATTTGGATCATATAACATTGTTCTTCATTTTCTAAAATATACACATTGCTTGGAGTTCTGACAGCATTTCCAACAATTTCTCCAGAATATTTTCTTCTAATTCCACACTTCTTGGAATCAAATATACATATTGTCACATCCTGTCGCGTCCACCAGAGAGGGAGTGTGACTCATCACATCTTGAGCTGATTTTTACAAGAACACTTAGCCCAAAATCCATTTACATATGTATGTATCTTTACAGATTCCCGATTTTTGCAGAGATCTAGGGGCATAAACTCATTATGTGTTCTCTATATTCAGGTCTGATAAATTCTCCAACTTCCGACATGTAGAGAAATTAACCCTATCAAATATATAGGAAGAAAGATCTCAGAGGAGATCTAATGGTGGAGAAAAATTGCAGCAGAAATCGACGATCGTCATCTGTTCCGCATCTAGAAATAGATTAATAGATGAGAATCCACTTGCAAAAATCAACAGTGCGGAAAGCTCGAGTTGAGAGATTGGGAAAGTATAGAAATTTTGATCCCATATACCACATTCCACATCCCGCATACCACATCCTCCATCCTGCAACCCACATGCGGAAAGGAAATTGCGAACATCAAATTATTCAAAAAGGACGTTTCCGCATCCCGCATCCCGCCTGTGGAAAGGAAGTTGCGGAAAGAAAAGTATGACCTATTAACATAAGTATTTTTGGACATATTGATCATTCAGGCTGTCACCAATCCGTCCATCCAAGTTCCATATGTCAACTTGAAAATGCATTGAAAGAAAACATACATAGATGCATAAAATTGCAATTATACAACGGAACCAATTCATCCATTCAACGCATTAAACATGTTCATCAAATTTCATCAAGCACATGTAAATTTCAGAGATTAACATAGAGATACTCATATTTGAAATAATTTGTTCCACAACTAGCTATGTCATTGCAACGTTCCACCCAACCATAGGCTAGTACGCTCATCAATCTCTCAGTAGCATTGCCACCCCTGAGTTGGGCATGATTCCCAAAAGGAATAAGGGATACTAGTAGGCTCACACATAGCCCAGAATACAACCAAACTCATCCAAGCCAACATAGTTGGGTTTATTAGACTGCAGTCATTCAAGCTATCATTCACATTAAGGACCAACCAAGCCAACTAATAGGTGGGTTTATCAGGATGCAAAGAGATGGAAAACTTGAACTGCTAAGCTAGTGAGCTCAATCACAGAGATATGGACACCTACACCAAATTAGAATTGGCTTCTAAAACATCTAAACATCCAACATAAGGAAACATCCCCTTCTCTGCTCCACAGTCCCTCAGGTTATTCCTTCCCTTCCAATGCTCTTCAGGGTGTGCAAAGAAGAAAACCAACTTCTCTAGATCTATTTGTGATGTTCCTTTCTACACTAGGTTTATCAAACTAGTTCAAACACAATTCCACTCCAAAGCGATTTAGACCAAAGAAAAACATGCATGCACAACAAAACCACAATGTCAACACAACAAAACAAGATTTCACTCACTCTATAACAGAGGAGACCATTGTGCACTGTACTCAGGAAAGCACAGATGAATAACTTAGAAAAAGACATGGTTCAACAAAACACAGGACGAATGCACAACGTGCATGCACAAGATGGAATCGAGAAAAAATGATCCGAATCGACCACCATGTTTTGGTTGAAAATCCCGATGATGGACTGTGCATGCACCATTCAGGGAATAAAACCAAAAAAAAGAAGGAACTCAAACACATGGGTGAATGAAGGATTAAAACTCAGGAAAAAACAACTGCTTAGAGAAACAACAAAGAAAAGAAAAATTCCTTCGTGAAGGATGCATGATCAAAATGTCCCCATTCCCAAAAACGTGAGGGAATATGAAAAAGTGAATGCATGAGGGAACCGGCATACATTTTTGGGTGTTATCTTTTGACACATGGATTTTCCCCAAAGGTTAAACACTCCCCCCCACCCATCCTTAGAAAATCATGCCCCCATATCATTCTTTGTTGCACAGATGTAGCTGGTTGTGGGTTTTTATTTAAATTTCATATTATATGATGTCCAAAATTTATAATGTGTCAGCTAGCACAAAATACCACCGTCGTCGACTTTAATCATCAAAACATAAAATCACTAAGTCAATGGTGGGGATTTTTCCTTTAGCTCCACACCATGATTATTTATAGCATATATGTATTAACGCAAACAGGGTCAAAAATGGGGTGTTACATTCCCCTCCCCATTCAACAACACTGTCCTCAGTGCTTTACAAAATTGAAAAAAATGCTACACTGGCACCGCCCTCAATGCTATGCAGAATTGAACAAAAAATGATGTGCCAATCGCATGGTATCCTCCAGCTCCCATGTAGCCTCTTCAGGACTATAGTTCTCCCATTACACTTTCACCTTCCCTATGGATCGATTCCGGAGCATTGTGACCTTCCTGGCGAGGATGTGTGTAATACTCCAAAAATTCACAAAAATTTAAATTTTTTCATGTAACATAAAATGTTTGTAATCGTCATAACCTAGGATCAATTAACTGCTAACGGTTACTTTAAAACAGTATAAAACTAGAATTGAATATTTTGTTAATCTCTAGTTTTGTATACTTATTAGTTTGTTTTCATAATTTAATGTTAAGGATTTGATTTAGCAGGTTATGAATTCGAATAATAGGAATTGAAACATCTGTTTAAATTCTAGTACTAAGTTTGTTTTATTGTCTTATGACAAGTAGGAAAGAACTTCAGTTGAGATCGAGGCTTACTTAGCTTATAGCTAATGCAGTGAAGTGATGATTCTTTTATAGGTCCTTTAAAGGTAAGAAGTTTGTTACCAATTTCCAGATCGATATTATTATCTCAA
Organism: Pseudotsuga menziesii; assembly: GCA_001517045.1. NCBI lineage: Eukaryota > Viridiplantae > Streptophyta > Pinopsida > Pinales > Pinaceae > Pseudotsuga > Pseudotsuga menziesii. The sequence goes on from LPNX010233197.1 coordinate 46,197, forward strand.
CTAGGATAAAATAGAATGCTTGTAAATTTATTTATTTTACAACTTTGAGCAGTAAAAGAGGTATCATTGATTTGATTATTTATGTTCTATATAGTTACTAGTAATATAAGTACTATTAGTAAACTGAACTTATCTCAGTTACTCTTCCCATCCATTATAGCTAAAACTTGTTTGTTTAACTTTCACCATTATAGTTCAGTTTAATGCCTCTTTGTAACTCTAGTGAAAGGAATCTCATATAATAGTTTCCTTTGTTTATATACTCAATACTGAGTTAACCTCCAAAGTATTGTTTCTGGAATATTGAGTTAATCTAACTTAGGAAACCTATGATCTTAGTATAGACATTAAGTACATTGAATGAAAGACACACATCAAACTATTACTTAGTGCGTAAGATAGTTTATTAACTATTCTAACACTTACCAAATAGAGATGCACTAATACATATTATATTCCTTTAAACTATAGTGTTGTTTCTTTTATGTAAGGAACAAAGAATTATTTCCTATAAAAATCTACCCCTTTTTAACCTTTGTAAAATAATCCTCATCTCATAGGGTATTATTGATAAACAATTTACTAGTATCGTAAAATGATATTTAATTTATTACCTAGACTAACTAAATCAAGCTCAACCTTAACTTAGGTTTTCAAGCTTACAAACATTAAAGATTAAGCCCATTTTATAAAGTCTTATACTATGATATGGTTTCTCTTTTATTAATGTTTTTTGTGCACTTTAACATTAAAGGATTCTTTGTGAATGCTTTTACCCATTTCTAAGATTGTAATACATGATACAAACCCTAGTATAACTACTACCTCCCTATGTTACTCGTTAGAGATATACAAAGCATAAAGACCATGATAAAAGATGATAAACATTATTACAAGGTTATAACAAGTTGTATTTGATCATATACTTATTGTTTGCAGGATGCTCCAGAGGTTTTCAAATTATAACCTAAAACCCACCTCTTCTAGATAATTTTTGAGCCACGTGGTTGATGTTCGTTGGATAGGTTTTTGGTTGACCTTGGAAATGATATAAGGCTATCCTAAAACCCTAATTCACATTTTACCTCCTTTTGTTTTCCATTCTGTGGTGTGAGGAGCCGCAGCTCATGGTTGCATGGCCTGACTGTCACTCCATTGTGTAAGCTACCCTGCCATTTGTCATTCTTCTTTTGTGTGTAGAGGTTCTTATGGCCACTCTCTTTCATTCGGTGTAGATTCATTTTTCACCATAAATCTAAGTATGCAGGTGAAGAAATATGTCATGGTTACTGTGTGGACTTGAACTCGGGTCCAATTGTGGCGTAGCCTTGTAACTTTGAACCTTCTTGTTTTGGTCTTCAGAAAATTCCTTCGATTAGCTCGAGTTGCATATTTGTGGCTAGGGTTTGATTATAACGTATTCCTCACAGCTAAGGCAATGGAATACATCCAAGTATGAAGTCTTTCAGTTCTTTTCCATTCTTGCAGTGTGTAAGTTTAATATTTTTTCTACTGATAGGGTTTAACAATTTGTGGTTTTCCATTTTTCCACGTGGTTGTAGGGTTACTGTTCGGCTGTGGTTATCAGATGCTCTGTTTGTCTTTTTTTTTGAAAATCCATGAGGCCGATACTTAAGATGTGTTATTTAAAATTATTCAAGCCCTAGTGGATTTTTTGTGATGGAAAAACTTGGGGATTTTTGCAGCCGTGACTTAAAAACTACTTATGGGACCTTTTCGGCCATGGTTGATTTACTGTAAAGCTATTTTGATGTCGGCTTTTAAGTCATGGCTCTGTTTGTAAAAGGCCATAAGTCTGTAACTGATATAGTTTCAGTTTAGGGTTTAAATGTAAATTCTATTTTTAATTAAGCTTAAAGCTTATTGTTTATACTTATATTTTGATAATGTGAATATATTTTGGTTTTAAGAAGATGCGAGCAAGTGTAAATTCTTATCAGTTCTTATTTTTCTTTAACTTATCCTAAACAGTTTTTCTATTACTGTAGATTGATGTTTATTTTAATTTTGTTTAAAAGTGAAATGAAAATGTTTCAGATATTTAGTGCTTAAATTATAATTCATTTCGACTGTCAAATATTATTTACTTCAGTAAGTAAATAAAAAGAAAGGTTCTTTATCCAACCTAAGTTTTAACTATGTTTTCTGGGTTATTGTATGTTGAACAATCTTTTAATTACTTTCTCTCAGTTTATAATTATATCATAGTGTTAACACTGTTTTCTTGTAGATAATGTATAAAATTATAAATATTTAGCTGTTAGATTATGGGGTTATAAAAATGAAGAAAATGTAAGATTTTATTTGTTTTAAGGTGAAATGAATAACCTCTCTATTAGTAAAGAGGTGGTAACATTGTTTATATTTTACAATTCCTTGAAAAAATGTTTTATTTGCAAAACCCTAATTTCCCTTAGTTTAAATGCTTTGTTAATATTTGATTATAATGTTATTCTTATTTTTATGTTACTTAGATGAAAATATCGCAATAAATATCTAACCTTATTTACTGTTTCTTTAAAATTATCCTACCTATTTAATTTCTGTTTTTAAAGTGTCTGTAAATGATTAAAGTGTTAATCTTATAGTAAATAAACTGTCTACTCTGTAAGTAAGTAGATAGATTAAGTATATTTATAATTTAAAATCTTTCCTAGAGACAGATTTGTCTATATTATTACATAATACTTTATCTAAGTAAAACTTCTAAATAGAAAGGGAAATCATATAGATGAATAACTCTTAGGAAACCTATGGAAAGTAATAAATCACATTCATATATACTTCATTCAATTATTTATTTGAAGTTAATCTAACCTGCTATACTAGAGTACTACCTTTATAAAAGGTGTGGAAAAATACAGTTAGGTAATTTTTTCTATCTATCAGTTAAACTAGAACTTCTAAACATTTACCCTAATCTATCTAATCCAGTATTTCACAATCTTTTCACAATGAAATTATTTCTTTTAACTAACCCTAGCAGCCACAAAACAAAAGCATAACATTTGATTGCTTAAACTTAAACTTTCCAGATAACAATAAAAAAATAGATATCTAGATAAATCAAGTAGACCCTGGAAATGTAGATGATGTGACAACAACTTAAGGAACCTGTTCCTCCCAACCAAATCCTGGATAAAAGCTGGACTGCAAATCTCAGGACCCCCAAGCTTGTCTCCTGGTCCACCTGATAGAAGTACAAGGTGAGAGATGTAGTTTAGTAATCCTCTGCAACTGCACTGAGTGTTCAATATTCAATCAGTTCTGCATGCAGCAGTATGAACTCAGCTTAGAATAGCTGCACTAGTTTAGGTCTTCAGCACTATACACTCAAAACATACTTTAGCTAGTCCCCTCCATCAAATTTTCTTGTGCACTTCATTCACCCAGAATGTTCACAAGTCAAGAATGAGTAGCCTCAACTATCTTCAATGGGAAGTTTTATTAACATGCCTAGGTATTTTGGGTCAGTTTTGACTTAATGAGCCACCTTCTCTTATTCCACTTTCTTCGAGAACATGACCACAAAAATAGGGAAGTTTCCTCCTGCAACAACTAAAAGTAGTTTGAGGATTGCTTCCAAGTGTCAATCTTCTCTCAACCCAACCTTCTCCACCAAGTGACTAGTAAAACACTCATTTAACAGCTTCCCTAAGCTATTGTCTCATCTTTCATTTATTTATTAATAAAATATTCAGCAATTACATTCAATTATCCATGATGCCCCTTGGTCATTAATTACAAATTTATAATAAAATATAGCATAATGTTTCTTAAAACATAAAATGTTTTGCAAATTGGGGCATGTGACATACACACCCCCTTAAATTATAACATTGTCCTCGATGTTATTTATTCTTCGTACTCAGAATTACCCTGGAATAGAATTGGATATGCAGCCAATATATGACTTTCCAATTCCTAGGTGGCTTTTTCTAGACTAAGGTGCTTCCATTGCAACTTCACCTGACCAATGGTGGGGTTCTGAAGCAAGATCTCCCTCCTTTCGAGGATACAATCCGGTTCCACCAGAAAATATCCTTCGGGTTCCACCTACACGTCATTCTTGTTTATAACATGAGTAGCATCATGTACATATTTTTTTAACAGAGAAATATGAAAAACATTATGAACCTTCAAATTTGGCGGTAAAGCTAATTGATATGCCACCTATCCTATTCTGGACAGTATTTCAAAAGGTTTGCAATATCGGGGTGCTAACTTATCACAAATTCCTAATGTCAGAGAACTCTTTTTAGGCCTTACCTTAAAAAAGACATGTTCACCAACCTGGAATTCTTTTTGAGTTCGTTTAAGATCTGCTTGACTTTTTTGTCGGTCTTGCGCAACTTTCAAGTTACCTTGCACCTGTTTTACAATTAATTCCATCTCTTTTAATAATTCAGGTCCTAATACTAACCTGTCGACTGGATTACTCCATGAGATGGGGGTATTGAACTTCTTGCTATAAAAAATTTCAAATGGACTATATCTTGCTGAAGCTTGGTAGTGATTGTTGTAAGCAAACTCTACCAAGTGTAAGTAATCTTCCCATTTACCTGGTTGTTCCTTAACATACATTCTGATCATATCTTCCAATACCTGATTCACTATTTTAGTTTGTCCATTTGTCTGAGGATGACAAGAGGTACTGAAATTTAAAGTAGTATTCAATCCTTTAAACAAAGAATTCCAGAAATTTCCCGTAAACTTAGGGTCTCTATCTACAATTATTACTTTCGGTATCCCATGTAAACGAAAAAAATTGGTTCAGGAATATATCAGAAATATTAGCATTCTTGTACGTAGTTTTTATAGGTATAAAATCAGCTTCTTTACTAAGTTTATCTACGACCACCATTATTGAGTCATTCAGATTTGTATTTCTAGGTAAACCTGTAATGAAATAAAGACTGGCTATTTCCCATTTCTATCTAGGGATAGGTAATGGCTGAAGTAACCCTTCTAGATGTTGGTGTTCAGTCTTAACTTGCTGACATTCAAAGCACTTGGCAATGTATTCTGTGAGTTCATTCTTCATGTTTGGCCAAAAATAATCTTTTCTTAACATGGTTATAGTCTTCTGATAACCAGGATGTCCTGAGTAAGGAGTCTTATGAATTTCGTTTAAAATTAGTAACTTAATCTTAGGTACATTAGGTATATATAGTCTGTCTTTATATAATAATAATCCTTTTTCATTTAGACTATACCCTGTACTTAAACTTTCAATTAAATTTTCTGTTACTTTTTCTTGTAATTTCTGATAATTTTCATCGAATCTTACTCCTTCCTCTAGCTGTTCTTCTAAATCTATTTTATAGGTGCTGATTGCTGCTACAAAATTTAGTTTTTCATTTCTGCTTAAAGCATCAACAACCTTATTTTCTTTTCCCTTAATATGTTGGATTTCAAAATCATACTCTCTAAAAGGAAAGATAGCCACCTAGCTTGCCTTGCGTTTAAGTTAGGTTGATCCAACAAATATTTTAACCCTTTATTATCTGTCATTAATATAAACTTTCTTCCAATTAAGTGATGGTGCCACATCTTTAAGGCATGTATGAAAACAGCCAATTCTAAGTCATAAGTCGCATAGTTCTTCTCATGAATCTTCAACTTCCTAGACTCATACGCAATGACGTGTCCTTCCTGAGTTAAAACTCCACCTAGACCATCATTGCATGCGTCAATACATACTATAAAGTCTTTATTAGGATCATAAATTCTTAATATTGGTGTAGTAGTTATTAATGTTCTTAACTTTTTAAAACTATCTTCACACTTTTTACTCGACTTGAATTTATTCCCTTTCTTCTGTAAAGAAGTTATGGGATTTGCAATTCTTGAAAACCCTTCGATAAATCTTCAATAATAACCAGTAATTCCCATGAATGATCGTATGTCAGTTACGTCTTTTGGGACTGGCCATTCTTCGATTGATTTTATCTTTTCTGGATCAACAAAGATCCCTTATTTAGTCACTACATGACCTAAGTACTGTATTTTATCCTTAAAGTAATCACATTTACTAAATTTTGCATAAAGTTGAAGTTCTCGTAATTCTTGTAATTTTTTTTTTAAATGCTCCTCATGCTCTTCTTTAGACATAGAATAAATTGGAATGTCGTCAATGAATACGACCACGAACTTATTAAGGTACTTATGCATTACATTATTCATTAGACACATGAAGACAACTAGGGCATTAGTAAGCCGAAATGGCATAACAACAAACTCATAGTGACCATATATGTTCCTAAAAGTTGTTTTAAAGATGTATTCATCTTTGATTCAGACCTGGTGATAATCAAATTGTAAATCAATCTTCAAAAATACAGTCGCTCCACGTAGTTGATAAAACAGATCATCTACGTGGGGCAATGGATATATGTTTTTAATAGTCATTTTATTAAGTTGATGGTAATCTATACATAAACGTAGAGTTATGTCCTTCTTTTTAATGAAAATAATAGGTGCTCCGCAAGGAGACACATTGGGTCTGATATAATTCTTATCAATAAGTTCTTTCAACTGTGATTTTAATTCATTTAATTCCAATATATTCATCCGATAAGGGGCTTTTGGGCTGGGCATTGCACCAGGTACCAACTCAATAGTGAAGCCTAACTCCCTCTTCGAATGTAGTCGCATAATTTCTTCCCGAAATACATCCGAATACCCCCTCAGGATTGGAATGTCTTCCAGTTTTAGTTTATCTTTGTTATTAGTATTTTCTTCATTAATTACAGTTACAACAAAGGTTTTACAGCCCTTCTGAACAAATCTTTTTAATTGCAAAGCAGAGATCTATCTTACAACTGTTTTCCTAGGGATTCCTCTTACAATTACTGTTCCTCCACCATTATTTACACAAGTAAAATTTTTATCAAAACAGTTCAGGACTACCCTATGCTATTCTAACCAGTCCATACAAATTAACATATCATAAGAACCTAAAGGTAGTACATTAAGCTTAACAGAGGTTTCAAACTGATCCATGTTTACAGCACAATCCTTTACAAAACTAATCACTTTTCTTTTTGCGCCAGTAGCTAGCTGAAATAACCATGAATTTGCAAACTTTTCTAATGATAACTTGCATTTTTCTACTAAATCAGGGGAAATATAACTTAATCTAGCCCTTGGATCAATCAAAATAGATATAGGTGTTTGATTCAGCTCACCTTCCACTTCCACCATGGAATTTTGATAGTCTTCCTGCCCGTTTTTTAGTGCTACATTAATCCTGGGCATTGTCATTGCTAGATCACCAGTAGTCATCTCCTCCTGCACCATATGTATGATTCTAGGAGTCTTCTTCCAGCTGGGGAAAACTGATGCATAATGAGGACAACTAGATTTCCAACATTTTACTGGTTCTTTTCGTTCATTATTCTTGGTGTAATTACAATGATTATTAACAGGTTCTTTATTTCTAGGCCCATTTGGATTTAACTGTGAATTGCCTTTATTCCCTTGGAAATTTTTATTAGGAAAATTTCATGCATTATTATTCCTAAAATTATGGTTAGGTACAAAACCTTTCTTCCTCTGTTCAAAATTATTATATCTTTTAGCCTTCCAATTTGACATACTTTCCTTTTTGAGATTCTGCTCATAACAGAAATTCGCCTTTCACATAGCCTCCTCTAAGGTTTTTGGATTATCATATTCAATTATATCTTTTATATGAAAAGGTAAACAACTTAGAAACCGTTGTACCTTAGGCTTCTCATCCACAATGTAAGGCACATATCAAAGAAGACTTAAAAATTTATTGTTTAGTTCTTTCATGTTCATTGTTCCCAGTTTCAGTTCATAAAATTCCTTAGCTCGCTCTTTATAGGACTGTTCTGACAAGAACTTCTTTTAAAAATATTTCTTAAATTTACTCCAGTTAATGTTCTTCTCCCTAATTCCTTTTAATTGTTTTAGGTCATGACACAAAATATCTGCCTTCCCAGTTAGATTATAAATGGCCATTCTCTCCTTTAGCTGATTAGAGTAATTATAAATTTGAAAATATTTCTTCATCTTAGGCAGCCATGATTCAACCTCTTCTCCTTTCTCAGTTTCACCATTAAAGGTTGGTGGTTTTATTTTCTTAAATTCTCCTGAAATTTCTTCATAAGGCTTAAATTTTCTCTTTCTTGTTTGATGATTATCTTTGCTACTATCACTAGTATACTTATACTTATTCTTATATGGATCACCATAAATCTCAGAAGATGAGCTACTATCGATTTTAGATTGTTTAGACTTTTTTTTTGTGTTGGTAGGACATATCTTCAGATTCCATTTGTTTATCTTTTTCTTCATTCTGAAATTTTTCCATTAAAATCTGATTCAGCTCCTCCTGAGCTCTCAGAATTCTTTCATTCTCCTTTTTAACTATTTCCATCTCAATTCTTAATTCCTTAACCGTTTGTAATAATTCAGAAGAGTTATTAGTTATTTATTCTTGTATGGGTTCTCTTCTAGAATTACTTCATTCAGTAAACGGGGACTCTTCATTTGCATATTCTTCCAATCTTTCCATACCTGCAGTTTTAACTCATAAAAATTCTCTGGAAATAATATTTTAAAAGAAAAGTAGTAATCAGTATGCATTCATTAACTCTACTGTTTATCTATACAAGTTGATCCACATTCAGGCCTAGTGTCTGAACTTGTGCTTTGATACCACATGTAATACTCCAAAAATTCGTAAAAATTTAAAATGTTTCATGTAACATAAAATATTTGTAATCGTCATAGCATAGGAACAATTAACTACTAACGATTACTTTAAAACAATATAAAACTAGAATTGAATATTTTGTTAATCTCTAGTTTTGTATACTTATTAGTTTGTTTTCATAATTTAATGTTAAGGATTTGATTTAGTAGGTTATGAATCGGAATAACAGGAATTGAAACATCTGTTTAAATTCTAGTTCGAAGTTTGTTTTACTGTCTTATGACAAGTAGGAAAGAACTTCAGTTGAGATCGAGGCTTACTTAGCTTATAGCTAATGCAGTGAAGTGATGCTTCTTTTACAGGTCCTTTATAGGTAAGAAGTTTGTTACAAGTTTCCACATCGAGATTATTATCTCAACTAACATAAAATAGAATGCTAGTAAATTTATTTATTTTACAACTTTGAGCAGTAAAAGAGGTATCGTTGATTTGATTATTTATGTTCTACATAGTTACTAGTAATATAAGTACTAGTAAACTGAACTTAGCTCAGTTACTCTTCCCATCCATTATAGCTAAAACTTGTTCGTTTAACTTTCACCATTATAGTTTTAGTTTAATTCTTGTATGTAACTCTAGCGAAAGGAATCTTGTATAACAGTTTCCTTTGTTTATATACTCGATACTAAGTTAACCTCCAAGGTATTTTTTCTGCAATATCGAGTTAAGTTAACCTAGGAAACCTATGATCTAAGTATAGACATTAAGTACATTGACTAAAAGACACACATAAAACAATTACTTAGTGCGTAAGATAGTTTATTAACTATTCTAACACTTACCAAATAGAGATGCACTAATACATATTGTATTCCTTTAAACTATAGTGTTGTATCTTTTTATGTAAGAAAGAAAGAATGATTTCCTATAAAAATCTATCCCTTTTTAACCTTTGTAAAATAATCCTCATCTCATATGGTATTATTGATAAACAATTTACTAGTATCTTAAAATGATACTTAATTTATTACCTAGACTAACTAAATCAAGCTCAACCTTAACTTAGGTTTTTAAGCTTACAAACATTAAAGATTAAGCCCTTTTTATAAATTCTTATACTATGATATGGTTTCTCTTTTATTAATGTTTGTTGTGGACTTTAACATTAAAGGATTCTCTGTGAATGCTTTTACCCATTTCTAAAATTGTAATACATGATACAAACCCTAGTATAACTACTACCTCCCTATGTTACTCATTAGAGATATAACAAGCATAAACACCATCATAAAGGATGATAAAAATTATTACAAGGTTATAACAAGTTTTATTTGATCATATACTTATTGTTTGCAGTTTGCTCTAGAGGTTTTCGAACTATAACCTAAACCCACCTCTTCCAAATAATTTCTGAGCCACGTGGTTGATGTTCATTGGATAGGTTTTTGGTTGACCTTGGAAACGATATAAGGCTGTCCTAAAACCCTAATTCGCATTTTGCCTCCTTTTGTTTGCCATTTTGTGGTGTGAGGAGCTGCAGCTCATGGCTGCATGGCTTGACTGTCACGCCATTATGTAAGCCTGCCATTTGTCGTTCTTCTTTTGTGTGTAGAGGTTCTTACGGCCATTGTCTTTCATTTAGTGTAGATTCAGTTTTCACCATAAATATAAGTTTGTAGGTGAAGAACTCTGTCATGGTTACCGCGTGGACTTGAACTCGGGTCCAATTGTGGTGTATCCTTGTAACTTTGAATCTTCTTGTCCTGGTTTTCAGAAACTTCCGTTGATTAGCTCGAGTTGCATATTTGTGGCTAGGGTTTGATTATACCATCTTCTTCACAACAAAGACAATGAAATACATCCAGGTATGAAATCCTTCAGTTTTTGTCCATTCTTGCACAGTGTAAGTTTAATATTTTTTCTACTGACAGGGTTTAATAATTTGTGGTTTTCCATTTTTGCAGCCTTCAATGGATACTCCAAGCTGGAAATACAATCCATGAAAATTCTACGCCAAAAAATTCTCAGGCTTTGTGACCCTCCGGGTATGCTTTGGTTTGGCCTGGGGCTATCTCATTCAATGGTTGTATGGTGTATTTTTTGTCACTGCCCACATGGTTCTAGGGTTATTGTTCGGCTGTGGTTATCAGATGCTCTGTTTGTATTTTTGTTTGAAAGGCCATGAGGCTGATACTTAAGATGTGTTATTTAAAATTATTCAAGCCCTAGTGGCTGCTTTGTGATGTAAAAACTTGGGGCTTTTTGCATCTATGAATTAAAAACTACTTATGGGATCTTTTCGGCCATGGCTGATTTACTGTAAACTTATTTTCATGTTGGATTTCAAGTCATGGCTCTATTTGTAAAAGGACATAAGGCCGTAACTGATATAGTTTCAGTTTAGGGTTTAAATGTAAATTATTTTTTTAATTAAGCTTAAATATTATTGTTTATACTTATATTTGATAATGTGAATATATTGTGGTTTTAAGAAGATGTGATCAGTTGTAAATTCTTATCAGTTCTTATTTTTCTTTAACTTATCCTAAACCATTTTTCTATTACTATAGATTGATGTTTATTTTAATTATGTTTAAAAGTGCAATGAAAATGTTTCAGATATTTAGTCCTTAAATTATAATTTATTTCTACTGTCAAATATTATTTACTTTAGTAAGTAAATAAAAAGAAAGGTTGTTTATCCAACCTAAGTTTTTACTATGTTTTTTGGGTTATTGTATGTTGAACAATCTTTTAATTACTTTGTCCCAGTTTCTTGTAGATAATGCATAAAATTATAAATATTTAGTTGTTAGATTCGAGGGTTATACAAATGAAGAAAATGTAAGCCTTTATTTGTTTTAAGGTGAAATGAATAACCCCTCTATTAGTAAAGAGGTGGTAACATTTTTTATATTTTACAATTCCTTCAAAAAAAGGTTTTATTTGCAAAACCCTAATTTCATATCCCAATAAATATCTAGCCTTATTTACTGTTTCTTTAAAATTATCCTACCTATTTAATTTTTGTTTTTATAATGTCTGTAAATGATTAAAGTGTTAATCTTATAGTAAATAACCTGTCTACTCTGTAAGTAAGTACACAGATTAAGTATATTTATATTTTAAACTATTTCCTAGCGACAGATTTGTCTATATTATTACAGAATACTTTATCTAATTAAAACTTCTAAATAGAAAGGGAAATCATACAGATGAATAACTCTTAGGAAACCTGTTGAAAGTAATAAATCACATTCATGTATACTTCATTTAGTTCTTTATCTGAAGTTAATCTGACATGCTGTGCTAGAGTACTACCTTTATAAAAGGTGTGGAAAAATATAGTTAGGTAGTTTTTTCTATTTATCAGTTAAACTAGAACTTCGAAACATTTACCCTAATCTATCTAATCCAGTATTTTACAATATTTTCACAGTGAAAGTATTTATTTTAACTAACCCTAGCAGAAACAGAACATAAGCATAACATTTCATTGCTTAAACTCAAAATTTCCAGATAACAACGAACAATTAGATAGCTAGATAAATCAAGTAGACCCTGGAAATGTAGATGAGGTGACAACATCTTAAGGAACCTGTTCCTCCCAACCAAATCCCGGAGAAAAGATGGGCTGCAAATATCAGGACCCCCGAGCTTGTCTCCTGGTCCACCTGGTAGAAGTACTGGGTGAGAGATGTAGTTTAGTAATCCTCTACAACTCTACCGAGTGTTCAGTAGTCAATCAGTTTTTCATGCAGCAGTATGAACTCAGCTTAGAATAGCTATACCAGTTTAGGTATTCAGCACTATCCACTCAAAACATACTTTAGCTAGTCCCCTCCATCGAATTTTCTTGTGCACTTCATTCACCAAGAATGTTCACAAGTCAAGAATGAGCAATGTTAGTTGTCTTCAATGGGAAGTTTTAATAGCATGCTTAGGTCTTTTGGGTCAGGTTTCACTTAATGAGCCACCTGCTCTTGTTCCACTTTCTTGGGGAACATGACCACAAAAATAGGGAAGTTTCCTCTTGCAACAACTAGAAGTAGTTTGAGGATGCTCCCAAGTGTGAATATGCTCTCAACCCAGCCTTCTCCACCAAGTGACCAGTAAAACACTCATTTAATAGCTTCCCTAAGATATTGTCTCATCTTTCATTTATTTATTAATAAAATATTTAGCAATTACATTCAATTATCCTTGACCCCACTTGGTCATTAATTACAACTTTATAATAAAATATAGCATAATGTTTCTTGAAACATAAAATGTTTTACAAATTGGGGCATGTGACAATGCGCATTGGCTAGATTTGGAATTCTCCTTTGGGTTCCACCTGAATCACATCCCAATTTATCACATGGTTAGGATCATGTACATATCTCTTAAGAAAGGAAACATGAAAAACAATATGAGCCCTAGTGCTAGCAATAAATTCAAGTCTGTATGCAACTGGTCCTATTCTTTGAAGCACTTCAAATGACCCACATTATCTAGGTGATATCTTGGCACAACTTCCAATCTTCAAGGAACTCTTCTTTGCCTTCACTTTGAGGTAAACATGATCCCCAACACTGAACTCTCTATTCAATCTATGCTTAGCGTTTTTGTCTATCATGGGCTACTTTCATATTCTTCATGATCTTTACAACCTCTTGATCCATATCCTTGAGCAACTTTGGACCAAGCACAACTCTGTTCACTAGATTATCCCAAGTCATTGGTGTCCTACACCTCCTACCATACAAAGCTTCATATGGACTCATCACCAAGGATTCTTGCTGTCCATCGTTATAAGAAAACTCTACCAAGTATAAATAATCTACCCACTTGGTTGGTTTATCCATCACATACATGCGAAGCATGTCTTCAAGCACCTGGTTAACTCTCTCTTTCTACCCATGAGTCTCAATATGGTAGGCAATGCTGAAATTCAACTTTGTACCCAAATATGCAAACAATCCCTTCCAAAAATTGGAAGTGAACTTAACATCTCTATTAGAGACTATTGCCTTAGGCAATCCATGCAATTTGAAGATCTCTTTCATGAAGATCTTCGCAATGTCATCAGTCTTATGTGTATACTTAACCAGTATAAAATGTGTTGCCTTTGTTAACTTGTCCACCACAACCATGATAGAATCATGTTGTCTCCAAGTCATTGGAAATCCTGTAATAAATTGCATGGAAATAACTTCCCATTTCTATTCTGGAGCTGGAAAAGGCTGCAACAAACCTGTTGGGTGTTGATGCTCAACCTTCACCTACTGACATTTCATGCACCTTGAAATATATTCATCCATGTCCTTTTTCATTCCTGGCCAAAAGTACTGCTTTCTAGCTATAACAATTGTCTTCTGATATCCTGGGTGACTAGAATATGGAGCCCGATGGATCTCATCCATAACGACCCTCCTCAAATATGCTACATTTGGAATATAAATTATGTTCTTATATGTAAGGAGTACATATTATTCTAATTTATAACCCTCATATTTCTTCTCAAGACTTTGATGCTGCAATTTGTCTTTTACTTGCACATACAATTCATTTTCAACAACATGATTAACAATTGACTGTCTCAAATCTGACTAGAAAATACTAAGAGATGCAATATGCATTCCCTGCACCTTTCTTCTGAGTGCATCAACTACCTTATTCTCTTTCCCTTTTATGTGTTTGATTTCAAAATCAAACTCACATAAAAACTATAGCCATCTAGCTTTCCTAGCATTTAGAGTAGTCTGATCAAACAAATACTTTAGACCACAATGGTCTGTTCTTAGCTCAAATATTCTTCCCAACAAGTAATTCATCCACATCTTGAGAGCATGTACTATGGATGGAAATTCTAGATCATGAGTAGCATAGTTCCTCTCATTCTCCTTCAAATTTCTTGACTCATAACATATCACGTGATCGTCTTGCATAAGGACTCCTCCAAGCCCTTGACTGCATGCATCGGTGCACACCACAAAATATTTTTCTGGATCTGTAATCTTCAAGATTGGTGCACTTGTGAGAGGATTCTTCAACTGCTGGAAGATTTCTTCACACTTTAGTGTCCATTAAAACTGTATTCCCTTCTTTTGCAAGGAAGTGACAAGATGTGCAACCTTGGAGAATCCTTCAATGAATCTCCTGTAGTATCTTGCAAGTCCCATAAAATATCTTACATCTGTCACATTTCTTGGAGTAGGCCAATTCATAATAGCTTCAATCTTGTTAGGGTCCATAGATATACCCTCATCTGAAATAATGTGACCCAAATACTGAATTCTATATTTATAGAAGCTGCACTTGCTCAACTTTGCATACAACTGATGCTCCCTGAGCAATTGTAATGTCAATCTCATATGTTATTCATTCTCTTCCTCATTCTTATAATAAACAAGAATGTCATCAAGGAAAACAAGAACAAACTTGTCCAAATACCTGCTAAAGACACTATTCATAAGGCACATAAATGTACTTGGTGCATTTGTGAGACCAAATGGTACCACTACAAACTCATAATGTCCATACCTTGTTCTGAAGGTATTCTGATGAATGTATTCATCCTTGATTCTCACCTGATGGTAACCAGACCTCAAGTCAATCTTGGAAAATACCTTTTCTCCTCTCATTTGATCAAAGAGGTCATCAATCCTAGGAAAAGGATATTTATTCTTCACCGTGACTTTGTTCAGCTATCTGAAATCAATGCAGAACCTGAGCGTACCATCTTTCTTCTTCACAAACAAAACTGGTGCTCCCCAAGGAGACACACTCAGCCTGATATACTTCTTCTCCAATAACTCTTGCAATTACATCTTCAGCTCTAGCATGTTTGATGTACCCATTTTGTAGGGTGCCCTTGAAACTAGTGTTGCACCTGGAACAAGTTCAATTGTGAAATATATGTCCCTCTTTGGAGGGAGCCCTGGAACCTCATCAGGAAAATTATCCCTGAATTCTTGCGATACGGGATAGTCCTCCAACCAAATAGTTTCATCCTCTACTGCCTCCATAATGTTAGATGCATACAATTGTTAACCTTTCCTGCAAAATTTCTTCAATTGCATTGCTGAAATATGCCTCACAGAAATCACTTTCGGAATGCCTTTTACGACTTCTTCATTCCCTTCTCCATCCATGCATTCAAACGTCTTATTGTAACAGTCAAGCTTTACCCTGTGATATTCTAACCAATCCATTCCAATAAGAACATCATAGGAACCTAGTGGTAGGACATTCAGATCTACATAAGTGACTAATCCATTCATCACCAATGGGAATTTCTCTACCACTTCACTGACCTTTCTTTTAGTTCTAGTGGCTAGCTGAACCAACCACGATTTTCCATTCTTTACTTTCTTAAGAGTGCAAATATCCACTACTCTAGGAGAAATGTAGCTGTGAGTAGAGCCAGGTTCAATCAAATGAGAAACATATTGCTGAATAATCTTACCTGCAACTTCAGGCACAGTTGACTGGTGATCTTCCTGGCAGTCCTCTAATGCAGCATAAATCCTAGGAATGAATCTTGCAACTTGACCCACTGTTTCTGTTTCTTGGACGTTATACGATGGCCTTGCGTTCTCATTATCAAGTGGACAGAACTTGCGTAGATGGGGTCCTCCGCATTTCAAACACTCGAGAGGTTATTTGTTCTGCTGCAGATCTCTTGGCTTCTCCCCTATTGCTCTGGCTGACTGCTTCTCCACTTACGCTGGTTTCTTCTGTTGATTCCTGAAATTAGAAGGTTTGAAACCTTTCCTCCTTTGGTTAGACTTCTCATTCTTCTTGTCCTTCCATGTCTTATGATAATCAGGTTTTCCTTTTCTTTACTCATAGCAATACTTAGCTTTCCTTATTGATTCTTCCATAGTTCTAAGTTCATAAAAAATAATTTTGTCTTTGTAATACTGAATCAATCCACTCAGAAAACGATGAATTTTTACTTTTTCATCTTTTATGTATCTGACATACCTCAAAAACTCTAAGAAATTATTTGCATACTCTTCCATGGTCTATTGTGCCAATCTTAGCTCATGGAATTCTTTGATATTATCATCATAGTACCTATCATAGAGGTACTTCTTCTTGAAATACTTATAGAACTGTTTCCACACAATCTGCATTTCATTAATCTTCTTCACTTTCCTGAAGTGCTCCCACCATATGGATGCTCTTCCAATAAAATTAAAGATGGATACCCTAGCCTTCATATTTCTTGAATAGTCTTGGATTTGGAAATATTTCCTCATCCTAAGAAGCCAAGCTTCAGCTTCTTGACCATTCTTTATCTCACTGTTGAAGGTAGGAGGCATTATTTCCTAAATTCATCATGTGAATGGTTCTAGTAGCTCCTCTTTCTATTATTCTTGTGAGAAGAAGAACCTAAACTGCCAGTGGAACCTTAAGAGTCAAATGACCCACTAGGATATCTCTTTCTTCCTCTAGAAGTGCTCTTACTTCCTTCTGGTCTCACTATTTGGTCCCCAGAGTTCATTCGCTTCTCAATGTCTGTCAAACTCTGCAGCATGGATGCATTCAGCTGATTCTGTTTATCCAACGTCTTAACTAATATTTCATTGGTTGCCCTATGAATTTGCATATCCACCCTTAGGCTTCTCATGGTGGTGGAAAAATCTAGAGGAGTATCTTGGAACCTCCTCCCATTAGACTCGGTGTCAGCATTTCCAATTTAGACATTTTCCCCCATAGCATCTTCCTCATATTCATTGGGGTTATGTGCATCGCTGCACATGTCGGTTCTCATAGCTCAGCCGAACCAAATTTTGTCGAACTTCCCTATTTGGAATGCTGCCCTGTGACTATAGTTCTAAAAAATGTGTTAAATAAATGACATCATTAGATAATTTACAAATCGAAAACACTTACCCACTACCCATGGCAGTTTTCTTTGTTACGCATATTATCAATAAATTGAAACCATTTACCAACAACTCTGTTAACTATTCAACTTGGCCCATTTAGGCCCTAGCGCCACAACCAATAGATCTGATACCACGCTGTCAAGTCCCCTCCCTTCCACCAGAGAAGATCCCGGCTCATCACATCTTGAGCTGATTCTTACAAGAACACTCAGCCCAAATCCATTTACATCTATATGTATCTTTACAGATTCCCAATTTTTGCAGAGATCAAGGGGAATAAAATCATTATGCGTTCTCTATATTCAGGTATGATAAATTCTCCAACTTTTGACATGCAAAGAAATTAACCTTGTCAAATATCCAAGAAGAAACATCTCAAAGGAGATCTAATGGCGGAGAAAAATCACAACGGAAATCAATGATCATCATCTGTTCCGCATCCGGAAACAGATCAATGGCTGAAAATCCACCCGCAAAAATAAACGGTGTGGAAATACCAAGTTGCGGGATTGAGAAAGTATAGAAATATTGATCCCATATCCCGCATCCCGCATCCCTCATTCCGCATGCGGAAAGGAAATTGCGGAGATCAAATTTTGCAAAAAGGACGTTTCTGCATCCCGCATCCTACATCCCACTCACGGAAAGGAAGTTGCAAAAAGGAAAATATGACCTGTTAACATAAGTATTTTTGGACATATTTTATCATTCACGCCATCACCAATCTGGCCATCCAAGTTCCATATGTCAACTTGAAAATTCATTGAAAGAAAACATACATAGATGCATAAAATTGCAATTATATAGCGGAAGTAATTCATCCATTTAGTGCATTAAACATGTTCATCATATTTCATCAAGCACATGTAAATTTCAGAGATTAACATAGAGATGCTTTATATTTTAAAGAAGTTGTTCCATAACCAGCTACGTCACTGCAACTTTCCACCCAACCATAGGCCAGTGTGCTCATCAATCTCTTAGCAACACTGCCACCACCGAGCTGGGCATGATTCCCACAAGGAATAAGGGATACTAGAAGGCTCACACATAGCCCAAAATACAAAAAACTTAGCCAAGCCATCAGAGTTTGGTTTATCATACTGGAGTCAGTCAAGCCATCATTCACATTAAGGACCAACCAAGCCAACTAACAGGTGGGTTTATCAGGCTGCAAGGAGCTAGAAAACTTGAACTTCTAAGCTAGTGGGCTCAATCACAGAGGTATGGACACCTACACCAGATTAGAATTGGCTACTAAAACATCTACACATCCAACACAAGGAAGTATCCCCTTCTCTGCTCCACAGTCCCCCAGGCTATGCCTTCCCTTCCAGTGCTCTTTAGGGTGTGTACAGGAGAAAACCAACCTCTCTAGATATATTTGTGAGGTTCCTTTCTACATTAGGTTTATCAATCTAGTTCAGACACAATTCCACTCCAAACTGATTCAGACCAAGGACAAACATGCATGCACAGCAAAAACAAAATGTCAACAGAGCAAAACAGGCTTTCACTCACTCTATGACAGAAGAGACCATTGGGCACCATACTCAGGAAACCAGAGATGAATAACTCAGAACAAGAAATGGTTCAACAAAACATAGGACGAACGCACAATGCACATGCATGGGATGGAATCAAGAAAAAAATGATCCAAATCGACCACCACGTTTTGGGTGAAAATCCTGATGATGGACTGCGCATGCACCATTCAGGAAAAAAAACAAAAAAAAAAGAAGGAACTCAAATGCATGGGTGAATGAAGGATAAAAAATCAGGAAAAAGCAATTGCTTGGGGAAACATCAAAGAAAATAAAAATGCCTCGGTGAAAGAAGGATGCATGATCAAAACGTCCCCATTCCGCAAAACGTGAGCAAAGATGAAAATGTGAATGCATGAGGGAACCGCCATACTTTTTTGGGTGTTCTCTTTTGACACATGGATTTTCCCCAAAGGTTAAACCCCCCCCCCCCCTCTTATCCTTAGGGAATCATGCACCCATATCATTATTTGTTGCACAGACGTAGTTGGTTGTGGTTTTTTAGTTAAATTGCATATTATATGATGTCCAAAATTTATAATGTGTCAGCTAGCACAAAATACCATTGGGATCGAATTTAATCGCTGAAATATAAAAACGCTAAATCAATGGTGGGTCCTTTTCCTTTAGCTCCACACCATGATTATTTACATCATATATGTATTAACGCAAACGAGGTCAAAACCGAGGCATTACACATATGTGCCCTTGATCACATGTTTGGCTCACACTCAAAAGAGTAGGTTTTAAGTTCTCTACAAGAACATTTTCAGATTTCATCTTATCTCTAATAAATGTTGTACCCATTCCGATTATTTTAGAGGATAGATTATCTACAAAGGAGACTTTTCCTTTTCGCTTCCTTTTTAGGCTTATGAGCTTAGTTGGGTCACCTATGATGTGTTTTGAGCATCCACTATCCATATGCCATAGATTTTGTTTTCCTGTAGCACATAGAGCTAATAAACATTCCACATCATCCTTGTTTTTCGAAGCTACCCATTTTTCTTTGCCATGAGATTTTGAGGTGTCATCCATAGGAATTAATAGTTTAAAATTTTTAGCAATGTGTCCCTGATAACCACATTTGTAGCATTCTATACTATAACTATGTAGAGGAGAAAAATAATTGTAGTTTCTTCCTTTTGGATTGTTTCTGGTAATATTTTTCTTATAGACAGAAGTATGTGATGTAATCCCTTTCTCCACAGGAATGTTTAGTTTACAATTTCTAGCCATATGCCCAAAATTGTTATAGGTGTAAAAATTTCCTAAGAAGAGTTGTTGATGCTTACTTGTCACTAGTCTTTTAGGAATCATATATGTTCTTTGTAAGGGAGAAACAAATTTCTTACTTTCTTCTCTTTGGCTCATGAGTACTGTTGCATAACTTCTTTTATTTCCATCTTGATTTGTGTAAGAAGAATATCCTAGTTTTTCTTTGTCAAACACTAATCCAGATTTTTCGCTTAATGGTATTTGAACACTTAGGATTTCATATAAAGTCCTTGAACTGTTTTCAAACCTTGATTTGATTGATTCTTCATTCGGTTTCTTTCTAAGGTGCATACTATCTTGTTCAAGCCTTTCAGATTCTTGAATTCTCCTTTTGAGCTGTTGTTCTAGATTGTTTTCATCCCTTTCGACATCTAGGACCTGATTTTTTAAGTCAACAATCATTCTTTCCGCATCTTTTTTGTTTCTCTTCAAATTCTATCATGTGATTTTTTGTACATCCTTTTATAGTTCTCTAGTTCTTCATGATCATTTATAAGTTATGCTTCAACCTCTACCACATCTTCTATTTCTTGTTCAAGAATTTTTCTTTCGAAACCCATGGGTAGGACTTCAACGTCTTCACTTATTTCATCATTTTCACTATCTTCTTTGGAGTAGAGGTTTTTCTTATTTTTCTGAAACTCCTTCCTATATATTTTCTTATTCTTTTGATCTTTCTTATGACAGCAAGGTTCTTCATCATCACTATCCTCTTATTTTGGGTAAGGACACTTTTTGGCAAAATATCCAATCCTTCCACAATTAAAACATTTCAAGGGTAGCTTCCCTTTGTACTTGCCAATGCCTCCCTCAATTTTCTTGATGAAGAGAGCTTCCTCATCATCTAGGTCCTTAGATTGGATCTTGGATACGGCTTTAAAATTTGCTTCCTTCTGTGATGATCCATTTTTTCTTGTTCTCATCTCATAGTAAATGAATATCCCATGTAGTTCATCTATTGTCATAAGTTTAAGATGTTCTCGTTCTTCTAGAGAGGATACCTTTGAGTCACACCTCATTGGCAGGGTCCTTAGTACCTTGTCAACTATGTATTTCTCTTTATTTTATCCTCCAATGCCTCTAATGCAATTAACAATTTAATCTACTCTTAGAATATATTATGCAATATTTTCTTCCTCTTTCATTTTTAGGTTTTCAAACTGTCCTTTGTAGGTCTGGAGTTTGGATTCCTTGAATTTGGGTTCTCCTTCATAAACACATTTTAGTTTTTCCCAGGCATGTTTGGATGTTTTTCATTGCATGACTTTTACAATTAATGATTCTATCAACCCACTCAAAATTGCATTAGAGCTTTTGCATTGGCCTCATATAGGCTTAGTTCTCCTTCGTTTATAGGTACGTCATCTGGTACTTTATATTCTATTTCAACAGTCCTCCCGGAACTCGGTATCCAAGAACCATTATATGACACTTAATTCTTACACTCCAGTATGCATAATCATCTCCAATAAATAAAGGATGTATGTTGGTGGATAATCCTTGTTGATCCATAGTGATTTTCAATAGGATCTTCCTTCCGGTGATTAAGTTGTAGTGAAGGATACTGCTCTGATACAAATTGTTGGAATATTGGACAATATCGAGAGGGGGGGGGTGAATCAATATTTATAAATTTTAACAATCTAAACCACTTTTAATTTATTCATTAGCAAACATGATCAACAAAAACACACAGAACAAAAATTTATCGTGGAATCCCTATTGGGTAAACCACCAATACTTCCTATTACTACAAAATTATATTTTACAAATATTTTTTTCCTGCTATTACAGACAAGGATGGTGCTACACCCTATTTACTAGCAACTACTATAAGGAAACTATGACCCCCTGGTTTTATTAACTTCTACTGAAAGGATTCTACGACACCCTATTTACCAGCTACCACTGGAAGGAGGCTACGACCCCCTAGAAAACATGTTGCTTTCCCTAGCGCCTCCTAAAATTTGTTTATATACTGTCAAACATATATCTTCATTCAACAGTCACCTATCTTCATCGTGACTCTTCATAGACAAAGAAACTAATTCTGAATTACTTCTATGTTCGTCATTTTTAAATCTGTTTAATTTATCATTCATGACCTTCCGCAGTTTACTTTCCGCAACGTCCTTTCTGCAACAAATATTTTCTGTATTTACCTTTTTGTACTCATTTTTCTGTAATTATATTTCTGTAACAAAAATCCTTCCGCAACGACCTTTCCGCAAGTGTAGCTTGCAGATTATGGTCATGCATTTTGATTTTTCTAAAAAATTCCTTCTGTAATTTCCTTTTCGCAACTACCTTTTCGCAAGGTACTTTCCACAACTAACTTTCTACAAGGTACTTTATGCACCATTTATTTCTTGTAGACTCTTCCCTGACCATTGATCCAAGATCAAATGTGTATTGCGGACTACGGGTTTTCCAATTTTGTTCAAACTACTTCCATAGTTCCCTTTCCGCAATTTTTCTTCTACGCCATCAATATTATTGCTGAGTCTTTTTTGACCGTCGATCTTGTGGATTGTGTATTGCCAATGTGCCTTCTAATATTTTAAAATTGGGATATCGCAAATCGTTTTCTGCAAATTGTTTTCAACAACTCTCTGAGCCATCGATTTCTTGTAGGTGCTTTCTTGACCGTCCGTCTTCGATCAAATGTGGATCTTCAGTTTTCTTATGCGGAAATCATTCACCACGGTCGATCTTCTCAAAAATGCCTTCCACAATTTTTATCGACTGATTTAGTTCGTCCAATTCTTCACTTCAATCTAGTGTTCGGGGGTGTTATTTTCCACGCATCTCTATTTTGTGGGTCTTATTATAGACCATTGATATCTGTCTCTCAAATGACGTGGGGCGTCCAAATAACATCCACTCTTTGGAATGTTATCTTCTATTGCTTACTTTGCGGATCTACCCCTTTTCGTCGACCCTATCATCGATCTACAATTCGATTTTTGAATTCCTGTGTCTTTCACTAAGTTCACCTTGTCATCATGTTTCCTAGTTATTCTTTTGTCATTGCTGAGCTCTTTTGACATCAATTGGCAACTATTTTCAACAAATTTCACTAGTCTAGTCAATTTTTGACAAACTTATATAGTAAAAATATAGTTCAATTATGTTAGAATTGAATATCAACAACATATTGTGTGATGGCTACAATGTTTCATAGCATTGTTGTATATATATTTAAAAGATGAATATCATTAAATGATCCAAATCTTGTAGATTGGAACTGTTGTGGACAATTCCACTAGTTGAGTACATATTGTAGTTGTTTTGGATGAGAACTTCATTTTTGGATTAAATATACCATAATCTTGCATGATTTCCATGAATGTATGTTTTATGATTTTTTTTCATAATGCTAGTCAATTTTATATATATTTTAATAATATAGTTCAATTTTGTTAGGATTGAATCTCAAGAACAGATTGTGTTATGGCTACAATGTTTCATAGCATTGTTGTGGATAGATATAATCATGTATCATGTAAAAGATGAATTTCATTAAACGATCCAAATCTTGTAGTTTGAAAGTCTTATAGACAATTTCACTAGTATAGACAATTTTTGACAAACTACTATTTTCCCAATTATCCCTAGATACAATGCTTTTTAGCTTGGTAGTGTTGTAGGTTGTCATTGTTGTGACCAATTCCACTAGCCTCGTCACTTCTTGAGAAGTCTACATTTATCCAATTGTCTTGGATACAATTCTTTCTAGCTTGATGGTGTTGTATACAATCTTGTATCATGTAAAAGATGAGTCTCATTAATAATCAAAGCTTGTAGTTTGGCAGTGTTATAGACTATAATATGTAAAAGATTAATTTCATAAATGATTTGTACAATTTGTAATATATGTTTTAATGTTTATGTTTAGTGTTTAATGTTTAATGTTGAAATGATTTTATGTCATTGGTATTTAGCTCAAGTAGTACATGTTTTAATGTTTAATGATTAGTATACATGTATGCTTCATAAATATCATTATCATAACTATGCTTTGGAAAAGATCAAGTTCATAAATTCAATTCAAAATTGTTTGGAAGTGTGGACTATATATTATGTAAAAGTTGAAGTTATAAATGATTTGTACAATTTGTAGTATGTCTTACAATGTGTTTAATACATTTCAATGTGCAAATGTTTTTATGACAAATTCTAACTTAGTATTTGGTGTTGTAAATGTGACTAGAATCATGGAAAATGGGGATAAGGATATCTTTTGTTTTTTAATAACAAGCAAGGATTTTAGTATTGTGAAGCTTATGCTAAATTAGAGCAATGGTTCTAGACAACAAGTTGATGGATATTCATATTTTAGTTTTCTAACTATTGCTCTAATTTAGCATAATCTTCACAATCCTGGAATCTTTGCTTGTGATTAAAAAAAAAGCAATCCTTGTACCATTTTTCCATGATTTCAGTCACATATAGTACACTAATTACTTTGTTATTACATTTATATCTGCAAATTATTAAATTATGTGTTCCTAATATTGTTCAATTTCATAGTGATCAAAATAATAAAAACATCATAATAAACTTTAATAATAATTTTAAAAAATAACAAATTCACTATTAATTGACATAGTATAAAGTATATGAAAATGCATGAGTATTATACTACATATTCAAGTAAAAAATTAAGTAAAATGTGTACATAATCGACAATCGGTAAACAACAATGTACATCTCAAATAAACATATATCGATTCATTGAAGATTAAAGTGGTTGGTTGTTTCAATACAAATATTTGATCATAGAAAATAATATATACAATATACATGTAAAGTTCAAGATGTCGAGTTTGTAAGCTTTCTTAAAAACACTGCAATAAATCTTAATAATATTTTAAAAATTCAATAATTAAAAAAAATCACAAATTAATTTATTAGGTTTAATTGTTAGAATACATGAGGTCAAAAGTAGATTGGGGGTGGTAGTGGAGGATCCACTATCATTATATCGTCCCTTAAAAGTACTTTTGGACATATGAGGATCTGAATCGACAATTTTAACCGTCAAATTGATACAGTATAAAGTATATGAAATGAATGTTAAATTTACACAATATAAAGTACATAAGAAGACATGATAATTAAATACATGTACACAATTGACAATCAACAATATGCATTCCAAATAACCATATATTGATTCATCAAAGATTACAATGTTAGTATAAAGTACATGATAATACACGACATTATAATGCATACTTAAGTAAATCATTACATACATGCACACAATCATCGATAAACAATATGCATGCTGAAATATTGAGAGGGGGGTGAATAATCATTTGCACAATTTAAAATTTCTAATCAAGAGAAATTTTCTAATCACCAATCATAACATATCATCAATGTACATAAAAATAACAAGATGCACAGTACACAATATTTTTTACATCGAAACCCAAGTCTTGGGGGTAAAACCACAGAATCCTTTTTAAAAATAAATTTGACCCAACAACAACTGGGGTGAACAAATTTAATACAAATTTATGAGCTACAATGGGAAGGGGATACAAACCCTTTAGGATTTCTCAGCTACAACTGAAAAGATGCTACAATAGCTTAAATCACAAGATTCTGATCCATAACACCACCCAAGCACCCTGAAGTAAAAGTTGATTGAACCTGTGGACCTGTCAAACCAATCACTGAACCTGCTGCTGATAATCTATGCTCTCACCTAACTGGAAAATCATCGCATTATACTGATAAGTCATATCACTTATCATTTACCTCATCATCATTGAACAAGTAATATTACTCGTCTTTCACTGAACATAAGGCATGCATGCATCATCATCATAGGATATGCATCCTTTTCATCATCATCTCAGTGTGCACTGTTCATGCATCATCTTCATCAAGTATACATCAAAGTGCATAGAAGAGCATTATCACACCATACCATGGATGTTCATCATAGTGTATATAGAGTGTAGGAGTGCATCAACATCATAACTTGCATCATCATCATAGTGTGTATATCATAGTGTGTAGGAATGCATCAACATCATAAAGTGAAAATCATCATCACATGTATTGTCATCATATCATGTCAAGGAATGTATCATCATAGAGCGTATAGAAAAATACATAGGAGAGAATCGTCACTTTATAACGTGTATGAATATACCACTTAGCAGTCAATATTGTTCACACATTACTGTTCATCCCACTATATACATTATTCATCACATCATATTGTTCCCACACTACTACTCATATACTTGTACACTTCCACACATGTACACTTCACTGTACATACATATACTACTGTTCACTAAAGTACATATACTTGTACATACCTTGTCAAGACTTGGATTGTGCTTGTGTAACAGAATTCAAATTCAAACCTTTTTATCCCAAATAAATCACCCAGAAAAATAAGGATTTTACTGAGGATGGCTGTAAAAACTCAATAGTAACACACCAACCAATATCCAAAACCTCGAACTATTTAGGCACCATCAAATTGGAAATTTGGATTGTTAAAGGTTGTTATTAAAACAAATTTTCGAATGCTCATAACATTTTTCAAACCCCCTAAACATCTCTATGGAAACTTGGCTCTGTTGCCACCTAGCTCAATGAAAAACACAATCAAACTCGGGTCTTCTATAGGATGAAAAACTCAGGACTTTTCAGGATATGTATTAAGCCAAAACAAAGAAAATGACTATGGAAAAATTGGGTACCTCTCTACTTTTAATGAACTGTTCACCTTCAGTCATCCAAAAACTCAGTCCAAAAGTTGATTCGTAGATGGTATAGATAAGGAAAATGTTTAGTGTATAAATACTCCAAAGTCGTTGAGGAAGGAAAGACTAGGGACGACTTCTTTTGAGGGTCAAATAATTAGCATGTTTTAATGAATATGGAGTCGAATTCAAGGCAGGGTTTTAGTGTTTTAATAAATTTAAATTTGATTTAAAAATTGTTTCAACATACAACTACTTAAAGGGGTCAACATTAGGGGATGGTTAAAGGTTTTATTAATTATCAAAAACATGCTTTCAAAGGTGGGTCAAACATTAATTTTATTATTTTATTTATTTGTTTTGATACTTCATCTTCATATTTTATTTTGTTAGTGGTCTTATTACTTGTTGTAAGTTCAGCATTTTATGTGTTAGTGCATCATCAAATGTAAGGGTATCCTTATCAAGGGTGCACCATAGTGCCAAGAGCCCCATCCTCATGACCATCAATGAATCGAGTGTGTGGTTCCAAGTACACCCTTGATTAGAAGACCCTCAACACTTTACCAGACCATTAAACCATCAGGTGTGTGGGTGCCAAGACTTCTCCTAGGGTACCGTGACCTTATTACAAACAAAAATGACCATAGAATGGGTCATTTGGACTCTACACTTCTTCAAACCACCAAGGACACTTTCTAGGGTATTGGGGCATCGATTGTGGTACTGGGGAACCAAAGAAACAAATGGGGAATCATAGAAACAACTTAGGGGAACTTACACACTCTAAAGGGTGTACAAGGATTTTGGCATTGTCCCAAGGGCTCCAAGGGCTCCAAGGACACATCACACACCCATTGGCATCAATGAAAATTTAGTCAACAATGCATTCCAAATAAACATATATCAATTCAATTAAGATTATAATGTATGGTTTCTTCAATACAAATCTAATGATGATAGAATGGAATATACCCAATATATATGTAATGTAGAATATGGACAAAGTTTGAAAATTTTCTTAAAAATATCGCAATAGAATGTCGTCCTCAATGATTAGTTCATGATCATTTTTTGTCATTTTCTACCTTTTAGTTTTTAAATTTTTCTTCAATGTAACTTCTATTAATTTTATTTGAGCTGGACAGACTAAATGAGTAAATTGGTAGCATACGACATCAGTTCATAGTCCCAAAAGTAAATATAATCTTTTCTTTGATGGGTTTCTTGGAAAAAATAACCTTTTAATATAATGGATTATCTCTCAAATATAAATCCTTTGTTGTCGTTTTCCTCCAATAACTTCATCTTTCTTTCAATTCATCACATCAAATAATATTTTACTTTTTCTTTCTTGTGTATGGGTGCAATCACAGTGAAAACATCTCCTGTAGTAAAATTGATGTTAGCGTTTTTAAAATGCATTAAACATAACAAATAATTTTTACTCTATACAATGAACTGTGAACTGAAAAATGAAAAGAAAAAGAAATGATTCGTCATTATGGCGGTGGATCAACTCTAACCCTTTATTAGATAAGTTATCAAATCCATATGAAGGAATATTAGTACGTAAGGGGACCCAACAATGAACAAATAATTTGCATTCTATACAACTAAACTATGAAGAAATATGAATGATGAGGAAAGGAGGGTCTTATTTATAGTTACATAGTCAGTGCAATCAGTGACCAGAACTGACAAATGCAAGTAAAAAAGAAATGATTCATCCTTATGGTAGTGGATCAAATCTCACTCTTTATCAGATAAGTCATATGATCCATATGAAAGAATATTTAATACATAAGGGGACCCAACAATGAAAAATGAACAAAAAATGTGTATTTTGTACAACTGAACTATGAACAAATATGAATTATGAGCAGAGATGGTTGTTATTTATAGTTACATAGTTGGTGCAGTCGGTGACTAGAATTGAAAAATGAAAGTAAAAATAAATGATGCATCCTTATGGATAGTGGATAAAATATCACTCCTTATCGGATAAGTCATTCAAGCCATATGAATGAATCTTAGTACATAAGGGGACCCAATAATGAAAAATGAACAAATAATTTGTACTCTATACATATACATTATAAAAAAATGAACAATGAATTTCTTTAGTTTATTACTGTATATTCTCTAATAAGATATGAAATTATGTCGCCATCAGATGATACTTCTATGTCTTCTTATTCCAACTCCTCAAATCTTGAAAGTGGCATTTTCCCTTTGGATTAATCTTTCTATGTTCCCAAGGTTATACATAGTTGTTTAATATGTTTTCACGGACTTTTGAAGATTTAACGTTTTCTATACAAATGGGACAAAAACATGATTCCTTTCTACTATCAAATGAAAACACATTTTGTATGGATTTTATTTGAATAAAGTGTAAATATCTAATCCTGTGTATGCCAGATAACATCGTATGGTATTGATCTATATATATCTACGATTCCAATAATCCAAAAAAATTGTGATATAACAAATCATGAAGGCCAACTTTTAATGTTAGTGTATATGTTTTAAAGATATATTTAAGACTTGTAAATAATATTTGTTTAAATTTAAAATTAATAGAAATTTCAAAAACAAAATATGTGTACATACCTATGCACATATTTCGATTGTTGATTATAGTAATGGCTTAGATTTAGTTGACACCATTTGACAACCTGAGCATCTCAAATAAATTGATTGGAATAATGGTTCATTTTCCATCTTCGAAGTGCTCATTTTACACATGCTCCTGCACCATTGAGTTCTCCTTTTCCATGGATAGTTTCAAAGAAATTTCAATGATGTCTTATGTTTGATTCTCTATTAAGATGACATAACCAAAAGAATTATCATGAAGATTTAAATTTTCCTACACATCCATCTGATCATACCCAATGTTTGTTGAATTCAACTTGGTGTTTCTTCAATGATTGATAAAAAACTCTTTCAATACAGTGGTGTACAAAATGTGTATCATGTATATGACCCTCATTGATATAAAAATGATATTCTTTGATCACATGTAAAATTTCACTTGTGATTTCAATGCCATTAACATTGTGTTGAGAATGCCTATATAGAACATGGACATATATAGAAACTTAGTCAAAATTATAGTATTCACTCTATCTCTCATTATGTGCAGCAAATGTATAGTTTTCTGCAAAATCAGCCACAGACAAAATTGTTCTGGGTGGAAAAACATCATGAGACTATTTGACCTGAAGGTATTTCCATCGTGATCTACGTGAATGATTGTCGTATTTATAAATTTCTTTTTCAAATTTATTCAAAAAATCTGCCACAAATATTTTATCTTCTCGCAAATCAATTATTCTGGAAAGAGTATCAGTAGAACTTGTAACATAATTGATATATTCATATCTCCTCTAATTAATGATTACATTTGATAGAGATTGATCATTATCAATAGGATATTTATAGTGGAATAATGTTATATTTACACACCTATCATATTTTTTCCAATGACGCAGTCATTATGGTAAAATAATTCATCATTTTATCTCTCACATTGAATTTCGGATTTGAAAGCACATATTAGAAGGAGGAGGTGAATTTGGCCAAAATGTTTTACCATATTCAAGAAAAGTTCCATAATACCAAGCAAGTAAAGCTATGATGTTTTATGTATGTTTGAATTTGTGTAGAGACCAATCTTAGTTAAGGTATTCTATACATGATGAGTCATGACCCTCAAAAATGGTAAATTTCACTAGACTTGGGTCTTGGATTATTAAATATCAATTGTTCACTGTTATATTTTCCAACAAGAATGCCACCTTGGAACTCATGTTACCTAAGCTTAAGTTCAACCAAGGAGACAACAATAAATCCTTCTAGATATAAATGCTAGGAACCATATGAGCCCTGATTCATAGACATTGAATATTATCATAGCATATAAAATTTGCCTTCAACAAAGGTAGGTAAAGGCATTAATGATGCATTGGAAGAGACGATGGGAAAAATAAATCTATCCTTGGAAGTTCAAGAACAAGTAATGAATATTGAGATTCCCCCCTTAGGGAAGATCATTGTTAATGAAAATTCCATCTAGAGGAATGAAAATATCTCATGAATCCACCAATTCTAATTATGATAAGAATCCAACCCTAATTTCAAACTCTCAAAATTAGAATTATGATATACAATTAATTCTCATGGACTTTTCTCTAGGAGGTGGATAGAGGCCAAAAATAAGAAAGGGAAAAAGGCTAAATTGAAGACAATGTTCAATGTTAGGGTGTGACACTTCTTATTTAGTGCATTTTATTCATTTCTTCAATGTTTTGATTTATGACTACCATATGGGTATTTATGTAATCTCTTGTAGGATTTGAAAATAAACTCTTAAATTCATTTATGAACTAGAAATTAAGATTTGGTTTCAAAGGAAAAATAAAATAATAAAAAAACAAAATAAATTTTACCAATGATCAATATCATATACATGTGATGAATAAATAAAATATTCATGTTTTATGAATAAATTTTAGGGGTGAAATTTATTCCATGGGATATTTTCAACTTGTTTTCAAAAAAAAGATTCACCAAATTCTTTTTTTCAAAGATGATTGGCCCAAATTCCATGGATAATTGTTTTTAACCCAAAAATAACTAAAATTGTCCAAAAAAATATATAAAATCCTTAGAAATTTGAATATTTTTAAAAAAAACTCCATCAAACATTTTATGGTTGCAATTTTAAGTATTAGTAAGATTCACCACATTTTTTACACTTTCAGAAAATTTTGGATCCTTAACATTTTCCCTGTAATACATGTAGTGCGAAATCTACATAGTGAAAAATTGGTGGTGATTTTTATAAAACGACATGTGTTTAAATTTCGAAAGAATTATGTCAATGATAAAGTTTAAATTTTTTATATTTTTATATTGTTATAAGAAAGGGTTTGTAATTCTAAAAGCAGCATGTAAAATTTAGATTGAATTGGAGGAAGTTTACAGTAGGCGAGTTTATTTATCAACATTTTGAAACCTAAATTAAATACATCAATAAGAGAGGATAACGATTATCATCATTATCCCAATCAAGTGAGTATGAGGCTAAAAAAGCTCATGATTATTCGCATCAAGCGAGTATGAGTTATTAAAAAACACCAGGAATCAATCCAACAATAATTTAATTAGTGACATGGGTTGCTTCAATTATTGAAAATATAGATAAAAAGATTCTTATTTATTATTATTCTTTAAGAAATGGAAAACATCTCTCCCTGCTTCTTTTAATTTTAAAGCATCATCATGATTGATGTTGTTCACGGATTTCTCATTTTCTAAGTCTACTCATATTTTTCTTTTGTAGTAATGTAGGATAGTTTCTAATAATTTTGAATTTTCTAGGCCCTATATGGTGATTGGTATTGTAAGAGTGTTAGAAAACAAGAAAGTTCTTAATTCTTCCATACTAGTTGTCTACATTATGCTATTTTAACCTTATTTTGATTGAGGCTTCACAATGTTCCTTTTTATGGAGGTAATATCACATTTATCTAGAAACACAGCATGATGGTAGAATACGAGCCTCTTGTAGATTATAGCAAGCACACTCTTTTTAAAGCTAGCATGTTTAGCCAAGTGGAAAGCATTAACAAGTTTGAAGAGGGGTTTTATAGTAACTATGATGGGATTTTTCTACCAATCTCATCTTTTGCAGATGGATTGTTTTGTGGTTTAGGAGAATTAATGTAGGAGAAGAGGACTCCACCTTTAAGTATCGAGCATTTAGATAATAATGATATACCATATGGAAAACTTGTGTATGGGAGAAGTAAGGACTTGTAGGTGGTTGAAGAGGCATTACTAGCATATTCCTACCATTAGATGAAATTTTGGGGGGTTTAGGTTTTAGTGGAGGATGACTAGTTAAATCCCTAGAGACAAAATTCCCTTTAGAGAATGAAGGTTTTAAAGGTAAGAAGAAAAAGAGAAAGGTCTTCAAGTCACGAGGATTTTTTATATCCTTGGTTGTTGGGAAGTACCACACAGTGGAAAAGGTACTTTTGATGATAGGGAAAACCATTAAAGGGAATTTCCTTTTCCAGCTGGTTAATATGTATAATAATAAACAGATTCAAGAATAACGAGTCTTAATTCTCAGTTACAGTCTTATATTTCATCCTCTAGAAAAATGTTGGGTCAGATTTATCTTCAAATTTTTGGAGGATACAAATTGCATTTTAAGAGGCCACTAGTTTTTAGATAAGGGCATACTTGGATATCAAGCCTTGGATGTTGAATTTCGATACACATGATGAATTCATTAGGTCAACACTAGTCTAGGTTAAACTACCTCACCTTCCAATGGAGATTTTCAATGATGATTCATTGAAGGATAATAGTGTTAAATTAGGTAATTTTATTTTGGTCGATGATTCTTATAAATCAAATAATGCCAGCACAATTTTTAAAATTTTGGTTGAACTTGATGTAAGTTTCAGGATTTATGAATTGGTAGATATAGAATTAGAATTTTCAAAGAGAACTCAATTACTTAACTATGAAAAATTACACTTTAGATGTGTCAATTTCCATTTGTATGGTCATTTGGTGTATAATTTTTCTAAACCATTTCTAAAGAAGGTTTGGAAACCTAAGGAACTTAGGGTTTCTTGTTCCATTGATAATGAGAATTCCACTCCAGGTATCTGGCTTGTTTCTAATGGAGATCAAGCTAGGAACAATGAGCCAAAGAGTTATCAAGTATTGGTATCAAATTATTTGACTTCGGAATAATGAGTGAAGGTAAATGTAGGATCCTTTCCTATTCCTCTAGAGGGACATGATCTCCTCTACCAATGTCAATGATTTTTTAGACCTAACTAATTCACAAATAGATAATTTGGATGAAATTAGGAGAAATAGTTCTTCATTTATGGGAGAAAGTAATTCTATTAATAATGCAATTGAGCCTTGCTCCTAATGGGAGCCTTCGAGAATCTATAACCCTTATCTCTTTGATGGATCCCCTTGTTTTGAATGATACTACTAGGGCACATGAGTATATTATTATTGGGGAATTTTTTTTTCTTGTATAAATTGATGAAATAACTACTCCATGCTTCATCAAATTCCTTTATCTCTCTTTCTTGTAAAAAACAAAACTTGAAGATATTTCGCTCTGAAGCAATGATGTCTTAAACCCTAGATCAAAGTCTTATTTGTGGAGGTCCCTTTCAAGGATAAGATGAATTTTCTACATTAAAATCCAATTCTTTCTCCATGGTGTAACAAGTAAGAATGTCTATCTAGTTTGGTTTTCCTTCATTTGCTATCCCTTTGTCAAAACTAGGGTTGTGACCTTCAAATAAATTTGATGTTAATATATCCAAGGATTTTGACAACATGTCTAGTCATGAGATTTCTACAAGTATTTCAATTAAGGAGGTTTTCTCTCTAAAGAATGGGAGTAGGTTTGACTACTGACTATGCCCTAGAACTTATACCTACTCTCAGGGGAGTAACCAATCTAGAGGCATGGGAAGTGATGAACATACAAAATTAGGGTCATTAAAAGTGGGTCAGAAACCAGACATCAAATTGTATTAGGAAAAAATTGCATTGAGAGGTTAATCAAGGTGAGCAAAGATTGATTTTTTGGGTTTTTATGGAAACGCATATCCCTAAAGGGATTGAAAAAATAAAATTCAATTTCTAAATGTGCATGGCTTAGGGGGGCAGGCCAAACAATCAGCCCTTAAGAGAATGGTCCTTTCCTCTAGTCTAGATGTTATATTCACGGATGACACTAGGATTATTGGTGATCAAGCAGTGTATACTTTAAAACGATGCTTCCTTCATGGACCTTTGTGTAAATTTATGTGTTTTAGTTATTAGGTGGATTGATCACTAGTTGGAATTCTTATTTTTTTCTAATTAACACTTTTGTTGTGATTTTAGGTCTCCGCGCAAAGATTTATAGTTATGAGTTGGAAAGCCCTTTCTAATTCATGAATGTGTATGGACCTTATGATGGCCAACAGGAGTTATAGAGATCACTTTTGTAAAAATATTAGATCGAGCATGAAAATTTGGTCTTAGTTGGGGACCTTAACTTTACTTTGAATAGTGGTGAAATCTAGAGAAAAATGGCTAGAGGAAACATATTGGATGGCTTTTTTGTAAATTGTATTGAAGAAGCACGTTTTGTTGATGTTGAACCAGTTGAACTAAGTCCTACCTAGGTTAATAATAGGAATGTTGATGGAGTTGTTTCTAGACACATTGATCATGTTTTAGTCAATCATATGCTTATTGAATCTCTTGGAAACTACTAGCCTTGGATTTTCAAGTCATGACTTTCTAATCACTTTCTAGTTTTGTTTGAGGCATGAAAGGGAATGGATAAGTTGAATGACTATGTTAAATATAATCTGAATTTTTATTTGGAGGAGTATTTTCAACAATTGGTAAGGGGTGTTTGGAAAATATTTTCTCTCTATATTGAGATCTCAACATGTCAACAATTTGTTAATCATTTGAAAATTGTTAAAGTAGTTGTAGTTCCATGGGATCATGGAAAGTATTTGGCTAGGAAGAAAACATTGAAATATTTGGAACATGAATTTGAGATCTATTATAAAACATTATCTAATGGCTCCTTCTTGGAAGAAAAAATGGACTCTCTTAAAAGTAAAAATCTCATAGATCTAATATTTTACTGGAAAGGGAACATGAATGGAAACGTAAGACTCGAGTGACATGGTTGGCATTCATGGATCAAAATACAAAATCCTTTCATAGGTATGTCAATTATAGAAAGAGTCACAGTACAATATGGGATCTTTTGGATGACCGTGGACGTCATGTATCTAGTCTCAAGGATTTGGTAGAGCTTGGGGTAAGTCACTTTTCATTTATGCTCAAGGAACCTGCCAACTATAATATTGAAAATATGTTGAAGGTGATTTCTTTATTTCCTTGTATGGTAAATGAGGATGAAACTGTGCAATTATTCCAACAATTTTCTAGTGAATAATTGTTGTCAGTAATGTCCTATTTTTGCGAGGAAAGAATCTTGAGACCATATAGCTATCCCATTTAGTTTTTTTTGGACTTATATGATCTTGTTGGTCCATATGTTCTTCATATGCTAGAGAAGGTTAGAACACATGGACATATCCTAAGAGGTTTAAACTCCACCTTTTTATCTCTTATACCTAAAAATGACCACCCATCTTCTTTGGATGAGTTTCATCTAATTTCATTATGCAATTGTGCTTACAAAATAATTTAAAAGGTGATTGCAATGAGGATTAAACCCTTGTTGTTAAAGTATAAATACTTAGAGCAATTAAAATTCCTTGAAGTATGTTTAATCCATAAAGTAATTGGTTTGGACCAAGAAAATTTACATTCTATTAAAAGATCCTCCATTCCATATTTTGTTTAGAAGCTTGATCTCTTGAAAGCCTATGACTAGGCATCGTGGTTTTTCTTAAGACTCATTTTACTGCATCTAAGTTTTTATTTGGAGGATTTTAAATGGGTTATGTATTTTGTATCTACCCCATGTTACTCGGTCCTCATTAATGGTTTAACGTCTCCATTATTCACGTCATCACCAGGTGTTCGACAGGTAGATCCATCACCATATTTATTTCTACTTATAGCTAAAGGATTAAGTCAAGCAATTCACCGTGTATAGTGAAAAGGGATGATTAAGGGAGTGAAAGTTGCAGGATCGATTGCATTGACACATCTATTAATCGTTGATGATATTCTTATTTGTGGTTTTGGATCTATATAGGAAGGTAGTGCACTTAAATAAATCCTTAATCTATTCACTTTG
This sequence comes from Pseudotsuga menziesii, assembly GCA_001517045.1. Taxonomy (NCBI): domain Eukaryota; kingdom Viridiplantae; phylum Streptophyta; class Pinopsida; order Pinales; family Pinaceae; genus Pseudotsuga; species Pseudotsuga menziesii. The sequence continues at coordinate 83,186 of LPNX010233197.1, forward strand.
GAAACCGCATGGTTGTTAATTTGGATAAGTCATCTTTGTATTCTTTTGGATTGCTTGATGGTATATAGGATCATTTGGAGAGATCGTTCAATATACCTTGGAAGGATTGGCAGAGAGATCAAGTATTTGATTTCATTTTAAAACCCAATAAATACAAAAAGGAGTACTAGCTTTGGATTCTATTAAAAACTTAGAGCAAGGTTAATTTATGCTGCAATTGATGGATCTCTAAGGGTGGTCAGCTTTTTTTATTTAATTTTTTCATCGAGGAAATTATGGTTTATTTTTTCATTTTGGATTCAATCCTGAAGGAAATGACAAAGAATATAATTAAAAAGACATGTGAAAATTACTTATGGAAGGGACGCTTGGATTATAAAGGGTACCACTAGGAACATTAGGATTTTATGCCACGTCTGAAAAAACATGGTGGATGGGGAATTGAGAACATATTTTTGTCTGGTGCATACCTTGAGACAAAATACTTATGTAATATCATTTAAAATTATAGTTTATTGTGTTAAATCATTGTTTACAAGTATATTGCACCTGGAAGCATTGTTGATTGGATCTAAAATCCATGAAAATCCATGAAAAATGCCTCAAATCACTGGAAGGTTCTCACATCCACATTCTTAGTCATCTGAGATCATCTAGCATGGTGCATAGGTGATGGATCATAGGTTAGAACGAGAGTTGATGCTATCCTAGGTTGTAATAATGTTATCTTCCTAGCTCCATAAACTGTAAACCATTGAAAACTACAAGTGTTAGTACCCAGGTCTACACCTAGGATTGTCTACATTTTTAAACTTGAGAACCTAAAATTCAAACTTATCCAACAATATTTATATTATTTTAGTGTTGAGATTATACTCCGAAACAAAACCTAAAAACTGTTTCCAGTCACAATCAAACATTAACAGTCTAGAGAGTGGAACTATTGCCACGATTTACAAATAATCATAAACATTATGGAGTAAGTGGCGCATGGTAATGTGAACTAACAGTGCAACACTTTCTTCATCCTGGTAACGTGAAAGCGATATCCATGTTTCCTACTGATGATATGTTCCCAACTTCTCCTCTCTTGATACAACAAGCAGCTTTAGATCGTGGCGTGCTCTTATCCGTCGATCGAGATTGACCTCTCCATGCGACCGTCGATCTGAGTGGGTCCTACCACCTCTTCGTGAATTGGGACCCTGATGTTGTCCATGCTAGTTCTGATCGTGAAAAGAACCACAGCCATAGATCTACCTCTACTCTTGTCGTGATCATTGATTCTTTGCAACCGGTACCACTTTTCACGATATGGAATCATGACTTTATTCGCACAAGTCTGGATCGTGAAATTAGCTAGGGCCATAGATCCGCTTATGCTTTCATCTCCACCGTCAGATACTTCCGTCCTTTAACCTGTTTCACGATTTGGGAATGTTCCTTCTATCGAGCATGTTGGCTCAATGAAATTGCTTTAGACCGTCGATCGGGCTTTGCCTTGATCTTGACCTTTCATTGCTTGCCTATTTTAATAGACTCTGCGAATGCCAAACTTGACCATTCCCTCGCGTCCTTTGGCCAAAACCACACTCTATTGTTGCTCTTCTTCCTTGTGATCCTGGATCATTGGTCTATGATGCCTTTCTCTATCATCGTCGCGGCTGCAAGTCTTCACCTCCGAAGGAATCTACCACTGTAGATTGAGCTCTCTTCACTATATGACAGTCTCAAAACATGGAAAATGTGTCTCTGATAATTTGAAGGGCATTCACATAATGTTCAAATGAATAGGACCCTTTTCAAACTTTGATAGGGCCATAAATCGACTGTTGCAAACAGAGTGCTAACAGCTGGCTCCATGAGGGATGCTATCCTCCCAGCGAGGTAGCAAAGAACCCCCATAGACCAAGTTCCAAATCCATTGGGTTGTCCCCAATCTTTCCTTTGAAGCCTCCATTATGCTCCGAGCTACTTCTTTTGTGAATTTATCTCACACTTGCAAACCATGCTCTTGGCCATATTCTGAAATTGAGAACAATTGTGACTACAAACCTGTGCTTACAACTAAAAATGAAAACAAACTAAAATAACAATGAAGGAAATGCTTGATGATTTTTGAGCTTATTTGTTCCTACCTACTCTACCTAATTTAGTGCATAAGTCCGATTAAGTGAAATCAAACTTCCAATGAAGCCAATCAAGTAGCTTACCTAATAGTTTTGTTCTCTTTTCATGCCTGATGAACAGGAATGAAATACAAAATGGAAGAAGGCTATAAAAAATAAACTGATCTTTATAGTAGAGATGTGACTAGTCATTACCATTACCCATCCTTTCCATGTATTATGCTATGGGGTCATAGAAAACACGGAAACCTCCAGTATATTCTGTCATCTGTTCATGGGAAAGATATCCAAAACTCCCTTCCTCTAGTGAGCTGTCAGGCTGATACTTGGAAGATCCTAGAAAAGGGCCCACAGAATCGTTCTCCAATGAAACATTCATCTTCGCTCAAAATTTCTGCAACTAGAGCTTCACCTTCTTCATGTGCCTCAGCATGAACGTCCTCCTTTTCTTCAATGGAACTGAGTAGGCATATTCCTCCTTTATGGGGTGATATTCCTGAACGTAGAAAATTAAAAAATGTATTTATTTGAAGGCTGCTACCTCCTTCTTCGTGACTCAACACCTCATCAAAAATTCCCGATGTATCAATAAATAGAGAGGGATTGCATGATTGTTCCTCTTTATCATCTTCTCTTCCACATAAGTTTATGGAATCCACCATACCCTTTAACTTTTGTTTCTACTTAGAGGCTTTAATCATGTGTCGTATTAATTCAAAAGAGGAATAACACATAGGTAGGCTATCACCTTCAGCACATTTATCATCCTTCCCTGTCTCAACCTTTTGATTTTGGATTGCAGCTTGATTTTCTCCATTAGAAGACCTTGGTTCTATAACTGACTCTTTAGGTATAGCCTCTAGATAATCCTCCTGATACTCATCGTACACATATACACCGAAATGCCTTCTAAAATCATCATTAATGGACCCGGTGCTGAGCAGATTGCAACCTTCAGAAAATAGGCCTGCAAAACCATCTGTTTCTATATCAGGCTGATCATCTTCCTATCTAGCAAGTGAAAGATTTAGCTGAACAGGGACTCTCCCCTTCTATTTGTAGGGCCCAACCAATTTTAAAGTAACTTTTATTTCACCACCACTGTCTTGTCCCAATAATCTTTGGGATCTTTTAAAGTTTTCCTCAACCTCCAAACAATCAGTAAACATATGCTGCAGAGTGGCTGATTTTCTTTCTGAAAGAAGCAAGGACAGCTCAGGGGGAAAGGTGGTTGCATAATAGATCTTACTAGTGTTCTCAAGAGGTTGGACCTCCTTGGGCATGTTATAATAAAAGCTTACAAATCGTCTGTTAAAACTAGATATGGCCTCACCCTCATGCCTCTTCAGGGAATAAAATTCTGAAAGTATTTGGTCCAGTGGTCTTCTCCTACCTGAAAACTTTAAAAAGTTGCAAGAAACTCTTCCCAGGTATTGATGGACTTAGGTTGCAAGTGTCTGAACCATTCTTTAGCATTTCCTTGCAAAGAATGGGCAAAAGTCCTTATGCAAAAATCATCATGTTCTATCTAAAAAAGGTCAGAGAAATGTTGAAAGGCTTGTAAATGTTTCTCAGTAGTGAAGTCTTTGGATTCTCCATCAAATTTGGGGAGGTACTTGTAATGTTTCACAGGAAAATCATGGAGGATAGGAGGCAATTGTAGTGGTTTGTACCGGCTTGGAAGACTGGGAGAAACCAGGTTAGGCACAATAGATACGCTATTAACTGAGGTTTCATGAGGTTCACAGGGATGACCTTTAACATCATGAGCTTCGGGAGAAAAATATTGGTCAAAATCAAATGTACATGACGATGCAATGCTTTTGGTTCGTAAAGAAGGATAAACAGGAATATATTCATAGCTCTGTTCCAAATGAATTGAAACATAGAAGGCTGTTATGATAAATTTAGGAAAGGATAGGAACAAACTTACAAGACAAGACAAGGAATCTTGGAAGAAACGTAAACTTGAGTATCTTAACCTTTTACCATGCATTTTTGGGCCTTACAAGGAGCCTATTCTCCCAGGAAGAGCCTGTTATTTTTTCTTACAATTTGATATCTGGGTCATACCACCAGCGGAGTCACTGAAGTCTAAATCCTTTAAGAGTAGAGTCGCCAGGTGAAAAGTGCTCAACCTTCTTGATGTCTGATCATTGTTCGCCATCAACAACCGGATCTAAAAATATGTCATTCTTCCCAAGGATGATCTTCAATCTCGTCCCTGACAACAACGCCAGTTTATTAGTGCTGGGATTGAGCCCATAGGTTGGGCGGAAAAGGGTTCTCTCCCAGGAAATAGCAGAACCGCTTTAGACTGTGCATCTGGCCTTGCATAGTTAGAGAGGGATCTCTCGCTTGTTTTCAGGTTTACTTCACATAGGATATTCAATCAAGAACGGTTAAGAGGCCAAACTCCTGAATGGGGCGGGTGCGTTAATGTAAGATGTAGGTGGGACTATCAGCATAAGGGAGCATTGGAATTGGAGTCGAAGGTCTGGGTAGGGAACATTTTGCAGGGGGTAAAGAATGGCGTGAATTTACAAACAGAGGCAAGATAGTCGTCGATCTTGCAATCATGAGATTTTTAGCGGGTGATTAGTAGATAAGAGGGAACGGTCCATCATGCAAAGCACCAACAAGATGAATTCTACGCAACTTTAGAAGAAAACTTAAATGAATATCTGAAACAATAGATGGAGCATAGCATGTATGAATTCCAAATTGTTATACACTCATTTAAGACATGAAAGAAATTAACAAACTGGAATGAAAACAAAATGAACATTTCACATAAAGAGATTACATATTGAAAGAAGCAACGACATAGGAATCTCTGTCTTGAAAGACAATCATTCCTCTGCAAATTTATTCATAACACGGAAATCAGAGACTATTTACAATGGAGAGCCTCATCCCTTGAAATTTTCCCAACCAACATTTATCTCCCTCTATCGGGAGTGTCTTTATACTATTTCAGTGTTGAGATTATCCTCCTAAACAAAACCTAAAAGCTATTTCTAGTCACAATTAAACGTTAACAGTCTAGAGAGTGGAACTATCGCCATGATTTACAAATATTCATAAAAATTATGGAGCAAGTGGCATATGGTAATGTGAACTAACAACGCAGTGCTTTCTTCATCCTGGTAACGTGAAAGTGATATCCATGTTTCCTGCTGATGATCTGTTTCCAACTTCTCCTCTCTTAATACAACGAACAGTTTTAGATCATGGCATGCTCTTATCCATCAATCGAGATCGACCTCTCCATGTGACCATCGATTTGAGTGGGTCCTACCACCTCTTCGTGAATCGAGACCTTGACGTTGTCCACGCTAGTTCTGATCACGAAAAGAACCATAGTCGTAGATCTACCTCTACTCTTGTCGTGATCGTTGATTCTTTGTAGCTGGTACCAATTTTCGCGATTTGGAATCGTGACTTTATCCGCACAAGTCTAAATCATGAAATCAGCTAGGGTCGTATATCCGCTTCTACTTTCATCTGCACCGTCAGATACTTCAACCCTTTAACCTGTTTTGCGATTTGGGAATGTTCCTTCTATCAAGCATGTTGGCTCAACAAAACTGCTTTAGACCATCGATCGGGCTTCGCCTTGATCTCGGCCTTTCATTGCTAGCCCATTTTAATAGAACCTGTGAATTCCAAACTTGACCATTCCCTTGCATCCTTTGGCCAAAACCATGCTCTATTATCGCTCTTCTTCCTTGTGATCCTGGATCATTGGTCTATGAATCCTTTCTCTATCATTGTCGCGACTGCAAGTCTTCACCTTTGGAGGAATCTTCCACTATAGATTGAGCTCTCTTCATTATATGACGGTCTCAAAACATGGAAAATGTGCCTCTGAAAATATGAAGGGTGTTCACATAATGTTCAAATGAATAGGACCCTTTTCAAACTCTGTCAAGCCCATAAATTGACTGTTGGAAACAGAGTGCTAACACAATGGATAGACGATTTGGTGATGAATCTATCGATATGAACTCCGTTTAGTTATGTGCCATGAATGGCAGGGTTTACACCCCTAGAAGACACATAGAAACATTAATTTCCCTGTAAGAGGGATAATTCTCTGCTTTTCAAGCCCTCCATTGAGGTAATGAGCTTGATCGAGGTATTAACATCCCTCGATCGAGGTTTTTAAATAATCTCAATCAAGGTCTTATTAAAGCCTCGATTGAGCTACCGTTTAAACTTCATTTTACAATTTTTTTTGCACAAGGACCTCTATCGCGGTCTTAAAACCTAGATCGAGGTCTTAAAACCTAGATTGAGGTTTTTTTTAAAACCTAGATCGAGGTCTTAAAACCTAGATCGAGGTTTTCTTAAAACCTAGATCGAGGTTTTGTTAAACCCTCGATCGAGGGTTTAAAAATTGCTTGATCGAGGTACATTTTTGTGTTTTTTTTCCAAAAGCGCCTTTCCAAAAAGTGTAATCCAACTCCATGGATGCACTCTCATATATAGTATTCTACCTCCTACTCTTACTAGACACTACATCTTTTGTATATTTTTCTCCACCTCTCCATGTTGGTCCATGTTCCTCTGGCCCATATGCACAAGTCTACAAATTTGGTTATCATCATCATCTCTAGTGTAATTCTCTTGAACTTTCTGCTGAAAAATTCTTTAAAACTAGGGAAACTTTCTGCTAAAATACTTATTGAAACAAAACTTAATTTCTTGTTGCAATTCTAAAAGTAATGTTGTTACTTGTGTGATCAAAACTGGTAAAAACACATAATTTTCAATCTAGTTAAAAATTGACATTTAAAATCAGCTGCAATAACAATATATCTTCCCCTAAATAACAATTACTTAAATACTTCTTAACTCAATAACTCAAAATTTTGTCTCATGGAATTATCAAATTAGGATAAGGGATTGCGTACCTTCATGGAAGACTCACGTTTAATCCCTTATCCAACAATAAACTTACTTTTTATTGGGACTTAAAAAAGCATTCTCAAAACATACTTATGGCCAAATCATTTCACAAAACACTAAAACATGAAGATAAAATTTAAGTTCCATGATTTCACACCCTCGTTGTTTGGATCAATCACGATCGCTTTCTCTATGTCGGTCTCTGTTATCTCGAGATTTGTTTTCTAAATGTATGCTTGTACTATTCCGTATAAAGCTGTCACATTTTGAAATTGAATTTACAAAACCTTTACACCTAATTTTTATACTTAATTGTGTTGCGTGGACTCCTAAACGTCATAACATCTTCTCAAAAAATATTGAAAACATAATGGATATCTCACTTCTAAAAGTGGATTCCAATAGAAAACATAATGGATATCTCACTTCTAAAACTGGATTCCCACAAAGCTTGACCACTATACGCCAAACATATTAAAGAAGAAGAAGGATGAGCAGCTTAGATGCATATTTCCTACATATGGTTGAGTTAACCTATTTTTTCTTTATGAAGGATTTTATGTTCAAGTGAATTACATCCTTGCTCTCTGACTGTGTTCAGAAACGTTTCTAAGCAGGGAAAATTTTCAGTATTTTTTGGCAAATTAAGGCATATTTTTCTACATAGCTAGTTATGGTTATCATTGTTTTTCCTCATAGTGCATGATTTTCCTCAATTTGTGGCAAAATTGGAACTCTCTTATGTAGATCCGCACCAATATAAAGGTTATGGGAGGCTATGTTTATTCTTTAATGATTCTTTCTCTAGCACTCATCGATATGCAATGTTGATATCTTTATTTTTGGTACAACTAAAACATTAATTCCATGGTTGTTCAACAGAACTAACTTAATGAGAACTTGATGTGAAGTAATGACGCAGCAACGACCTTTTTTTTGTTGTCTAGATGGCCCGATATTTTCATCGAAACATGGCACACCATAAGTAATCTCATAATAACAAGGATAAGCTGATGTAACTTGCTTTTAACTAAGTTGTGGTTTCTATCATTGTCAATTTGTTAGAGAAATATATTATCATCAATTTTTTAGATAAATGCATCATCATCAAGTTGACTTTGTTGGAAAATCTCATAATATTTTCTGGCTCAGTTGTAAATTCATTGATTATGGACACATGACTTCATAGGAATATGGATGAATTCATTTTTATATGATCCAATAAACAATATTTTTCGGACCATACTTCCCAAACCATTTGGGTTTCAACTCCATGAGTCATAGAAATGGGCAAAGATGGACAAAAAATAATGAGCATTCAAACCTGTTAGGTGCCAAGCACAAGATATTATTGAAAGCATGACAGGAGTAGCTAGAGGTGTATAATGAAATCCATAACAGCCTGCATAGATCTAAACCGTAGGCAATTTCATTAATGATTATTGCAATACTAATCAAAATAAACCTCACGAGATGAAATTAAAGCTAGCATCGATTATAGAAAAAATGACAGAAACACCTCGATATGTGGGATTATAATTACTAGAAGCAGTTGGGTTACAAATGTTTCTTTGGCCGACATGACAAGGGTACCATGCCAATAAAAGTACCGGAAGGGACTCGAGAAAAGACCGAGTTTGAGAAATGATCAGACATTAGATTTGAAGCATAATAGTTTTATAAGAACTCAAGAGTATGCCACTTGCGTACTCGACTGGATGTCCATCCTAGAGAGAGAGAGAGAGAGAGAGAGAGAGAGAGAGAGAGAGACTTCCAAAGTTACGCCTTCAAACAAAGCAATAATAAGAGTACGGTTTATAAAGAGTATTCAAAACGAATTTAAAAAGGTAAATTAGAAAATTTAGGTCTTACTCTATTCTACTATGTTTTCGGATAAATTGGCATTCCTTTACGAATGATGCACGTGCTATGATTTGGAATTTTTATGAGGCAAAACTATGATATTTGAGAGTGTATTTTATTTTTCCGCCAGAGCTAGCAGCGGGTTGGGAGGTATTGATGTAATATTGGACTATATGTATCAACGTATAACATATTATCTGTTGTTTCATGTATAAAATATTATCTAAATAATATCATGGAGCACGTTGTAGAATGCACAAGAACAACTTGCACAATTAAACTCTAAATTTGAAATTAAACATATAGAAATTAAAACCAGCAATAAATCCACTGTCAAATATAGAATATCATAAAACATATATTGAATCAAGATAAAACATGCATAGAGTTACAGTGTAAGATAAAACATTAATAATTAAGCATCCCTAAACAATGATGAAAGATTCATACCTTTTTTGTAGGTGTGGTGGTCTGATAACTCCCATGCATTGGTGACTCGGGTGCCTTGGTGCATCTATTTGCTTCATACAACCCTGCTATTTAATTAAGAGATTCATTGGTAAATGCCAATAGGTAGGTGAGAAACTACTACAAGAGAGACTACTAGGGACTGCTATCTATTTGTGTTCAGGAAAGTACTACCCCTATATTTTTATGCCTGTGAACAAAAAAATATCTATGGTTGGTTGGAACTAAGCCCTGACCCGCTCATCCTAACTTGCTACTAATTCTTGATCCTGACCAACTTGATTCACTGTTTTAGTGGATATGTTATCATAGGTTGGCCATGATAGAGGATGATAAAGGATATGAGGGTGACCTGCCACCTGCATGCTGGGTTTTTGGGTTTTATAGGCTGGTTGAGGCAACCAAACCATCTCCATTTACTGGAGCAAAAACCTCCAATGCAAAGCACTCTTCCTTCTTACCGTCCTCATTCCTTTTCCAATTAACCGGTTGTTGCATCTCCTAATTCTCTTGGTGACTTGAAACAAGTTCATTAACGTTCTCTTGCAAGAGGTGCTTAAAATGATGGTAGTGATTTATGGAGATAGATGACAAACATTCAAGAATTAAAACCACAACTCTCTAAATATCCATTGCAAAACCAAAATATTGAGGATGCATAGATTAATTTATGTTGTGAATTCGATGCCTACACAAAGCTTTCAATAGGTGAAATTTGAAATGGAGCCGACTGTAGCAATGGAATGACCAAAACCCAGGTATAACATCAGGTTTCCACCACCTTGTATCCCATGCAGAGAAATCATGGCTTCCAGATGGAGTGTTGCATGCATGCAGGGTTCAACTGCAACTAAAGGTGTCAAGGTTTCATTTACTAGAGAGGGAGATGTCACTCAAGTTGTCAGAGTTGCATTGAATGCAGCGAGAGATGCCAAGAAGGTTGTGAGGGTATCATAGCCTGGACAAAATAAAAAGGAAATCCTCAAAATAAGAGTATGGAGACAAAAAAAAATAGTAAAACAACTTGATTTAGGGGTAAAACCATAGCATAAAAAACTAGATTTAAGGTGGCTCGAATTCCTAAAAATGATCGAATAGATAATTCCCTATTTGTAGGAAATAATAACTGCACCACAACATACTATTACCAATTTCAAGAAGCACAGTAATTTATTCATTGCAATAGAAGTATATCTCGGACTATGTCTCATCTAAAATTACAAGATCCTCTTGGTTTGTGTATTTCAAAAATAGTACATCATAAAACCATTACCCAAATCTATCAGCCTTGAATGTCATGTGTGTCTACTACACAATGGGAAGGATTCGAGATTTACACACATCTTCGTGACTTACTTGCATATAATGTATACCAAACTAGAGATGAATATTAATGCACTCTTAAAAAAAATCAACACATGCAGTAAATTCACCACTATTCCAAATAAATAATCTTCAATTTGCTTGGTCACACTATCAATCTCCAAGAAACAATCATCAAAAACTTTAATTCAACAAAAATCCATGTAGGGTATCTACCTCCTTTCACAAATTCATTATATGTATACTTCTTTTTTACCATGACAAATAGAGAATGCAACCAATATAATTGCATGATACTACTGAAAGGTTCACTTGCACTATACTACATATAAACATTGCATACTGCTGCACCAAGATTGCATTAAAAATATCAAAATTCAGGGTCCCTTATAAACATCATGGAAGCCAACATTTGAGAGTTGACACTGCTCTAGATAGATGTTGCTAAAACAATGAACATGTGTTACCCATAAGATATGAAAAAACTCTTTTGGATTATCTCAACAGCTTAAAATCCAAATCAACCCAACCATTCATTAAGTAGTTCTTGATTGTTGTCCTTCTCCAGTAGATGAGAAAAAAACATGGATGTTGATCAATGATACAATACCGCCAGAATATTGCACATAGCATGGAATTTCTAGAGCACAATGATATTTTGTTGCTCACAATGAATGCATGACAACATTCAAATTCTAGCAAGAGCCCACAATGAAGTGAGTGATGAATGATCACTAGGTTATGAATGCGAAATATTACATACACCACCAAATTCATGAATCCATTTCCTACCATAGTGGTGCACTCACTATGGAAACCAAGAATGATTCATTAACCACAGATTCTTTGCAACCAATGTCCTTGACCCACTATTTCCACCACCTAGTCCGAGGAGGAAAGAATAGGTCATTTCCTAGTTGGTTAAAACTGGTGTCCATTTCAGCCAACAAGGAATTAATAAAGATAAATCTTCATTCATAAGAAAATGAAAGGAAAACAATGTACGACACGATATAATTGATCCAGATCTTTATTAATCATATAACTGATTTTGCACAAAGCCCTCCTTTCCCTAGAAGCAAGGAGGAGAAGAATCAACCCTAAATTCATTTTTTAATTCGAAGCACTTGAGACAACCTCAAATTTATCTTTAGATTTCCATGAGAGTACATTATAAATATTCATAAATAAGTTACAACCATAAGAAACTTATTCTTGACCTAATTACCAATTATCTCCTCAAATCCCTTTAAATGATTTATTAATTACTCAAAATTAAACCATTGCTTGAGTCATTTATTACATTGAAAATACATAAATAATTATAACCACAAGTTAGCCACCAATAGTGGTGGCAAATTTATGGAAAATGCATGCACCCACCAAAACCATCTTATCAATTTTTCATTGCGCCGAGAAGCGCTCTACAACCCAGTATAGGGGATATCTTGTAATGTTACATAATGTTATGCAACGTTACATAACGTTACAAGACTAACAAAATAATAAATATTAAAATTTTAATTATCGCCAAAATAAATGTCGACCAAAAAAACAACCTAATATGAGGGAGATCTTGATAATAAAAAATAAAAATGTTAATTATCTGCCAAAATAAATGTCGGCCAGAAAAACAACCTAATATGGGGGAGATGTTGTAATGTTCCTACCTAACAAAACAATAAAAAAGTAAAAATTTAATTATTCGCAAAAATAAATGTGGGTCAGAAAAAAAATAGAATATGGGGGAGATGTTGTAATGTTCCTACCTAACAAAATAATAAAAAATAAAAAAATGAATTATTCGCAATAAAATGTTGGCCTTGCACATGGTTTTAAAACCATGTGCACAACCTTATAAACAACCCATGGATTTATTGTACATGATTTAGGAGGGCCTTGCACATGGTTTTAACTACCATGGGCAAGGCCTCCTAAACAACCCATGGTTTTATTGTACATGGTTTATGAGGGCCTTGCAAATGGTTTTAAGACCATCTGCAAGGCCTCCTAAACAACCCATGGTTTTAGGAGGGCCTTGCATATGGTTTTAAAACCATGTATGGGAGATGTTGTAAAGTTCATTCCTAACAAAATAAAAAATAATAAAAAATATTATATGTCGGCCATAAATAATATTAAATATCAATAATAAAAATATTATATGTGGACCTTAAATAAAAAAATGTGTCTTTTGGTTTGAATCAAATCAAAGATGTGTCTTTTGGTACAACATGAGTGGTCCTAATGGTTAAGAGCATGTGTTTCCTCTTAGGAGGTCACAGGTTAAAATCCATAGGGGGGTAGTGTATGTACACCTTTGTAGACTTTAGCAATTAAATAGCTGCGAAGAGGAGATCCCTTGTCCCACACACAAGGGGGTTTCATACACCAATTTGGTGCCTCGCTTGGCGGTGACCTTAAAAATAGATTATTATTATAATTATTATTATATAGGACACACCAAAGTTGATAGCTCATTGAGTACAATACCTAAGAAGATGTTTGCACCTCGAGAGATTTGATCCCTCTCTACGCTTGATAGAGCCTATGATTTGGATCTACGTTGGTATTATTCATAATCTTCTTCCAACATGGGACAAATTGCAGGAAAAATGACTAGAAGGGTGGGGATGGTGTTACCTATGTAGTGACAATGAGGAATCAAATACTCATATTTTTGGCACTTATTTATTTATAGTTCAAGTCTAGAAGGAGGTTGAAGCCTCTATTAAGAGTAGTAGAATGTGGTATAAAGTCAACTTACTGGGAAATATTAAGGAATGGCTCACCCAAAAGGAACTCAAGGACTTAAGAGCCCTCCCATTTTTTGTCTTATGGAGAATATGGATTTCCCAAAATGGGAATATTTTTGAAGATAAAATGGTTCCAAGCTTTCAAATGTCATCCTAATCACTCTCATTGCTTCATTTTCATTTCTTCCTTTTTTCAGTATAACCCCCAATTGACCCAAATAGAGAATCCTCTACGTCCTCTAATTGATAAAAACCTCCTATGGTTTTTTTTTTATGGCTCTAACTAGAAAAACAAAGCTCAAAGTGGCACAGTTTATGTTCTCTATGTTTTCTAATCTCACCATTTTGATGGGAAAACTTCTCTTGTTTTGGGAACAAACAACTGTAGTGAACTCAAGGAACTATTACTTCTATCAAAAGCTACACTAAAATATGAATAAAAGGCATTCAGATTTATTGGTACTCTAAATTTGTTATAAAATGGATGCAAGGAAAATATCAAAACCAAAAATCTTCTGCCTATAATTTACCATGCATTTAAAGGAAATTGACAAATCCTTTGAAAAACTATCATTTTCTCACGTTTTTTGACATTACACCTTAATTGTAGACAATATTTCAAAGGAAAGTCTTTTGGAAGGTCTTGATCAAGTAACTGAATAAGAATGGGATAAATATATCATCGACTACTTTCCCTATTTTATAAGTTTAGCTCAATTTTTTATGTAAATGTTAGAATGTTTTAAACATCAATTTTATAGACTTTGTTTGCTCTAATGAAAAATAAAGCTATTTACTATTGAAAAACAGTGGATTGAGTGGGACTAATAATGGTTTATTTTGATTAATACTATCATGATTTGGATTAGTCCAATCAAACTAATTATATGTAAGAACTATGAAGAATGTATTTACTTTTCCACCTTGAAATATAAATGTGATTCTTTTTTTCTGCAATTTTTTTTTTTATTTTGATTGAATGACCATTGTAGTTGGTAGATATTTTTCGACAAGAATAGGGTATCACATAAAAAAGTTTATGGATCTTTGGTTCAATGGTATTCTTAGTAGAGTTAAACATGTTTCTTAGGGAGTTTGGAGGAGAGAAATCAACACTAATGTTCTTCTTCCTTAAGATGTTGGAAATCTTGTATGTAGTGCCATGGACGCATGAAAGAGTATTCTTAGAAATATCGCTAGCTATGTTATGAATGCTAGTTTTGTGTTCATCGGGTATTTTATGAGATAATCAAATTCTAATTTTGGATGGTCCTTGTAAAAAATTCTTAAAGAACTGATTGCTAAAGTATTGATTATCCTGATCTTTAGGAAAAGATGGTCATAAGATTCTACATGCAGATACCTATCTATATGAATTTTCTTCATGTATGGTTGATGAGCTAGGGATCCATATTGCTTCTTTATGGTGAGAATGTCTAAGAAGAGAAGGGAATTCTTCTCTTCTTTTTTATAGTGAACTTAACATTTTCGAATTGGTTGTTGAGATGGTTCATGTTAGAGCAATAATCCACCTTAGTACCATGATCATAGACCTAGGACACATCTCATTAGAATTCATGCTATATTATATGGTCTAGACTTAGTTTACATTGATCATTTACTAATAGTTGAGGCGCTCCACTTTGATCATTCTGAAAGTTGAGGCCCTCCCGGTTGGTCATTCTGACAACCCAAGCACCCTCATTGATGACATGTCTATCTTGATGCACTCCCCCATCCCCAAATTCAGGGATATGTTTGACCTTAGGCGCTAGTGCATGTTTGTGGGGGTTTTTTTCCATCCTTGAGGATTTATTTCCTCCTAGAGCCACTCCCACTCACCCATGTGCTCACCCATGCCTAGAATGCCTTAATTTATGATACATCATGCCTCACCCATGTTCACACTAGCATTTGTGACCTTTTGGGATGATTAGGAATCTTATTGGTCCACCTAGGGGGGTTTGAGGGTCAAATCATGGTCTGGCACTTGTATTCATCCAAATGGACTCCAAGGCCTCATGATTTACCCCTATTGTAATATAAACATGTTCCATACATATTTACATGTTGAAAAATCATAATAATATCAGTTATTGACTACATTTGTGTATTTTATTGCGTCAAGAGGCGCTCAACAACACAGTATGCGGGAGATGTTGTAACGTTATGTAACGTTGTAATGTTACGTAATGTTGTAACATTAGGTAATGTTGTAAACATTGTAACGTTGTAATGTTATGTAACGTTACATAGATGTCGGCTATAAAAACAAAACTTTTAATTATCTTCCAAAATAAATGTTTGCCACAAAAACAATCTAATATGGGTGAGATGTTGTAATGTTCCTACCTAACAAAATAATAAAAAATAAATAGAAAATTTAATTATCTACCATAAAAAATTGTCCGTAATAAAAATAAAAAATTGAATTATCCGCAAAAAAAATGTTGGTCATGCACATGGTTTTAAAACCATGTGCAATGCCTCTTAAAAACCCATGGTTTTATTGTACATGGTTTAGGAGGTAGTTGCAAATGGTTTTAATACCATGTGCAAGGCCTCCTAAACAACCCATGATTTTAGGAGGGCCTTGCACATGGTTTTAAAACTATGTATGGGGGAGATGTTTTAATTTTTTTTCCTAACAAAATAAAAAATATTATATGCAACCATAAATAGTATTAAATATTAATAATAAAAATATTATTTGTAGACCTTAAATAAAAAAATGTGCCTTTTGGTCTGAATCACATTAAATCTGATAGTTGAAGCTGATAGTTGAGTGCAATACTTAAGAAGAGGTCTGCACCTCCAAAGATTTGATCCCTCTCGGCACTTGATAGAGCCTGGGATTTGGATCTATGCTGGTTTTCACTCTTTCTACTGATTTATGCATAATTTCTATGTAATATTGAATAGTGATAATCTCCTTAGATATTAGATCCTATTGTGAAACAATTATCACATGGTATCATATCTATTTGGAGCTGCAAATCAAATCTAGAGTGTTTGAGTTGTTGTTTGAGGTATTTTCCAGAGAAATTTGAGTGTTTACATTGCAGGTACAATCAATAGTTTTGTCACCATGTGTGCAACAAAAAATGGATAAGATGCATGTATTATTGGCTCCATTCAACTATTTTGGTTGGAAGGATGAAATGGTGATCCAATTGGGGTCGAAATTTTTATTTAGAGTCACCATGGGGACTAAAGTTGAACCCAACTTTGTTGTGGAGAAATCAAAGTACTTCAACAGCCTTGATGAAGCATTTGGATGCTTTGTCTCAACATTTAGAGAGAATTAATCTTCCATGTAGACAGTATGACAACTCCCAATGAAGTATGGATCAGGATTGAGGAATTTTTTAGGAATATTGATGAGATGAGAGTCACCAGTTCGAAAATGAGCTAATATCATTGAGTCCAGCTCACTTTGAGACAATCCAAGACTTCTTCACTAAGTTCAAATCATCGATGCTTCAACTGAAACAATGTGGCACATAGAAGAAAGAGGATCAACTCATATTGTCCATACTTTTGAATCTTGGGATAGTGTACTTAGTGTTTGTGTCAACATTCCACTCTAGCAAGATCATGGATCGAAACTAGCACCTGCCTCAAGATCAAGACAAGCTAGTGAAAATGGGTACCATAAAATCCAGTAAGGATCAAGCCCTTTCTATAGGAGTTTCAAATCCATCCAAAGGCAAGAAGAAAGCCATAGATTCAAAGCAAGAAGAGAAGAAGAAGCTGGAGAAACCAAAATCTTCAGATGGGGGTTTGAATCCTTGCAAGGACAAGGAAAAAAAGAATCAAGAAAATACCAAATGCACCTACTACCACTATGGAAATTAAACCCAAGTGATAAAACAATTGCACTCACAAAATTTCTAATCAAACATGCAAATTTACACACAAAGGAGACTGAAATTGGAGCATAAAACTAATCTGTATTGAATAAGTGTACAATATCCAACCTTGTGAAGTAATAGGCTATTGCAATATATAATTACATGAGATATTTGAATGCTTAAGGATGCCATTCAAAATAGTCAAAAAGTAGGCTTACTAAATATAGTCAAATCCCCCATAGGTGCATAAAGCAGTTTCCAAATCCACTTAGAGGATCACGAATTGGCAAAGTCAAGAAGGAAAGATAATAAGGGATGGACAGACAACTCATACATGCTTTTATTAGGAGAAATGGATGGAGGATGATGAGGGGGAAAAAAAGTCAACTATGCCTAGTCTTACTTTCCCTTTTGCCATAAATCTCATAAAGCAGGCAACTTAGCAGAAAAAGTAGATATGCACTAGGGAGGATCTGGAATAAAGAAGACATGCTGAATATGGTTGATAGGAGGTTTCCCAAGCACTCCATGGCTCAGTTTTAGCAAGTTTGACTTCTAGTACATGTGGAAGACAACTTGCATAGAGTGGAATATAGGAAACTAGGCAAATAAGAGAAAAAATGGATTAATTAATGTCTAAGGTAGCTAACTATGGGTTGATTATTCTAACACCCCCCATTAAGCCTGAATTTATGAGTAAATATCAAAAAAATATGGGGCCTAGCAATAAGGCTTAGTCACCCTTTACATACTGCATGTCCATTTAACCAAGGAAAGAGGAAAAAACCCAATGGGAAAATCCTCCCTTAAACATGGACAATAAAACAAAATTTAGAAATATTGTCATCAATCATGCTTCATAGCATGATCAGAAATCCGTAGCAGTGATTTGAGATTGCTGAATGTCTTCTCACAAAAACATTTGGTGAAGATGTCTGCTACTTGTTCTAAGGATGCACAGAAGAGTAGGTGAATGGTGCCATCATGCACAAGCTATCTGATGTAGTGCATATGGATCTCAATGTGTTTGGTTCTCTATGGATCATTGTATATTCTAATGGTGCTCTGATTATCACAATAGATAATAGTTGAAAACTCTGATTCGAAGCCACACTCACCAAGTATCCCCTGCAACCATAAACATTGAGTTGCTGCATTTACAACTCCTATGTACTCTGCTTTTGTAGATGAGAGTGCTATGGCACTCTGTTTCTTGCTTGACCAGCTGATTGGTCCTTCAGCAAGCATGAAAACATATCCTAATGTTGAATTTCGATCTGTGTTGTCACCTGCCCAATCACTGTCAGTAAACCCAATCAAATCAAGATCAGATTTATCTTTGTAGAAGATCCCATGAGTTCTTGTTCCCTGAACAAAGTTAAGGATCCTTTTGGTTGCTCTCCAATGGATCTCATGAGGCTGATCCATGTATCTTGAGGCCATACTTACTGCATAATAAATATCAGGTTGAGAGTGTGTAAGGTAAAAAAAACACCCAATCAACTACCTATACAGTGTATTATTTACCATAGGAGAAGAACCTGCTTCTTCAAGCTTAACTCCTGAAAGGAAGGGAGTCTTGCTTGGCTTGAAATATTTCATGTTGAAATTTTTCATAAAATCTAAAGCATACTTGGAATGATGTACTTTTATTCCATGTTGGGATTGAGCAATTTCAAGACCCAAGAATTGGCTCAACAACCTCAAATCAGTCATAGAAAATGCATGGTTCATTGCATCCTTTAAGGAGGCAATTTCTTTCTTTGAAATTCCTATAATCAGAAGGTCATTCACATACAAGACAATGATCATCAAATAACCATGAATCAGCTTCAAATAAACATTAGGATCGGACTTGCATCGAACAAAACTCAATGACAGCAGAAAGCCATCAATCTTGGCATACCAAGCCCTGGGGGCTTGCTTGAGCCCATACAATGATTTCTTTAAGTTGCACACAAAATATGGATTATACACAAACCCTTGAGGTTGCTGCATGTAAATCTCTTCAGTAATATCTCCATTTGGTAAAACACACTTCACATCCATGTGATGTACCTCCCACTGCTTCGAAGCTACAATGGCTAAGGCTAGTCTTATGGAGTCCATCTTTGACACTGGTGCAAAGGTTTCATTGTAGTAGATACCATGTACCTATGAGTATCCCTTGGATACCAATATTGACTTGTATTTCAAAGTTGAACTATCAACAACAAACTTAGTTTTGAAAACCCACTTACATTGAACTAGCTTCCTCCCTGGGGGAAGATCAACCAGTTCCCAAGTGTTGTTCTTCTGGAGTGAGATGAATTCTTCTTTAATGGCTGTTTTCCATCTTGGATCATGTGCTGCATCTTCATATGTCTGTGGGTATAATTTAACCAGCAGATAGCATTTATTTGCAAACAAAGGGTCTTTCATACATAGGGCACTCTCAAACTGAGATCTAGTCTTCCTAGGATCACTAGGATTTCCAGCAAGTTCCCTAGCTGCATGAATGGTATTTGCTGCCCATTTTGGTCTTGTAGGAATGTCAATATATGCAATTAAATAATCATTATCAGACATATCAGAATCAGCAAACTCATTTGTCTCTTCACTTACATTCAATGGTTCTGGTGGTGAAGAAGACTCTCCAACTTCAACTGCTACTAAAGGCTCTTCTTGGAATTGAACAATCCTTTAAGTGAAGGCTTTGTTTGTGCTTAGGTTGATAATATTGTACCCTTTTAAATATTCATAATACCCCAAAAATAGGCACTCTTGGCTTTGGGGCTGCAAATCCTTTCTCTTTTCAGTTGGAATTCTAGCCCAAGCCTTTGAGCCAAAAATCCTGAAATGGGTCACATCTGGCTTGTGCCTACTCCAAGATTCAAAAGGAGTCATACCATCAAGCTATTTATGAGGCACCCTATTCTAGATATATGATGCATATTTTATATCCTTGACGCAAAACTTTGGTGGCAAAGTCTTAGCCTCCATCATACAGGTTGCCATCTCCTTCAGTGATCTGTTCTTTCTCTCAACAACACCATTTTGCTATGGTGTGTAATGGATTGAATGCTGCATCTGAATACCTGTATCTTTACAATATTTAATTAACTTAGACTTGACATACTCACCACCATTTTCAGATCTGAGGATCTTGAGTCTCCTCCCAAACTGGTTTTCAACCAAGGCCTTAAAGACTTTGAAGAGGTCAAAAACTTCAGACTTATGCTTCAAGAAGTAAACCCAAAAATACCTGGAAAAGTAATCTATGAAGGTCAATGCATATTTGTCTTGACTCATTGACTTATGAGGAAATGTACCAGCAACATCACTATGGATCAACTCAAGAGGTGCAGAGGATCTCTCATGACTAGCTCTCTCAAATTTATGCTCTGGGTGTTTTCCTAGGATACAACCTTGACAGACTCCCTTGGAAAAATTAATCTTTGGTAACCCTATGACCATTTATTTTTCACTTAGATAAGAAAGATACTTATATTTAAGATGGCAAAATATTTCATGCCAAATCTTGCTGGCCTCATTATCATGAATTAGAAGAGCAGATGGGTTTGAGTAGGGTAGAAACAGTGAAAACATGTATACCTTTGAAGTGTGATCTACAACTCCTTTTGTAATGAATTTACCATTCGAGATCTCTGTGATCTCAACATCATCAGGGGAGAAGATGACCTTATTTGGAGACCCTGTGTGAGTCAACTGATATACTGACAAGAGGTTAGAGGCAAGACTTGGAACATACAATACATTACTGAACTTACCATGGTCAATATCAATCCTTCCTTTCCCCAAACTGTCAGTGAGAGAGTCATCTCCAAGCACTATTGGTGGACCTTTCAACATGTCAAGAGAGGAGAATGTCTCCTTAGTCGAAACCATATGTCTTGAAGCTCCAGAGTCTATGATAAGCTAGGTGAGCTTGATGTGCCAGCAACCAAAGCATGTACTCTCTCTTTGTCCTCTGAATTTTATCCTCCTTCCCTCTTATTTGAGCAATCAAGAAGGGAGATATTATTCTTCTCCAAGAGTTGGGTCAACATCTCAATTTGCTTCTTCATGCAGGAGCTTTCAGGATGATAGCCCTTACTGCAGTATGCACACTTGCTCATCTCTCCTTTGTTCTTATTCTTCTGGAAGTTCTTCTTGGAGCCTTGGGGCTCCTCTTGAGACTTGTTCTTGTATCTCTTTTGCTCAAGTGGCATCTTAGCTTTCTTCTTGCCTTTTGAATCCACCCACAAATCTCCAACAGCCAAAGCTTGGTCTTTGGAAGGTTTGATGGTGCCCATCATCACCAATTTATCTTGTTCTTGTGTGAGGGATTCCATGAACTTTGCAAGCTTAGGAATCTTCTAGGCTCGAGCTATTGACTTGGTGGCATGGAAGGTCGAAAAAAACACTGAATAGTCAGGGCCAAGCTTCGAGAGTATGGCCAAAACTAGTTGCTCTTCCTTCTTTTCAATTCCACACTATTTTAGCTGCAAAACAAGGGCTTTAAACTTGGAAAACTAGAGTTGCAGGGATTCGAAGCTGCTGGGACTTAAAGAGTATTAATCTTGTATATTGATCTAGGAACAAAGCATCAATCTCATCAAAGATTAATCAACAAATAACTCATGAAATGGTGTAATCGGTCTACGGGAATAGTAGCCGCTCTATAATCGGTCTACAAAGATTAAAGAATGAATGATTACAATTACAATGTCATGCTACAAGCATGAATGAAGAGACAATTCGAATTCCTTATGAGGTCATTCGAATTGAATGAGTGAGTCTAGCTTAACTAATTGTAAGCCATGGTCCACACTCAATTAACCACTGATCAAAACCCTAATTGACTCAACTAACCCTAACTAAAGTTGGAGTGCAATAAATGACTTTGTCTCGACTGAAAGAGATCAGACGCATGTCACAACTCACCAAACATCAAGAGGTAGCACTGCACTGACTCCAATGAACCCTGATGAAGTTAACTGAAGTTTAACTACACATCAGAAGTTGGTGGAGGTGCCCCTGTTGACTCCAGTTCATTAAATAATCATTAAATAATATATTTAATGAGAGGAGGTGCCTTAACTGGCCTGTTTAACTTATTGTAACCACCAGTTATCAATTAGGTGCATTAATATCACTTAGATCACCCCCGAAGTGCTCCAGTTAGCCTCCCTGAATGTAGGAGAAGGCTAAGTTAGCGTCCTTGACTAAAGGTAAGCATGGGTGAGACTGAATGATGACATTTAATGCTCCACTGATGTCAATTAATGTCAATAATACTTAGGATAGTGGTTTAACTAGGCCAATTTGACCAAAAAGAGTCTGTATGGTGGTAAATGTCTCCAACACCCCCCCTTAAGCTATACTCAGGAGGAGTCAGAAAACACAAATGCATAAAATTCTAGGGCCCTGGAAACTAAGGCCATAGGTCACCCTGTACAATGCTGAAACTGAAACAATGCTCAAAACAAACTAAGTGAGGAAAAGAGGGAAAACCCAGTGGGAAAAACCCCCCATCAAGATGAACACTGAAAGTAGTCTGAATCACCTTGATGAACTCACCCCCAACAGTGAACGAAGGTAAGTGAACTTATTTTCTAAAAATATCTTGGTGAAGATGTCTATGATCTGCTCATTAGTCAGACAGTATTGCAGAATGATGGTCCTGTCATGCACTAGCTCCCTGATATAGTGCATATGGATCTCTACATGCTTGGTCCTTTTCCTGGTAATTGGATCCATGGATATCTTAATAGCACTTTGATTGTCACAAAAGAGGACAGTGGACAAAATACTACCAAGATCAAACTCTGAAAGAATGCCTTGCAACCAAACTGCTTGGATGCAAGCATTCACCGCTCCTCAATACTCGACCTCTACTGAAGATAGTGCTATGGCAGCCTACTTTTTTCTTTACCAGAAAATGGGGCCACCACCAAACATGAATACATATCTGGAAGTATAATTATGATCAATAGAATCACCCGCCCAATCGGAATCTATGTATCCAACCAGCTCTAGCTCGGAGTCTGTAGCATAGTGAATGTCGTAGGTCCTGGTTCCCTGAATATACTAGAGGATCCTCTTGGATGCCTTCCAATGAAGATCATGAGGATGCTGCATGTATCTTGATACAACATTCATGGCATAACAAATATCAGGCTGAGAATGTGTCAAGTACAACAAGCTACCAATCAACTATCGATAGATAGTGTAGTCCATGGGAGGTGTGCTTTTTCCTTATTCAAGACTAATCCCTGAAAGGAAAGGGAATGGTGTAGGCATAAATTCAGACATGTTAAAATTGAATAATAGGTCTGAAATGTATTTGGACTGAGTGACCATAATCCCATCATAATTTTGCTCAATTTCGAGCCCCAAAAATTCTTTTAGAAGCCCCAAATCACTCATTTCAAAGGCATTGTGGAGAGCAATTTTGATGGCTGAAATGGAGGCAACTGTGCTACTTGTGATCAGTAAGTCATCAAAATATAAAAAAATGATAATTATATGACCATAACATTTCTTTAAATACATATTTGGATCTGATCTACATCTCTGAAAGTTTTGCGAGAGAAGGAAGGCATCCATCTTGGAATACCACTCTCTTGGGGCATGTTTTAACCCGTATAGTGACTTTTTTAGCTTGCAAACCAAATATGGATAATTGATGTAGCCCTCAGGATGCTTCATGTATATCTCCTCATGAAGATATCCATGCATAAAGGATGACTTAACATCCATGTGATGCACTTCCCAGTGATTGGATGCTGAAATTGCCAAGACAAGGTGGATGGAGTCCATTTTTGCAACCGGTGCAAAGGTCTCATGGGAGTCCACTCCTTGGACCTGAGAGAAACCTTTTTCCAACAGCATTGTCTTATATTTGTAGGTGCTTCCATCAGCATAAACCTTGGTCTGAAACACCCACTTCCATTGAACCAATTTCCTTCCCGGAGGAAGAGAAACTAGCTCGCAAGTAGTGTTTTTCTGAAGAGAATTCATTTCTTCATCCATGGCAACTTGCCATCTCAGATCGTTCCGAGAATGATAGTAGGATTTTGGATATGAAATAATAATCAAATATAAAGTTTCAAACAGAAAATTATCAGGACAAGAGAGTGCAATACTTGCTCTTTGTAAATCAGACCGCGTTCTCCTTGGATCATCCAGATTTCCAATGTTGTCTCCTGTGGAGGAGAGTGTTTGTCGGGCCCATGTAGGAAGATTATTTTGCACTTCAGGTCCTGATTCATCATCTGATGATTGCTGCACATTTATATCAGAAATTAGAGGATCCAAATCAAGGTCATCACCCCCAATTTCATCATCCAAATATTCAGTAGAATAGGAAGGAAATTCAGCAGTTTTCTCCTTCACTGGTTCCACCTCCTGAAGAGGCTCATCAAACTTGACACTTCTCTCGATGATGATATGTTTGGTATTGATATTAATAATATTGAAACCTTTAGATTCATTAGGATACCCAATAAACAGACATTCTATTCTTTGCGGTTGCAAAGCCTTCTTTTATCAAGTGAAATATGGGTCCATGCAGTGGACCCAAACACCCATAGGTTCAACACATCTGGATTGTGTCCGAAGTATGATTTGAAAGGGGTATTCCATTTCATGGATGAGTGTGGAACCATATTCTAAATGTATGATTCAGCATGCATGGCCTCAGCCCACAAATTTGCATCAAGCTTCTTGGATTCCAACATACAGGTGGTCATCTCCTTGAGAGACTGATTCTTCCTTTCCGCTACTCCGTTTTGCTGGGGAGTGTAGGGAATTGAATGTTGGACCTGAATACCAATTTGGGATCATATTTATAGAAAATCATTACTGACATACTCCCCTCCATTATTAGATCTCAATATCTTGATCGTAAGCCTAGAGGCATTTTCGATCAAGGACTTCAATTCAAAAAAAAATTCACATACTTCAGACTTCTTTTTGAGAAAGAAAACCCATGTTTACCTTGAAAAATCATCAATAAAAGTAATAAGATACCTTGATCCATTTATGGATGTGATAGGCATCGGACCACTGATATCAGAATGTATCAGCCCCAATATGCATGTAGCTCGGCTTGCCTTCCCCCGATCGAACTTGTGCTCAAGGTGTTTTCCAATCACACAGCCCTTGCAAATTCCTATGGTTGCCTTGATGACCGGGAGGGCTTCAACCATGGATTTTTTCTGTAATTGCTGAAAATATTTGAAATTAATGTGGCCAAAATTCTCATGCCACAGCCTACTAACCTCAGTTCCATGAGTTAGTAGAGTGGTGGGCTTTGCATCCGCAACAAAGTGAGAGAACTCATAGGCTTTTGCATGATGGTTTGCAAGGCCTTTAACAATGAGTTTCCCGAATGCAATTTCTTCTATCTCAACATCATTTGGGCTGAAAGAAACTCTCTTAGGCACTCATGTATGTGTCATCTGATAGACACTAAGGATATTTGATGCCAGAGACGGTACATACAAAACATTAGAGAAAAAACCATTTTCAAGATCTACAATACCTTGCCCTTCTGAAATGATGGTGGAGTCCTCTCCCATGTGGATGGGAATGGATTTTCCAGTCTCCAAGGATGAAAAGGAGTCTCTTTCAGCCATCATGTAGTTTAAAGCTCCAAAATCAATCAACGGTGCTTTGGACTTCGAAGTGCTTGCCATGAGGGCAAGACCTTTTTCATGCTATGGTTCCCAATCTTGCTGATCTCTCCTTCGAAAGCTCTCCAAAAGATTGATGTGATTTCTCTCAAGGAGAGAGGTTGCTTCATCAAGCTTCTTCTTCATGCAGGCATGCTTAGGGTGGAAGCCCTTCCTACAATAATAACACTTCACTTTTTCCTTACCATGGTGCCCTTTTCCTTTTTTCTTCCTTGAGCTGGAAGACTCATCATGCTGCTGATTTTCAACTCTAGGTTTAGGAGCATCAAATTTAGTTTTTTGATTATTTTGTTGCTTTCCTTTACCCTTCAGATATTTGGGCCCCGAGACATGGAGGGATTGATCATGGGAAGATCGGATGATCCCCATCTAGCCAAGCTTGTCATGTTCACTTGTTAGTGACTCAATGAAGGCATTGAGTGTAGGCATCTTCCATCCAGGGGTTGTGAGCTTCCTCGCACAGAATGTAGAAACAAAAACTGAATAATCAGCCCCATGTTTGGAGAGTATGGTGAGGATGAGATAATCATCCTCCTTCTCCACTTTGCATTGCTTCAAGAGTAAAACAACATGCTTGAACTTTGTGAATAAATCATTCAGAGTCTCGAAATTGGAGGGTTGGAGAGACATGAGTTCATTTTCAAGCTGGTAAACCCTTAAGTCATCATGCTTTCCGTATAGAGTCTCCAATTTGTCCCATATTTCTTTCAGATTATTCAATCCCACAAGATGGAAGAGAAGGTCTCAGGAAATAGAGAGGCACAAGAAACCGAAGGCTTCATCCTTCTTGTTCAAGAATCTTGATTTTTCTATGGCAGATCTAGGCTCATCTTCAGTGTCCATGGTGACTCTAAAAAGTCCTCTAGAATGTAGCTGAATCTCCATATCACCTTTCCATGACTGGAAATTGTATGGAGTCAACATATCTACTGAGGAGGCCATCTGGATGTGCTGGAGCAAATGCTTCACCTGTAGAAACCTGAAAATCAAAACAGAAAGTGCAATGTAAGGTCGGACAACCTGCACATTTTAGGCTTTCATCACACCCAACATAGTCAATTAAGCAAGCTTGATCAACAAGTTCTTTACTTGGGATATTAAGTGGTAAGCCTTGGCTTCTGGTGCAGTGTTGGATTTTTGAGCTATTGCTCAAATTTCATGCAGAAATATGCCAAAAATCTTGTTTTGAGAGATAGAGCTTCGTCCCGCGTAAGCTCTGATACCATATTAATCTTGTATATTGATCTAGGAACAAAGCATCAATCTCATCAAAGATTAATCAACAAATAACTCATGAAATGGTGTAATCGGTCTATAGGAATAGTAGCCGCTTTGTATTCACATAAAGAATGAATGATTACAATTACAATGTCATGCTACAAGCATGAATGAAGAGACAATTCGAATTCCTTAGGAGGTCATTCGAATTGAATGAGTGAGTCTAGCTTAACTGACTATAAGCCATGGTACACACTCAGTTGACCACTAATAAAAACCCTAATTGACTCAACTAACCCTAGCTCAAGTCAGAGTGCAATAAATGACTCAGTCTCAATTGAAAGAGATCAGACACATGTCACAACTCACCAACCATCAAGAGGTAGCGCTACACTGACTCCAATGAACCCCGATGAGGTTAAATGAATTTGAACTACACATCAAAAGTTGGTGGAGGTGCCCCTGTTGACTCCAGTTCATTAAATAATCATTAAATAATATAGAACAATTGCACTCACAAAATTGCAAATCAAACATGCAAATTTACACACAAAGGAGACTGAAATTGGAGCATAACACTAATATGTATTGAATAAGTGTACAATAGCCAACCTTGTGAAGTAATAGGCTGCTATAATATATAATTACATGAGAGATTCGAATGCATAAGGATGCCATTCGAAATAGTAAAAAAGTAGGCTTACTAAATCTAGTCAAATCCCCCATAGGTGCATAAAGCAGTTTCCAAATCCACTTAGAGGCTCACGAATTGGAAAATTCAAGTAGGAAAGATAATAAGGGATGGAAAGACAACTCATACATGCTTTTATTAGGAGAAAAGGATGGAGGATGATGAGGGAAAAAAACAAGTCAACTACACCTAGTCTTACTTTCCCTTTTTCCATAAATCTCAATAAAGCAAGCAACTTAGCAGAAAATGCAGATATGCGCTAGGGAGGATCTGAAATAAAGAAGACATGCTAAATATGGTTTCCAAAAGGTTTACCAAGTGCTCCATGACTTAGTTTTAGCAAGTTTGACTTCTAGGACATGTAGAAGACAACTTGCATAGAGTGGAATATAGGAAACTAGGCAAATAAGACAAAAATGGATTAATTAATCTCTAAGGTAGCTAACTATGGGTTGATTATTATAAAAGTCACAAGGGGTGGCATCCAAAGAGTGCATGTATGGATAAGAACATAGACATGATGGTGCAATTGCTTGAGAAGAACAACATCCCAATTCTTGAGGGCACAATAAAGAAGGATGGAGGTTTAGGCTCAGACAAAAAGGAGAAGTTCCATGCTTTGTTTGTTGGTTCTTTAAGATCTTCTTCCTTCATTATAGATTTAGGATCTTCCAAGAAAATGGCCTCTATGGAGGATTCCTTCTCGACCATGTTTCCTTATGATGGTACATACATTTGCATGGGTGATGATTCAGAAATCCAAGCCAAAGGGATTGACATGATTGATCTTGAAGATGGGTACTTCAACAATGTGTTGTTTGTGCCTAATCTAGCACCGAATCTACTCTTAGTGTATCAAATGACACACATTGGTGAATCCAAGAGAGTAAGATTTACTCCACATGCAGTGCAGATAGAAGAAATATATAAAAGCAGAGTTGTGGCATCGTGTTTTGCTGATCATAATGCAAGAATGTACAAATTCTCCCACTTTCTCCCCTAATTCCAAGGGAATATGCTTTTGTCACATGCAAAAATCAAGTTGTGGAATAGGAGATATTGCCGCCTCAACTATGGGTACCTCTAGTCATTGATCAAATAAGGCATGGTGGAAGGGATTCCTTCTATCAAGTTCTCAAATGTCACATGCAAAGGATGTGTAGTGGGAAAGCATGCAGAGCACATCTATGAGAAAGGGAACGCAAGGAGAGTTGTCAAAGTGCTAGATTTGGTTCATTCATATCTCATAGGGCCTCTTCCCACACCCTATTGTGGGGGATATGGGTATGTATTGACTTTCATAGAAGACTTCTCAAGGCATTCTTAGGTATATTTCCTCAAACTAAAATCTGAAGTCTTTGAGACTCTCAAAAGTTTGGAAATCCCTCGTTGAGAATGCATATGGGAACAGGATCAAGGTCCTTAGGACTAAAAATGGAAAGGAGTAAGTGAACAAGAGTTTGCATAATATTTGTGAAGAATGTGGCATCAATATGAAACATTTTATGCCCTACACACCACAACAAAATGGTGTTACAAAGAGCAAGAACAAGGCTCTTAAGGAGATGGAAACCCGTATGTTGGAAGCAAAGGATTTAAATCCTAAGCTATAGGATGAATTCCATTAACTATGCTGCATACATCCCAAAAAGATCCCATCACAAATATTTGGATGGAAAAACACCATATGAGACTTGGAGTGGTCACAAGCCAAGTGTTTCTCTTTTTAGGGTCTTTTGCTCAAAGGCTTGGGATAAGATTCCTCCAGAGAAGAGAAAGGCCTTGCAACCTAAAAGAAATCAGTCCATCATGGTTGGATAAGATAAAGATGAAAAGGGATACAATCTCTTTCATCCCTCATCTCTGAAGATATTTATAGAAAGGAGTGTACATTTTGAAGAGGAGCTCATGCAACAGGCCGAACTAGCTCATGGGGAATGCTCACATCCTCCACTCCATGATGATGCAAGTGATGAATATTTTTCTGATTTTTGTGATTCTGATATTTATGATGATGATGAAAACATGAATTCATATCATGACTCACCCATTCGGCCCAAGTGTGCTAAGAAAACCATTGAAAAAGTTGGGGATCTTGTTGGTGATAGTCATGATTCTAGGAAGACTAGATCTCAATTTCACAATGCTTTCCCTGGATGTGAATTGAATCTTGCTGAGAGATGCTTCATGATGGTTGGATATAATACTAAAGCATATCATGAAGAATCACTTGACCCAATATGGAAAAAATCCATGCAAGAAGAGTTTGAAACTCATTGCAAGACAATGAGACTTGGGAATTGGTTTAGTTTCCCTCCAAGAGGAAACTAGTGCAATGCAAGTGGGTCTTGTTAGCACAATGTGTGGGATAAATGGTAAGAAAGGGGTTAGGCCAGAGTAAATGTAATATGAGGTCTAAAAATCCATATCTTATGACTTAGGAGGTATGCAAAAAGGGTTTCAATATTGTTTAGAATACTGATTACTAAGTCTAGGATGTAAGAATTGTAAAAAATCCTTGATCACGACTTTGGAAATAAGCCTTGTATGAAAAATACGCTTCATTGTTAAGTCTCAGAGAGAATAGATGGAGAAAATATACCATGGAGGAGATTGATGACCATAAACCAGTTCGCAAGGGTAAGCATGCACGAGGAAATAAGATTTGGAAATCAAAATAATTGGGTAGGACTAGTAGATTTCAACGGTGGAGATCTGAGCTGCAAAGAGAGTTGATTCTCCAGAATAATCCTGCAAGAGAAAGGTGAATGGAAGGGAACATATACACCAAGATAATATTTAATCCACATTTTATCTTAAATTGACGGGGAGGGATGAACCCACAAAGAAATCAACGGTCCAGAAAATGGCGGAAGGAAATTTGCGAGAGCGAAAAGGAGAAAGTTGAACTTCGAGAAAAGTCAGATCCACTATCCGAAATATGAAATTTTGTGGAAGGGAAAAGGAGAAAGGGAAAATGAAAAAAAAGGGCACAATTTTAGTTGTGAAACTTGGTGAACACAAAATTTGAAAGCCGCAATTTCATGGAAAGGAGCTTGCGGAAGGGAAAATACGGAAGCAAAAAGGTGGAAGTTTGGTTGTGAAACTTGGTGAAACAAAACTTTCAAAGCCATAATTTTGTGGAAAGGAGCTTGTGGGGCCACATGATTGGATGGATCAGATCAATTCCCGATCCAAATCGGCGGATGGGGATTATTCCACAGATTAAATATGCATGCGTAAATGAAGACTTCGAGGCTCAGTAGAATGTGGAAGAGGTTGCAACGTAGATAGTGGTTGTCCAAATAGCCATTANGGTGATTATTCCACAGATTAAATATGCATGCGTAAATGAAGACTTCGAGGCTCAGTAGAATGTGGAAGAGGTTGCAACGTAGATAGTGGTTGTCCAAATAGCCATTACACAGTAAAATAAGAAAGGGGTTGAGAGGACTCCACTCAGATACCAAAACCACGCCTTCACCTCTGCATCAGAAGGCCATTCAAAGATGCTCTAAATAGTCATTTTTATCAAGCGAGCCTAAGACCCCTAGATGTCAAGGTTTTCCATTTGGATCAGTCACGCATATCACAATGTGCTTTCCCAATTTGTTTTGTGATCATGGAAATATGACAACTTAGAATTTGTTAGGATTTTGTAAGTTCGGGTTTGATTCCCATGATGTAACTAATTTTGGCTTTCTGTTTCACGATCCATCTCGAGAGAAAATTGAACTATAAATGTAGCCTTAATAGAGGAAGAAAGGGGTTTGGCATTCATTTTGGAAGCCTAGGTGCTTGGTTTTGTATCCCTGACCTTTTCTTGGAAGTATTTAATGTAGAAATATGTTCTGAGTGCCTGAGATTCATCATAGTGTTTAATGTTCAATCTATGTTTTCCTATATGCTCCATTTCCATGTATATGTGAAGTTTGTGCTAATATATTTCTAGTTTTATGCAAGGAATTCATTCTCTATTAAGCGCTCCTATCATCAGAAATTTTATTTGTTATGTGTTTATGATAAATATCATGGAATCCATCCTCTGGTTTGTGCTTGATTTCAATTATCAACCTTTATTTGTTGCTTCTGCTAAATGTGTTTCAAGAGATTCATTAACAGATAGGTGCCTCTTGTTTTACTAGGATTCTTCTCATTTCCCATGCCATATCTTAAAGTTATTTGATTGAATGTTAATGCTCACATTGCCTTATATTGTGAAGGATAATCACCTATCAATATTTCTATAAACCCTTGAATGTTTTAGGCTTCGAATCCATTTTCCAATGATGTTTTTTTTGTCTATCTTACACTCTTTGAAATACAAACAATCTGTTCCCGTCAGAAATCTATCCTTATGAATGCTTTCTATGAGACATATGTGTATGGGAATGGTCCTTATGACACTGAGAGAGCCCTCTTTATCAGTATAGGCTATAATGGATCCTTGAATTTGGTTTGAAATTGTGACCCCAATGATTTCCTACTCACAACCATAAGAAAATTAATGTGATAATATCTTAGCGCCATTGCCGGGTACTAGTTTCTATTATCGCCTTGAAAGAATGACATTATCCTAGTTCTATGACCTGGTTGAGCAGCCATTCATAGACACATATTGGTTGTATATGCTCTAGAGACTCCACTCAAAGCCTTTGTAAGGTGACTCCACTTGGAATACTAGCGGCTAGAAGGAACAACACAAGGATAAATCCTGATGCTGAACCTTTTCAAGAGATTTTTATCTAGAGAGACTGATTCAAAGGCCAAGAAGCTGCAAAGGTCAGTTATAGCTCAGTTAGAAATAACTATTTCTTTACCCGCTAAAGGTGCTTCTTCTATTAATGATATATCTAAACATTGTGATGAATAATTTGAGATAGTTTTCCCTAGGACTAAGTTTGAATCTAGCCTCTTTGAGGTAGTTTTGGATCTCTCTACATTCAAGTTTTTTCATACTTCCCGTTCACCTGAGATCTCAGAGTCTCTAGGAAGGGATATTCAACCCTTTTTTTATAGAGAGTGCCCCCTATTTTCCTCTGAATTAGCCTCATTAAAATCAATTTCCCCAGAGCATTCTGCTACCATATTCCTACCTCCCACCATTTGAAAGCTTAAGAAGTTGTCATTGTCCAGTTTCACAAGCCCTCACAGCTCTACAGTTCCTCACTACATAGTGATTTTGTTTGTCACAATAGTTTCAATTCCTCTTGGAAACCTTGCTATAACCTTAGGAATGGCTAATAGGTTTTCCCCTATACTTCTCCCTACTACTCTCCATGAACTTCCCTAGGGATATTCCCAAAGACTCAAACAATTTAATGGGGAGAGGGGGTATTTAGATGAGCAACACTTAAGATGGTTTTCGGATTGGATAGACTTGGAGTAAGTAGACCATGTTGATGTTAAAGTCATACTGTTTTCCCAAATTCTTGCTGGAGAAGAAAGAAAATGGTTCAAAAATATTCGGGACAACTCCATTCTGAAATATAAATATTTTGAATATCCTTTCAAGGACAAATGGGAATATAAGAAAAACCCTAAGCAGTATTTGTCCCAACACCATTCCATGAGGAGGAGGGAGAGTGAATCTATCCAAGAGTTTTTTGACAGATTTATGAAGATATATAATGCCATGGGATTTCCTAGTTCAAACCTCTCCCTGGTTTTCCCAACTCCAATATTCTCAATCCTTTGATAATGAATTTACCTTATTGATGAGTGAAAGAAGATCAACCTCCCTAGCTGATATGATGAAAGATGTCATAGAGGTAGAGGTAAACCTAACTGCTTCTAGAAGGAAGAAGAGGGACAAGGGAGAATGGAGGAGAGAATATGGAGATAGAAGGAAGGACAAAGAGCCTGAACAACCTTCTTCCTCTAACTCACAAGAGGCCAAGATGGACATGATGATGAAATCCATGGAAAGGATGATGGAGAGACTCACTGTGGACAATAGACCACATCCTAGGGGAAAAAAAGAGCAGCAGAGTAGAAACCAGAATGCTAGAAGGCCCCAAGTCCTCCAAAATAGGAAGAGAGATCAGAGAAATCCTCCTGATCAACCTGTCAGGCCCCCATTTTAGGAGAATTATGTGGAGCAGGAGTAGGGAAATGAAGCTAAGGATGAAATTAACCAGCTGGACACTGACTCATCCTATGGATTTTTTTACCAATGAAGAGCATGATAATTCCTGTCATGAAACAGAGGAGGTTCCTACTGAGGAAACATAGGAGTTTAAGAAGGGATATCAACTTGTCACGATGGATCTGTAGAGGCATATTGGTCTAAGGAATGGAGATGTTCCCGTTATGAGGAATAAAGAGGAAAAAAACAAAGCATCTACAAGAAAACCGAAGAATGATCTACTCCCTAAGGATAGCTCCAAGAATGTAGCAGAGCCCAAAGGGAAAGATAGAAAAGAAGATAACACAAGGAGCTTAGAGCAGGGACAAACCTATTTCAGTTTAGAGGCTGAAATCGCAAAAATAAAAATCTATGTCCCTCTAACTGAATTGTTAATAAATTTTGAATACAAGTCCCAAATCATGACTGCATTGAAGCTTCTAGGATAAATCTATGCAATATCAGATTCCTTGAATATTCAAGATGATAGTCCCACTACCATATTTGGACCCCATGTAGATGAGTCTTCCGACAAAGATGTCCCTCCCTTCTATGTCAGCCTGAACATTTATGATGCCATCCTAAACAATGCCATGCTTGATTCAGGAGCTTCACATAATCTGATGCCCAGGAAGATCATGGATAAATTGTGATTGGAGGTGACTAGACCTTATAAATACCTTTTCTCTTTTGATTCCAGTATAGTTAAGTGCTTAGGATTGATCAAATATTTGGTCATATGTTTGGCTCAGATCCATGCCAAAATCCTTGTCATGGACGTAGTGGTGGTAGACATTCCTCCAAATTTTGGAATGGTGTTGTAAAGATCCTGGGAGGACAAATTCAAGGGTGCACTTCAAATGGATATGTCATATGCCACCATCCCTATTTTTGGCATATAGAGGAATCTTTATAGAGAGATAAAGTTGTCACACATGGTGAGCAGTTTTGAAAGGCCAAATAACCACCCCATCTATTAATTGGACACTGAGATAGGATCATCCATTTTCCTTACAGAGGGAGGAAAAGACAGTTTCAGTTCACTGAATGCTTCCTTTTTCCCCACTTGGGAAGAATTGGAAGGATTGTGTAATGTGAACTTTGATGGGGAAGAATGCAGAGAAGGGGCAGGAGCTAGATTTTGGATGAAACTCCCAGGAGGAAGGGTTTTAAATTATTCTTATAATTTTTCATTCGATTACACAAATAATGAGGCAGAATATGAGGCTATGATGTTAGCAATTCAGATCCTGAAATATTTCCAAGTCAAGAGGGTGGTGGTACATGGGGACTCTGAGTTGGTAATTAAGCAAATGCATCCCAGGATGAGAAGCTACATAAATATTTCCGTAGATTTGATAGGATGTTTTGAAGAATGCAAGTTTAACCTGATTCTTAGACTGCAGAATGGTATAGTTGATTCTTTGGCCACTTCTATTGTTGTTTTCAAAATTTTGATGTATCCTAATAGTAAATATGAGATTGAAGTGACGCACTGAGCCTTTTTCCCATATAATGTTAAGAATTGGCAGGTCTTTGAGGATGATAAACAATTTCATAGTTTCCTTATTCTCACTAGGGAGTTTGATGGCTTGATCATTGATGAAGATAACATGACCTTGGAAGGGTCTACTCTCACCAAGGAGTGTCTGCAAAGCCAGATTGATGTTCCCAAAGAAATTCCACAAAATGATATTGTTTCCCTTGTTGAGGGTGCTACTAGAAATGAAACTCAGGAATATGTTCGAACATAATTGCAGGGGGTCGATGGACATTAGGAATATTTAAACCATCTATGTGGCAAATAAATTCTGCAGCTTAAAGGTAACTCTATCCCCATGGGTTTGGTTTCATTAGAAAATCTCTTTGACCCAAATGATGTTGCTAAGGATCCTTAGCTTGTACCAAGCGGTGATGATGTGGAAGAGGTGAATATTGGAGCATAAGCTCATCCTAAAATCATCAAGCTCTCAAAAGCACTCTCACCGGAGGCCAAACAAAAATACATCTCACTGATGTAGGAATGCAGAGATGCCTTTTCTTGGAGATATAGCGATATTAAGGATTATGATACAAGTATAATTCAACACACGATACCAATAAAAAAGGATGAGATTCCTTTCAAGAAAAAACTAAGGAGAATTAACCCCAAGATGTTAAACCTGATTGAAAAAAAAATAAAAAAGTTGTTCAAGGAAAAAATCATTGTGTCTCTTAGGTTCTTAAGATGGGTTGCCAATTTGGTTCCGGTGAGGAAGAAGAATGGAGAAATAAGGTTATGCATTGAATTCAAAAATATGAATAGAGTCTCTTTAAAGGATCATTATCCTATTCCTAATATGGACCAGATTTTGCAAAGGGTAGTGGGTTCTCAAAATATCTCCACCTTGGACATCTTCTCGAGCTACAAGCAAATCATGGTATGCCCAGAAGACCAAGAAAAGACTGCATTCACCACACCCTTGGGTACCTTTGTGTACGCAAAAATTCCATTTGGACTCATGAATGCAGGGGAAACCTTCCAGTGGGCCATGGACATAGCGTTTGCTAATGAGAAGGACAATATTTTGGTCATCTATTTAGATGAAATCACTATTTTATCAAATTCCGATGAGGAACATGTCGCACAGCTGCTGAGAGTGTTCAGAAAATGCATAAAGTTTGGAATCTCTTTGAATCCAAAGAAGTCCCACTTTGCTATGAAAGAGGGGAAGCTTCTCAGGAAGATAATCTCCCAGGAACGCATCAAAATAGACCCAAAACGAATTGAATACATACATAAAATTGAGCTCCCTCAGAACAAGGTTGAGGTTCTATATTTTCGGGGAAAGGCGGGTTTCCTGAGAAGTTTTATTGTTGCTTTTGTTGAGATTGTGAGGTGGATAACTAGTATGTTGAGGAAGGCTAATGAGATCAAGTGGACACATGAAGCAAATAAGTCTTTTGAGAAGATAAAGAAGGCTATTTCAAAAACACCTTTACTGTTTAGCCCTAATTTATCTAAAGATTTCCTCATATTCTCATTTAATTCAGAGCACACAATGGCAGGGGTATTGTTACAAAGAAACCATGAGGGGAATGAGCAGTCCATTGCTTTCGACAACAAAACATTGAGAGATGTCACACTGAAATACAACATTATGGAAAAGCATGCTTATTCTCTGGTACAAGACTTGAAGGAGTTCAGAGTTTACATCCTGTATTCTCACATCATTGCTCATGTTCCCACCAGCGCAGTGAGGGATATTCTAACCCAACCAAATCATGAGGGAAGAAGGGGAAAATGGATAGAATTATTACTTGATTATGACTTGGAGATTAATCCCACAAATCTAATTAAAGGCCAAGGAATAGGCAAAATCATGGCATAGTCAAACTGTGACTTGCTCAGCCTGCACATGGTTGCTAAATTATCAACAGAAAAGAAAAACCCTAAGGAACAACCATATCTACAAGTGGATGAATATTTCCTGTCATCCCCATGGTATACTGACATCATCTTCATGTTGCAGGATATGTAAGCTCGGCAGGATATGGACAAAACAAAGGCAAGATTCCTTAAGACAGAAAGTAGTAAAGTCTTGCATATTAAATGGGAAATTGTATTGGAAAGAGCCAAGAGGGGTTTTGTTGAACTGTGTGAATGAAAAGGAGGAAAAGAGGCTCATTGAATAGTCTCATGTAGGATAATGTGGAGGTCATCATTACTGGATTGAACATTGTGAATAAAATTCTCAGAGTAGGATTTTATAGGCCCGCCATCTTTTCCGACACCCACAAGGAGATTGCTGTCTGCCATAAGTGTCGGATTTTTGAAGGGAGGAGAAAGATTTTTCCATTGAATCTGAAGCCAA
The DNA here is from genome assembly GCA_001517045.1 of Pseudotsuga menziesii. Classification (NCBI taxonomy): domain Eukaryota; kingdom Viridiplantae; phylum Streptophyta; class Pinopsida; order Pinales; family Pinaceae; genus Pseudotsuga; species Pseudotsuga menziesii. The sequence goes on from LPNX010233197.1 coordinate 121,064, forward strand.
TACATGTTGAGGCCCCTTTCCAACAATGGGGATTGTATTTCATTGGAGAAATAAACCAATCTCCCTCAGGGAAGCACAAGTGGATTCTCACTGCCAGTGATTATTTTACCAAATGGATTGAATCCATTCCAACTAGACAGGCCACCGAGATAGTAATTATTTAGTTTTTTGAGGAGAACATCTTGTCGAGGTTTGTATATCTTAGGAAGTTGATCACTGAAAATGTTGATGCATTCAAATCAAATAACATGGTTAAGTTTTGTTTCGAATATCACATACATTTGGGGCATTCAATAGCCTATTCCCCACAGGGAAATGGGTTGGAAGAATCTTCAAATAAGATTCTGATGAGGATCACCAAAAATATACTGCAAGACAACAATAAGGATTGGCATAAAAAATTGATTCATGGTCTGTGGGATGACAAAATCGGTATAAATAAATCTATTGGAACCTCACTATGCCATCTAGTTTACAGTTCTGAGGTAATTTTTCCTAGTTCCCTGAGTTTTCTAGTGATGAGGTTGTTACATGAGGAAGATGCTGGAACCCACCCAAGTCAGAGAAGGATGTATCAATTGGTTGAACTGCAGTAGAAAAGAGAGCATCTTTTTTACAGAACTCAGAAGTTTCAGGATAAATTGAAATACATCTGTGATAAGAGGACAAAGCTGGAGGATTTCCAAATGGGGGATGTAGTTTTGCAGTGGGATGCACCCCATGAAGAGAAGGGAAAGCATGGACATTTGGATCTCTTATGGAAGGAACCTTACAAAATTGCACCTTTCAGAGGGAAGAATTCCTACATACTGGAGGAAATGGAGGGTGGTTTTGTGTCAGGATCTCCACTAAATGGGAGGCTCCTCAAGCACTATTTTCTTTGAAGTAAGTTTGATCTTCCATATCGTTGTATATATCATTTATTTTAACATTGCATGAGTGGATACCTATCTAGCAGAATTAAAGCCCGAGGTGAAGGAAATAAAGCCTCCAGGAAGAGCTATCATTTGGATTTCTTTTCTTTTTGAAGTCAAAGTTAAAGGCACTGGAATAAATTTTGAGGCAATAGGAATTTGGAATAAAGAAAAAGTGTATAGTTAATTGGAACTTTTCAAGCACAGCAAGGCCCAATGGATTAGGAACTTGGTCTACTATTCTTTTCTACCTCACAGGGAGGATAACATCCCCAATTGGATCCAGTTGTTAGCACCATGTCTGGGATAAATGGTTGGAAAGGGGTCAGGCCAGAGTAAATGTAAGGTGAGGTCTAAAAATCGATATCTTATGACCTAGGAGGTATGGAGAAAGGGGTTGAATATTGTTTAGAATATTTATTCCTAAGTCTAATATGTACAAGTTGTAGAAAAATCCTCAAGTGTGAACTTGGAAATAATCCTTGTATGAAAAATCTGCTTCAGTGTTAACTCTTGACGAGAATAGACGGAGCAGATATCCCATGGAGGAGATCGACAACCATAAACTAGTCCACAAGGGTAAGCATGCATGAGGAAATAATATTTGGAAACCAACAATATTGGGTAGGGATAGCAGATTTCAACGGTGAAGATCTAACCCGCAAAGAGAGCTGATGCTCCAAAAGAATATCACAAGAGAAAGGTGAATGGATCTTTCAAGATAAGATGCAATCCGCGTTTGATCTCAAATCGATGAAGAGGGATGAACCCATAAATAAATCAATGGTACAAAATATGGTGGAAGGAAATTTGCAGGAGCGGAAAGGAGGAAGTATAACTTCGATAATAGTCAGATACATGATCTGAAATCCGCAATTTTGCGGAAGGGAAAAGGTGTAAGTTCGATTGTGAAACTTGGTGAACCTGAAATCCGAAAGCCATAATTTTGTGGAAAGGATCTTGTGGAAGGGACATGGAAGAACCAAAAATGTGGAAATTCGGTTGTGAAACTTGGTGAACCCAAAATCCGAAAGCCGTAATTTGGATCAGTCACGTGTATCACGGTGTTATTTCCCAATTTTTTTGTGATCATGGAAATCTTCCACCTCATAATTTTTTAGGATTTTGTACGTTTGGGTTTGATTCCCATGATGTAACTATTTTTGGCACTCTGTTTTGAGATTCATCATGGGAGAAAATTGAACTATAAATGTAACGTCAATAGAGGAAGAAAGGGGCTCGACATTCATTTTGGAATCCTAGGTGCTTGGTTTTGTGGCCCTGATATTTCCTTGGAAGTATTTAATGTATAAATATGTTCTGAGTGCCTGAGATTCATCACAGTGTTCAATGTTCAGTCTGTCTTTTCTTGTATTCTCCATTTCCATGTATATGTGAAGTTTCTGCTAATATGTTTCTAGTTGTATGCAAGGAATTTGTTCTCTATTAAGCACTCCTTTCATCGGAAATTGTATTTTTTATGTGTTTATGATAAATGTCATGGAATTCATCCTCTGGTAGGTGCTCCATTTCAGTTATCAACCTTTATTTGTTGCTTATGCTAAATCTGTTTCAATAAATTCATCCACAGATAGGTTCGTCTTGTTTCACTGAGATTCTTCTCATTTCTCCTTCCATCTCTTAAAGTTATTTGACTGAATGTTAGTTCTCACGTTGCCTCAGATTGTGAAGGATAATCACTTATGATTATTGTTGTAAAACCTTGAATGTCTTAGGCTTCAAATCCATTGCCCAATGGTTGTATGTCTTACACTCTTTGAAATACAAACAATCTATTCTCATCAGAAATATAGCCTTCTGAATGCTTGTTGCAAGACATATGTGTATGTGAATGGTCCTTGTGACATTGAGAGAGCCCTCTCTAGAAGTATAGGATAGAATGCAGTCTAAGTTTTGTTTGAAATGGTTTTGCCAGTGATTTCCTACTCACAACCATAGGAAAATTACCAAGTGATAACAAGTCTATAGGTACAAAGTGGATCTTGATGGTTCATATATAAAGTAAAAGTTCAGGTTGGTTTGCAAAAGCTTCTCTTGAGTCCAAGGAGTGGACTATATAGATACATTTTCACCGGTTGCAAAGATGGACTCTATCAGGCTAGTTTTAGTCATTGCTGCATCTAAGAGCTGGGAGGTTCACCATATGGATGTGAAGAGTGCATTTCTTCATGGTGAAATTCAAGAGGATATATATATGCATAAAAATTAAGGTTTCATTGAGGATCCTTCACTTGTATGCAGGTTAAATAAGTCTCTCTATGGCCTTAAGAAATCCCTTAGGGCTTGGTATGCCAAGACGAACAATTTTCTTCTCTCACTTGGCTTTGAAATATGTCAATATGATCCTAATGTGTATTTGTGGCATGTTGGTGACTTATTGCAGGTCATAGTTCCATATGTTGATGATATTTTTATTACAGGTAGCTGCACTAAATAAATTGGATCAATTAAGTCTTCTTTGCACAGTGAATTCTCCATGACTGGCCTTGGATTGTTGAGGCAATTTTTTGGATTGGAAATTGAGAAATATGAAGCAAGGATCAAGGTAAGACAAACAAAGTATGCTGTAGACCTATTATTGAAGTTTAAAATGGCTGAATGTAAGGAATCCAAGTACCCATTCCTTTCAGGAATAAAACTAGGTGAATTTTGTGCATCTCCATTGGTGGGCAACTCATTGTACAAACAATTAGTTGGGAGTATATTGTATCTTATAGAATCCTGAAATTATTTAAAATATGTTGTAGGTGATGTTTCTAGATATGTGAATAATCCTAATCAGATCCATTTGAAGGATTCCAAGAGGATCCTTCATTATATGCAAGGAACTAGACAGTTCGGGGTACACCATGTTGTTGGTTCTCCACTAGAACTAGTTGGATTTACTGATTCTGATTGGGATGGAGATTCCATTGAAAAAAATTCCACTTTAGGTTATGTATTCATGTTTGAAAATGGTACAATTTCTATTCAATAAATACAAAACACACCAAATCCCTGTCTCCAACTGAGGCCAAGTACATAGGTGTAGTGAATGCAGCTACACAATGTGTGTGGTTGCAAGGTATTCTTACAAAGATTGGATTTTCATTTGATTCACCCATAGTAATTTGGTGTGATAATCAAAGTGAAATCAATATTTTCACTGATCTTGTGCAAAGACAGAGGAACAAACACATTGAGATACACATGCACTACATCTCGAGTTTGGTGCATGATGAGGTGATAGTCTTGCAGTATTGCCCATCTGTAGAGAAAACTGCTGACATATTCACCAAGAGATTCACAAAGAATACATTCACCTATATAATATCCCTTATTGGAGTGGGTGACACATGGTGATGGCTGACATTCACTTTCATATTTTTCTCCATGTCCATTTTTTAGGGAGGTTTTGTCCCCATGTGGTTTTCCTCCTTACCTTGGTTTTTATGGACAAATAAAATTTTTGTTGTATGAGGTGAACTTAGCCTTAGTTTCCAAGGCCTAAATAATATTTTGGTAGATGTAATAAGTTATTATTAGGGGGGGTTTTAGAGAAATAATCCACCTTAGTACCATGATCATAGACCTAGGACACATTTCATTAGCCTTCATGCTATATTCTATGGTCCAGACTTATGTTCCATTGATCATTCACTAATAGTTGAGGCACTACATTTTGATCATTCTGAAAATTGTGGCTCTCTAGGTTGATTATTCTAACAACCCAGGAACCCTTGTTGATGATAGGTATGTCTTGGTGCAATCCCCCATCCCAAAATTCATGGACATGTTTGACCTTAGGAACAATGCATGTTTGTGATAGTTTTTGGCCTTCCTTGAGAATTTAATGCCTCCTATAGCCACTCCCAATCACCCATTTTCTCACCCACACCTATAATTCCTTCATTTATGATCCATCATGCCTCACCCATGTTCACACTTGCATTCGTGATCGTTTGGGATGATTAGGAAGATGATTGGTACACCTAGGGGGGTTTGAGGGTCAAATCATGGTCTGGAACTTGTATGCATCCAAATGGCATCCAAGGACTCAAAATTTCTCCCTATTGTAATATAAACATGTTCCAGACATATTTACATGTTGGAAACTCATAATAATATCAATTATTGACTACATTTGTGTATGTTATTTTTACTCTTTCTATTGTTTTGTGCATAATTTGTGTGTATAATCGAATTGTGAGAATCTCCTTGGCTCCTAGATCCTATTGTGAATCAATTCTCAGAGTTCATGAATTATTTCAATATATTTCACCATGCATCCAATTACTATATACACCATCTCGAATCTAAGCCTCCATTTTGGTTTGTAAGGGAAGGAATTGATGGTTTTTTTCCCAAAGTCCTCCATAAAGAGGTTGGATACAATTGATTAGAGATGCAAATCCATTGCAAGTAATTTTTTTTATTCATACATTTCACTGCAAAATCATAAGAAATTTGACTTAGGACAAATCTCTAAAGATAAAGCAATTTCTTCATTTGAATTTTTTTAATAAATTTAATAGTTTCATCAATCTTCTAGTGCTTCATAATATTCACAAGACTAGTTAACATATTATCCTCCTCGGTCTTCCAACGCTTCATCATATTCACAAGATGAGTTGAATATTTAATGCATGAATAATTTTTACCCTTCTAGTGCTTCATCATATTCATAAGACTAGTTAACATATTATCCTCCTCAGTCTTCCAGCGCTTCATCATATTCACAAGATGAGTTGAATATTTAATGCATGAATAATTTTTACCCACTAGAGGCTTTATTTTCCCTTATAAACTATGTTTCACTAGTTCATATGTGGGAAACCCTATTGTGTTGACAATAGGTCTTAAATGAATGTTAACTTTATGGATTTTAGGAAAATCATAAATGCATGACACTATTGCATTCATTGAAATGAGTAATTTCTTAAAATTATCATCTACAGAGGATTGGTTATGGCCATGGACACTTTTACTACAACGTTTTTCATGGGATCCATATGACCATTCCTGTAGCTTTCATTGGTTAGATGCTCAATAATTTTCTAGTTGTAAATGTATGTCTTCATAACAACTATAAGTATTGAGAAAATCCTCTCTAGATGATAATTTAAAGAAACGACTCATTTTGAAGAATGTAATAATACCACGCATTTATGGTTTTATTAAACTCCTAAAAGTTGGAATTCGTTTAAGACCTTCTATTAAAACAATAGGATACCCCACATTTGAACTAGTAAAGCATTTAGAAGGGAAACTTAAGCTTATATTGGGTAATACTTCTTCATTCATTAAATATTCATCTCATCTTGTGAATATGATGAAGGACACGAAGAATAAGGAGGATATATTAACTAGTTTTGACGTTGTCTCCCCTTTCATAAATATTATGACTAATGCAAATATTGAAGTTATTCTAAGAATTTCAAATTAAGAAATGGCTTTTCTTGTAGATATTTTTCTTAATTAAAATTTCTTCTTTTTTCACGATGAAATATACGAACAAGCAAAAGGAGTTTTAATTGATTTTCCTCTCTCTCCAGTGGTCGTTAACCTCTTTATGGAGGATTTTGAGAAAAAGAATTTTATTCCTTTTCTCATAAACCAAAATGGTGGATTAGATTGTAGATGATGTATATAGTAATTGGACGCAGAGTGAAAATAGATTGTTAGAATTCACGAACTATTTCAACAACCAATCCCATAATATTAATTTCTTTATCAAAAAAAATAGAAGAATTGTATTCCCTTCTTAGATGTTCTCACCAAAAATGATCAAGATGGATCCCTAGCTCATCAAGTACATATGAAGAAAATTCATACAGATATATATGCATCTAGAATCTCTTCACCATCTTGCACAAAAGATTGTTAGGATATTTAGAAACTAATGAGTTAGCTAAAAAAAAAGTGGTTTAATATTTCTTTAGGTAATGTGGTTTCTTTAGTATACATTAGTAAGCATTTTTACTTATGCAATTAGATGGTCACAATAAGTTTTAGACATAGAGCGATCTGATTATTCATCTTCACCTCGATATTAATAACTATTGGTCTATGGATTACCACATGATTTGTACGTGATCTATATTTAAAGAGAATGGTTGTTCAATTTCTTGATCATCAACTGTGAGAAGCTAATATGTAAAGACTTTTTCCTTTTTCATCAATAAATTGCCTCAAGTAGTTATTTGGCTAGGGTCATGGATTTTTTCCTTCTCTGTGTGTTTTAACCATGTAAAAAATCAGTGTGTTGATTTGTAATTTATTTCTGTGAGAGTTTACTTAAGGTGTTAAAACTATGTGAAAATATCTTTCTTTAGTTGAGAAAATATCAAGATAATCAGTACATTAGAAACTCATGCTTTAAATGATTTTGATTCTAAGGCTTTAAATGATTTTGATACAGACCATTTAGAGCAAGAATTTGAACATCTTAGAAAATCCTTGATGTGCAATGAAGACAAAGAAGAATAGATGAATAAAGTGATTCATAAAGTATGGTGAAACATAAATAGGGTTAAGAGAATAGATATTTATATTCCTAAGACTACTCTTCCATGCATCCATGTCACTATAGATGGGATTGCTAAGATTAGAAGGAAGAAGAACATAAGAGTTGCTTTCTCTCTTGCAAAATCCCAAAAAAATATTATTTAATTTTCTAAGGATCCTATTGATGGTCCAAAATTTTTGTTAACAATAAGGGAAAAATCATAATCACTAGTCCCAAGTTATACTCAGCCATGTTCGATGTAGCATTTTTCAACTAGTTATGGGCCCAATTGCCATAATGGTTAAACTTTTGTTATAAAATATTTTATTGCTATTTCTATTTTTTAGTTTTAAGTACTCTATGCAACCAACATGAAACCAAATAAAATGAATGTATACAATATAAACTATATCGACCAGAGAAAAACTTTGAACTAAATAGATGCAAAGAAGAAAGATATTACTATTAAAAGAAAGAAAAAAATTCTTTTGTTAAATAGTAAATTAAACCATCAACATGACATAATGAATTTAAGAAAATAATTTTTTTATATTATTTGGACATTTGTTTTTACACTAATGGAAATATACATGTTAAATTGGAACCCCCAATTTGAGAAAACAATTTACCATAATCAATGAATAGGCATCTAAACATATGTATCACACAAACAACAATTAATTACCTAAATATCAAGCATACTTTTGTAACTTAAATGTAAATGACTGAAAGATTGAACTATGTGTTGATCAGAGTAAATAAGAAACAAATTCCAATTTGCAGCAAAATGAAAAGACACCATTCATTATATCACCCGAAAAATTACAGAATAATCTTCAACATTCTGATATGCAAAACTAATTTCATAGATTATATTGGACTCTTCCTTTCCACCCAATTCATCACAATAATGTACATAATAAAAGATTAAAATGGTTTCCCACCACACCACCACCCCCTTTCATCTTGTTAAATATATTCTTATATAACCTCAATCCAGGGGGAAATTGAATTTTGGTAACTATACAAAATAATAACTGTATCCTATACAAAACAATTAAATAAAAAAAACATTAACTCACTCCCTCATGGAACTTCTTCCACTAAGCATGAAGATCCAATATTATTGTTGCTTGTACATCTTATAACTTCTCAAACTGGACCTCAACACCAAACAACCTTGGTCAAATTCTTTCTGAATATCATATTTAAATCAATTTGAAAATCATCGGACAAAGAGGCCAATACAACCAATTTATATAAATAATCACTAAAGCTCCTCATAGGCATTTGTATCCCATTTTATCACTTCTGCACTTTGATCCCTATCTTGCTCAATGATAGTGATTTTCAGTTTAATTGGGTTTGCTTGTTTTAATGTGTCAACGGAGGGAATAATGAACTTATCCATTGCAAGGTTGAAAAGATTTGATATCCTTGTATAATATTTCTTAGCATTGTTGATAATATTGTTTACCTCTAATTGTACTACCTCCAATGAGTTATTCTAAACCCTTATTTTGGTGATCTCTTTATTTTCCATCTTCAGTGAATTTTCAGGAGTTTCTATATAGTGATGTTGCTAATTGATAAGTTCATCATATTGGTACTGAACCAACTTTCATTCATCTTGAAATACCTTAACCTCATCATTAAATCTTATCAAATTATCATAACATTGCATTGTTGAAGCTCATCAAGTTGTAAAAATAAAATTCTATGGGATTCTCTTAGCTTTTGATTTATATTTAATGCCTCTTCTCTAAAAAAAAATTAAGGGAAAAACATTCTCTTATTGATAAATATGGCGTTTAAAATCCACACATTCCTTTCCCATTTTCATTTCATTCAAACTCTTTTAATATGCTTCATTTAAAATATCATCGTTATGTTGATGTACAAGTTTTAATTATTCCTTTTCCATGAAATATTGATGCTCAGTATCAAAAAGTTATTTATTTATATATTCAACTTGCTCATTGTATTGCTCCATGTGTTCCTTGTATTGTTCCAATAACTAATTCACATCATTGATTGAGGAAAAATTTACACTCTCCGACATACCGATTAGATAAGCCACATTGGAAGAATCTTCTTAGGGTTCTTTATCTTTCATATTGAAAATGATAAGATTATCAGATACTCGATTCCTATGTCTCTTAGACAACCTTTTAGAAATAATTATACTTTCTTTATTAGTCTCTGCCGTCGGTTAGCATGGAATCTTGTAATCGGATTTCTAGTGGTTCTATTAACTAGGCACGCAAATTAAAACATTTATCTTAAGTTTGCATTCAAGGCCGCTTTCTCCATCAATGGAGAACATTCACCGCTTTCTTCATGCCGCTTTCTCTACCAATTAACAACATTGGCCATTTTCTCGGCCAATCAACCACTTGGACTTCTTATTTGGCCTCATAACGAGGGGAGACCAAAATTCTAGGAAAATATAATCCAATCTTTTGTTTATAACATGTATAAGACATTGTAAGGTGAATTAATGTTAAGGCAAAGTTAACATTACCTCTACAACATTAAATGTTTGAATATCCAAGCCTTCATCGTAAGATACACATCACCTCTTCAAGTTACAAGTGGTTTCTCTCTTATTGTAACTGCTGGCATGCTGGCCACTTGTAACCTATATTGCATCACCAAAACACTACACTTCCAAAGAGAAATAGATGCATAGTGAAAATTTATTCAAGCCAACGATTACCTGGTTGCAAACCCCCTTGAAGCAACGTTGTAATCTATACTTTAGTTCTATCCAGTTGTTTTTTATCCAGGTAAAGCAATAGAAGCTCAACACTAGGATCATCATCAATATAACCATTCTTGGCTAGGCTTGTGTTAGTGTTGGCTAGGACTGTTTTCTTGGAGCTTCTGTGTTCATGGAGCGTCTTCAACTGTAAACATGCTAGCATGCTAGCTTCAGTTAGTTGTTGTAAGGTTTCTTCATCTCTATTTTTTATGTTTTTCTGTAATTGTTGATAGCAATTTTCTCTATGATATTTGAGTATGTGTAATTGGTTTTTCTGTAATTGTTGATAGCAATTTTCTCTACGATCTTTGAGTATGTGTAATTGTTGATAGCAATTTTCTCTACGAGATTTTCCGACTCAAGTTATGAATCTTACATCCAACATAATCGAGCATTCATCACAATGAAACAAACAGTAAAGATAGTAAAGAGTTTTACAAACTCAGATTATGAATCTTACACCAAACATAATCCAACATATTTCAATAGCAAGTCAACAAGACGATGGAATAATAATTAATTCCATCATGATTAACAATCATAGCTGTGTGAATATTTCGCTGGTCCATTCCAACAAATGTTAATCCTCTGTCGCTAGCCTTTAAGTGAGCAATTTGCTTCTTTGCATGGCCACATAACATATTCATGTTAAGTTTGAAATGATCACATCACTCTAAATAAAAGCATTATTTTGATCTAGAATAGATTGCATGCTCAATAATTTTACTAGTTACTTCTTCCAAGGAAATCATTTTTGCACTCATCAACAACAGTTTATTAAAGATTACAATCTTGTTTGTTTAGCTACTAGTTTGAATTTTCTTCATACCTGACAGGATAATACATTTCTGTAGAGAACTAGCAGTGAAATAGTAGACGATAGTTTAATTGTTTAAACTCTAATAAGATTACCTGTGATTAAAGCAATTCAATAACTAAACGCAAAAAGTTGTCTAAGAAAAGTGAAAACAATTTTTTTGAATGCAAATAATTCCAATTTCAGGGCAAACAACGCTATCCCTTTGCTTTTTAAGTCTCAACTGAGAGCGAGAATCAATTGCTTAAACTTATACTGCACACCCCAGGTTGCAACTCAATCTATTCTTGAGCCAGATATTCTAGAATACATTTGAATACAAGTACTTAGAAATAAAATAGACCAATTTATCCACCCTGGTTCCAACAGTGTTTCCCTTGTCTTCATAGGGTTAAGTCTAAATTGCGAAACACTACTTCGAATTTGGCAAAGGAAAAGGGAGGTTGAGACCATATTGAGGTTTTTAGGATTAAAAAAGACTACAACGACATGGAAAATAGGGGCAATGGTAACTAGGTAAGGACATGAGAGATGGTGAATGAAATCCCGCCATGAGAGACTAAGTTCCAATGCGACTTGAGAGACTTGTTTTCTTTTCTTCAAAAAACATTGTTAAAAATACATTACCTCGACTTTTGTTCAAATTTATCTGAGGTTTGAAAGCTAATGGCACCAATTCCCAGCCATGGCTACATGATTTTCATAGTGCTTTCCATAAATGATGTTGTGTGTGGTTGAGGAATAATGATGACTACTGTGTATGGTAGCAACCAAGTGCTGAAGAGATATTCCATTGTTGAACTGCTTAATCTATCAATGCTATAAGGTAATATCACACAGGATAACTAATCAATACAAATTATACAATGTTAAATAATTGTTTTTTCCATGAAATCCTCCACTATCCAAATTAGTGATGGCGTTCTTCTCGGAAATTTAAAAAACAGTGCACTCTTGAACTTTTAATTATTAAATTGATTATGTAAACAAACATGTAGATAATGATGGATTGATAAAGAAGATTACACCTCGGTAATGAATGTGTGCATGGACTCCACTTGTCTATCTTTTTGTAATCGAAGGTAAGACTGAGACATATCAACTGGTATTTAATCACGTACTTAACTCTGAATGCGAAGTCCGAGGTTGCATTACATACGGTGTTTATCCTGATCTGCTGAAAGTGCTAGACTATGTTCATGATATCCGTGCCTTTCATGATATCCTTGCCTCTAACTTACGATGTACATTGTTTAGAGCAAGTATTTATACACATTTAATGTCCCCAATGCGCACAGGTCGACTGTTCCAACCACCAGTTGTGGGATTGTAGCCTAAGTACCATCACCGCTTTTAATCTTCCTTTGTCTTGGCCTACACTGACACCTTCCATGAACTGAATCATCTACTATTGCAAAAAACCTTTGTAGCTAAAGCTTAACCTTTAATGGTCTAAGTTAATTATTTCTCCCTTCAAGCATCTGTCTATCATATTCCTATTCATTCTATCTATCATATTCCTATTCATTTAGGTGCACTGCCTTGTTTTGTTCCCTTCCTCCAACCGGAATAAAGAAAAAAGACAGGCATCTATCTTATCTATTTAGGCTTGCCGCCTTCCATTCATTAATCAATAGGCTTACTGGCATATTATTCACCTACCTATTCAGGATACTATTACTTGAAGAGTGAGGTCTCGCCTGTCACTAACGAAAGTGTGGGAGGCTTATTTGTTGTTACTTTAATGGAAACATATAACATCTTACAAGTCAGGAAAAAGTAGTTACAAAAGATATCCATAAGGCCCATATCGCCAGGGCACAGGCTCAGTGCCCAACTAATAAAGATATAAGGCAGGCGATAGAAAGCTTCTTTCTATCTTCTATTATTATTATTATTATTTATTATTGGCATGACAAAAAAAGAAATATACTTGATCTACCCATGTAGTTTCTCGCTAGGAGCTCTGGGTTCACTTATAAAATCCTTTTCTTAAACAATATTAACATTTCCATCCTAAAAATTGTCATTATATAACTTTGAAATAGAAAGGTGAGGTCTTAAGGTAAGGTCAGGTTTTGGCTTGCCTTACCGTGTCTCTTCCCTTGCTCCCACTGCAACTACCTCCTCTACTGCTTTTTAAGCTACTTAGATAGCCGAGTAAGCTACTAAACAACTGCTGACTCCTTAGGATATGGAGAACACTCTATGCTACCCTATAGTACTGTTGCCTATCCTAGTTTATCCGCCTTCGCTCTTTGTGCTAGCCACCTTTGCTAATGATCCTGGCATTGACATAGAAGCTACTAGCTAGTCAGATGTTAGTGTTGGAATGTGATCTTTTCTGTCAACGCGTGACTTGGATTGTTGGATTCGAAGAAACATTTTGGTGCAAAACAACTATGCACAAGTATACTTTAATATTCTGATTTTGATATAAAAATAAAACATTATACCCATTAAACATTTATACAGTTTACATATAAAAGTACATTTCCTTCAAAAGTAAAACATCATTCATATCTTCCAAATTTAAATATAAATTGAAGTAAAAAATTCCATAATATCATTACATTTGCGTATTCATTTCGTGACATTCCACAAAATGCGTAACATTCAACATATAATGCAGCAAAAACTACACTGTCGTTCTTCTAAAAATCTCAAAAATTTTAGTTCATAAAAGCACATAAATAAAGTAGAATTCCATTCTCATTAAAATCTCAAAAGTTTGATTTCATAAAAGCACAGTGCCATTCTCATTAAAATCTCAAAATTTTGAGTTCATAAAAGCACATAAATATGAGTTCATAAAGCACAAAATAGTACTTAGATTTGTAGAACGTAACTTACTTTAAAAATGATTATGGGTAAGGCATATAGCCAACCTGAATGTCTATGTTTACTTAGCCTTGAGCATAACACATGTATTGCATATTAGTAATAAATGTTTCTGATAGACATTTGTTATACCAACAAAGTTTTTTTTTATCATAAAAATTAGCTTAAAAAATCATATTCAAGGATTGCTCATTGGGTAAACACCGAACTTTCCTTGCTTCGAAGAGAAGCCACTTGCCTAGTTGTTGGCAAAATGTTTCCTAATCTTTCTAGGTTTGTGTGTTAAGTAGCACTATTTCTTAGTAATCTAATGTTGTATACCATTTCAACTTTCACCATTTCTTTAGTAATCAGATTCCTAAGGAAGGGACTTGCTGCCTTTAGTAGCCTCCCTTGTTGAGAAAGTAATCCACCTGTGGAACAATTATATTATCAATATCCAAAGCTTAGAAGAAAGAGGAATCTAGAGATCACATCAAGAGTGGAGCCTTGGGTTTTATTTTGGATTTTATAAATGCCAATTGGTTATCCTTTGTAATGTACCAATAAGATAAGAATTTATATTAACTAAAACTTACAAAACATCATACAAAACATCGAAAAGAAATGAGACCAACTAATTAATTTTTTTAGCTAGGATTCAGAAGACTTTCTTAAACATGCCAGGACTCTAGCAGATATGAGAAAAATATATCTTTTTTTCTGTAGAAATTTATAGGTCTGAAACTCTTATCAAAATGGTTTTAAGTCCATGCATACTACGGTGGGAATATTCTATGGGTACATCATGTATGGTATGGTGCGACGACCGTGTAGTGTCAGTCTTATATGGAAACCCAACCTCTCTCGGTGCTTTATCAGATGTATCTAGAATTGGGTTACAGTCAAATATAAAGACATGAGATCTTGGTTTAGATTTTGGACAAAAAAGTGGTGGTTTGAGTGTAAATGGAGATGAAATAACAATTAAGGACAAACTAACTAGTTTTCTTCCATATTCTTCCAAACACCTCCAGAGGGTCATGAAGATAAGTAAGAAGGATATTGATGGGTATTAAATGTTCTGATGGACCTGAATCAACTGAAAGAAAAAAAATTGGACCAATAGAACTCATTTTATAGCATAATTTGTAAAACTAGTAAAAAAATGCATTCAAATGAGCAACCCTTGAAAACATTGAATTTTAAATAGACTTAGGGCTCATTAATTCATCATCAAATATAATATACGATCTCAAATACATTTAAAATATTAACATCAATATTCCATTCTATATTTATAGAATCTATGAAGATAATTTGGAACCGAACTTATATAGACTTTTCAATCTTTATGGTTTCACAACATAGAGGCATAATTTTCTTTAATAGGAGATTGAGAAGAGAGATAACGATACTAAATTAGATCCACGGGAAGAATATAGTCACATGGAAGTTAATTATAGGTGAAATAAATATTTTTTTCATCATTATTATAGGTGAAATAAATAATTTTTTTTCATCATAATTATAGGTGAAATAAATAATTATGACATCATCATTCCATTTTTTTCAGGTATTTCTTGTTTTTGGGGTAGCGGGGTCTGCCAAAAGTATGCCAAGTGGGTACTCGTTGGATACAGAATTTAATTCCGCATCCAACAAGCTCTCCCGATCGAAATTTGAGTAAAAACACAGGGAGATATGTCAAAAATACAAACAAAAAACTAGTTTTTTTCTTTTCTTCCTCCAAAATTAATAAATATTATTTTATTATTTTAACTATTATTTTATTAGTTCATTTTAGGAGGCCCATTTTGAGTTGAAATTTCCTCTAATGTATGACTCGTTTTCCTCTTTCCTTTCTTCTTCCTATTTCCTTTTATTTTCTTCCTCTATTGCATAAGAATTCTGATCCTTTTGTAATTGTTCTTGGAACAATTGTAGTTTGAAAAGTTTTGAATTAGCTACATCCTTTTTCTTCTTGTCTCCCTCTTATCTAACTTTTCGATCCCGTTTTATTTCCTTCTCTTCTTTATCTTATTTTTTCTTCTTCTCTTATGCTTCTTTTTGAGTTGCTTCTTTCTTTCTTTGTTCTTCATCTATATCCTTGTGGGTTTCTTCCTCATTTATTCATTCTTCTTCAACATATTTCCTAATTGCTTCTTGCTATTCCATTTTCTCTTTTTCTTCTTACTCTCTTTGTTGCATTTCATATCTCTATCGAAGTTTCCTCCACTTCTTTCGTTTCTTTTTATTCAACAACGAGGGCCTTTGGGTGAAATTTTTCTTTCGATTCTTGATTTTATCTTTCTTGAACCAAGGTGTATTGAGAGGACTGCCTAAATTGTTGGTGTTTTATCCCATCTGCTTCCTTGAATATTCTCCTAACTAATTTGTGTCTTCTTTCTCTATATGTGTTCTTATTCTATTGCTCATGTGATACTTCATCCTTGAAGGATGTCTTTTTCTCTAGAATTTCCACATTTAAATTTTAGGAAAACTACTTGTTGTTTCTGTACTTCAAACCTATGAGAAATTTCAGAGATCTTGCTAGAAACTTCATCAAAATTAACATCAAGCCTTGAAACAAAATCTCCTACAGTTTCTCTTCATGTTTGTACACAGGGTTTAACCCTACCGATTTGAAGTGATGTTTAATTACTTTCTATAATATTTGAGCATATAGATCTAGGCACACAAACTAAATAGATATACTGTGAAAATCAAATAAACAATCAACTAATCATGTAACACATGATATATTATAGATTGTTACACAAAAGTTAGAAGAATATAATAATAAAAGAATTATGTATTTCATTAAATGTAATGAATGGAGGTGAACATAATATATAGCAAGGTAATTCAAATTAGGTCAGGAGGCTATTTGAATTTCTCATGCAGTGCTTAGATACTAGTCAAGCTTAACTAGAGACAAATACCATTAGTTATGCATGCTCACTCACATATACTAAGTTTAACTAACCCAAAACTCCCCAATCACTAGTTTTGGCTAAGTGATTTGCAAGCAACTAATTGTATGTGCATGCAAATCCTAAGACAATTCAAACCTTTTGTGCAGAACTTGGTGAACTATAGGAGAAAATTTTGTAGATATGGATAATGAGAATACTTGCTAGAGGCCTTTTACAACAAGAACCTAATTTAGGACAATTTATCTAATGGAGTTTTCTATTGAAATTTTATTTGGGACAAGTTCTCCAATGGATAGAAGAAATGTGTAGATCACATCTTCTTCTTGGCCGGTAAACATGTTTTACTCGGCTAAGTAGTGGAAAATGGATGTGCATATTTCCTCATATTCCATGTGTTCTGAATCTTTTGGGGCCTCTATCATACTCTAATTTATGTGAATATGTCCTCATAGGACATGTGTTGTGAAACTTCTAGGGCTTCCTTCAACAATACTAGAGCTAGCATACCAAATTTGTAGAAATTGAGATGGGGAAATAAGACATCCATGGCTACAAATGATATCTCTAATGGCCGAAAATGATATATTTTATGGCTGCAAATAAGATATCTAATTGTTGAAAATGAACTCTTTGATAGCTGCAAAATCCCTTATTTAACTTGCAAAAGCTTGATCATTGACAAAAATCGCTAAAACATTGACTAGTTTAGTACCTCAACAACTCTGATACCAAGTAAGATTTGAGCATATAGATATAGGCACATAAAATAAATACATATGTAATATGAAAATAAAATTATCAATCAACTAATCATTTAATAAATAAAATATCATAGATCATTACACAAAACCTAGAAGAAAAAAAGAAAAAAAGATTAATGTATTTCACTAACTATAATGAATGGAGGTGAACACAATATACAACAAGGAAGTTTGAATAAGGTCAGGAGGCTATTCAAATTCCTCATGCAATGCTTGGAGACTAGTAAAGATGAACAATATCCAAAAACCCTTAGTTATCCATGCACACTCACCGAGACTAAGTTTAAGTGACCCAAGACTCCCCCAATCACTAGTTTTGACCAAGTGATGTGCAAGAAATTGACTATATGTACTTGAAAATCTCTAAAATCACTCAAATAGGGTGCATAGGGTTTGTTATGTCTAGTTAGGGTAATTTAGGATGTAGATTAGCACATCACATCTAGTCCTCAACCAGTTCAAGGCTTAATCACTCCTAAAGATAGGGTTGACTTAGGTGTTCAATTTGGATAGGGTTTAAAGCTCACTCGAGTCATCATATCAAGGTCTAGGTGGCTAGGTAGAGGGTTACTCTATCTAACACTTTCTTTGAGTCATGTTTCTTCTAAAACGTCCAACCAAGTTTCAAATCCTCAAGAATACGTGCCTATTTTCATGTATGATGGGGATTTGTTAACATATAATGACCAACACTAATAGGGAATCTAGGCCACACCTTCTTATTCATAGAATACCAGTGGTATCCAACACCTTTTATGATAGTTTGGTATCCTAATTCTATGGTTATGATGAAATTATGCTAAATGTTTAAATATCTTGTATAACCATTAAAACTCTAACATGGTATCAGAGCTACCCTAAAAGAATTCTTTGTGCAGTTGTAACTGAAGAAAGTTGGAAACTAGGGTTTCATATTTCGAGCACTTCCCTTGACATATCAGTTGAAATAGGAGGACCCTCTAACTCTCCCTAGGAGGTCACATCTTTCTGTGGAGGCAATTTTCAATTATATGGATTTTTCAGTTTTTGACCTAGCTTCACTTCTGAGAAAACTAGGGCATAAAGTATTTTGCATTTTTGTCCACAAATTTGGGAAAAGGAGTACACTGGTCAACATGACTTTGGGAGGTGCATCTTTCTATCCAATAATATTTTCAAGTCACCAGCGTTTAAAAAATGAGGGTTTCTCTGTCAAACCCTAGGTCCACCAAAAATAGTTTTCCAGAAATTCTTTGGAGAAAGCATCTAGTTGAAGCATTCTCATTGGTAAGTTCTATTTTGTTTATTTCCATTTGAGGCTCTCAATTTTATCAATATCCAAAATAGTAACAAGAACTTCTAGGAACGAAAGTATAGAGTGATTCTTATACTAGAAGAGAATGACTTGGAAAACTATGTCAAAGAAGAAGTTGCAGATCCAAAGGGAGATGAGGAAAAATATAAGAAAAATAATAACTGAGTCAAATCCAAGAGGATAATTTAATACTCTATCAAGGACCATTTGATCCCACATGTATCATATTTGAATACTCCCAAGGAGATGTTTGATGTATTGACTAGCTTGTCTGAAGGAAACAATATCAACATGAATATGACTTTGAGGACTCAAATCAAGGGTGTGACTATGAAGATGTCAGAAAGAATTAAATCCTACTTCACAAGGGTCTCCCAGATCAAGGAACAACTAGAATCTATTGGAGACAATGTCGAGGAAGTAGAAGTGGTGATGAACACCTTAAGTGGTCTCTCAGGATCATGGAAATCTTTCATTCAAGGAATTTGTGCTATAAATAAGCTCACCAAGTTCAGTATGCTATGGGAGGAATGCACACAAGAAGAGCCCCAATTAGTAGCAAGAGAAAAAACTTGGTTTATGATGGAAATCAAGCTCTAATAGATCATGCGAATAAGGGAAAGAGCAAACTTTCTTACAAGAAGAAAATATTTCTGAAAAAGGACCTCTGATAGCTTAGATACTTTACTTATGATGGGAAGGGAAATTTTGTGAAATATTTCCCCAAAGGTAAAATCCATGAAAAGAAAGGAAGGAAGAAGATACATCATGCTCACATCACCGAATATGATGGACCATTCAAAAATAAATCCAAAGAGGACTCCTCCAGTGATGAAGAATAGGTCTTGATTTCAATACTCATAGGTACAATTACTCATGGTAGTGATGTTTTTCTTGTACATAGTGGTGCTTATGAACATATGATTGGGTTCAAGAATCACCTCACCCATATGATAGAAGAAGACTCACCTTACAAGGTGAATCTTGTAGATGACTATCATTGTCCCATAAATAGGTAGGAAAAGCATCTTGCAAGATGGACTCAGGAATGTCCATCAAGATGAAATATGTCCTCTATGTACCTATATTGAAGAATAATGTCTTGTCCATATCAATTCTTGATGCAATAGGATTCCGAGTTGCATTTTTTTATGGAAAATTTATCATATGGACCAAAGGTAAGACCTTTGATAATGAAGTAGTAATTGGAGAGCAAGAGGTAGGCTTGTACAAATTGAAGGGTCATCCAAAAAAAGCATCGGTTCATGAAGTAATAGAACCAAGTTGATTATGGCATTGAATACTTGCACATATACACTGCAACGCATTACCAATCATAAACAAATTAGTGATAGGTATACCAAAACTCGAGATGAAGCATGAAGGTGTATGTGAAGGATGTGCACAAGGAAAGAATGTGAAGAATCCATTTCCAAGCAGTGAAGGAAAAGAAAAGGAGATCTTGGAGATTGTACACTTAGATGTATGTGGAACCATGTCATCCATCTCTCTAAGTAGGTATTCATATTATGTCTCTAAGGTGTATGCAGTGAAGGATGTGCACAAGGAAAGAATGTGAAGAAGCCATTTCCAAGCAGTGAAGGAAAAGAAAAGGAGATCTTGGAGATTGTACACTTAGATGTATGTGGAACCATGTCATCCATCTCTCTAAGTAGGTATTCATATTATGTTTCTTTCATAGATGATTACTCCCACAAAACTTGGATTTATTTTCTGAAGAATTCAAATTCAAAGAATTCAAATCCCTTGTATAGAATAATACTAAAATGAAAATAAATACATTGAAATCGGATAATGGTGGTGAATTTATTTTAGATAATTTCAAATACTTATGTAAATAGTCATGAATTAATAGGGATTTGAGTACTCCCTACAATCCACAACATAATGGTGTTGCAAAGAAGAAGAACCAGATGATAATGGAAGTTATAAAATCCATGAGCCATGATCAAGATCTGTAGATGCACTTATGGGATAAAGAAACTAGAAAAACATTCTATGGATAGAATAGAACACTACACCATGTGTTGGAGAGAAAAAATCCAGAAGAATTGTCTCAGGAGAGAAACCATAAGTCAACAATCTAAGAAAATTTGATTGTCTAGTCTACATATATGTTCCCAAAGAGAAGAGAATGAAGTTGGATCCTTCAGGGAAGAAGGGCATGTTCATCGAATACATTGACAACTTGAAAGCTTATAGAGTCTATAAACTAGGATTCAATAATATAGAGACTAGTAGAGATGTTACCTTCGATGAGGATGCATCGTTTAGAATATCAAGGAAGATTCACTTCAACGAAGTACATGAATAGGATCCTAAATATATTAGAGTTAGAGACACCATGATGGAATAAATATCTTAAGAAGAACATGAGGATCATGATATGACTGAGCCACATAGACCAGTAGACCCACCCTAAGAGGTGAACAAAAATAAGAGAATACCACCTTATGCATAAGAGATTATCCAAGATGTAGAAAAGTATGGTGCTCTAGATGAGATTTCCATAGAAAGAAATAGGAGTTGTACAAACTCCAATTACATGGCACTGTAATGTGACATCATTGATGCAAAACCTTCTATCTATGAAGAAGGGACTGAGAAGAAAGAGTGGAAGGATTCTATGATTGAAGAGTACTAGACAATCATGAAGAATGATGTCTATGATGTGGTTTTGATACCTAAAGAGAAGTTTGTAGTGTTTTCCAAGTGGATCTACAAGATCAACCATGTAGCAGATGGCCACATCAATAAATGCAAGGAAATATGCATGGCTTGTGGCTTCTCCCAGAAAGAGGGCATAGATTACGAGGATAAATTTTCTCTTGTAGCCAAATACACTTAAATTAGATATATTCTTACAATATCTATAGTGATGAAGTGGAAGGTACATCAGATGGATGTAAATACCACCTTCATAAATGTCGTAGCATAAGAGGAAGTGTATGTGGATCAACCACTAGGATTTGAGACACATGAAAGAGAGACCCATGTGTTGAAATTGAAGAAGGAGGCCTTGTATGGTTTAAAACAAGCACTCAGGACATGGTATGGAAGGATATATGGGTTTCCGTCGAGCTTGGTATTTACCAAGAGTAAAGAGGATTCCAACCTTTACTACAAGGTTGAGGATGGAAAACCAGTGACACTATCTTTGTAAGTAGATGATATTTTTCTAGAAGGTGATGAGGAGTTCATAACACAAATGCAGAATAGGGTTTTCACAGAGTTTGAGATGAAATACCTGTGTATGATGAACTATTTTTTAATTATTGAGGTGTGGTAGAATCCAAATGATATTTTCCTAAGTCAAGGAAAATATGCAGAAAGAGATCCTAAAGAGATCTCAGATGATGCATTGCAAGCATATATCCACATCGATGGAATCAAACATGAAGTTGATGTGTGATCGTACTTCAGATACAGTTGATTCCACAATATATAGGAAGATGATTGGTCCATTGATGTACTTGATAAACATGAGGATGAATGTTTTCTTTGCGGTGAACACTTTGGTCTAGTACATGGTGGAGATGAGATGTATTCTCATGATTGTGGAAAAGCATGTGTTGAGGTACCTAAAGGGATGATTGAGTATGGCCTCATATATGCAATGTATCAAAGCATCTACGTGTAGGGATATGTTGAATTTGATTGGGAGAGTAGTAATACATATAGGAAGAGCACTTTAGGGTGTTGCTTTAGCTTGGGGTCTGGCATGATTTCTTGGATCAACAAGAAGCATATGAATGTAGCGCTAATACACCTGAGGAAAATTATATTTAATCTTGTTCACCAAGATGTAAGGCAGTGTGGATTCATAAGATACTTGCAATATTGATCAATTTCGAGTTAAAGACAACTTGTGTGAAGTTGTCAGAGAACCCAATATTCCATGATAAGTCGAAGCACGTTGAGATCCAGTATCACTATATCAAATATATGGTGCAGAGAGGAGTAGTGAACCTCTAATATATTGCAATGGATGAGAAGATAGTTGATGTATTGACCAAACATCTAGTGAGAGTGAGGTTTGAGTACTTAAGGGACAAGCTTGGAGTTGTTTATATTAGTTGCCATTGCAAGAGAGAGTGACGAGTCCCTGTGGTCCTCACATCCATCATGAAAAAGGGATGCCTCTATGGAATACGTATGGTATTTTCATCCAATATGAAAAAAGGAATAGTGCTACAAAGGTGTGAAACCGGTATGAAAAAGGATTGATCATTGCACGGGTACACCTAGTATGAAAAGACACTAGTCACTATACGATATGATCCCATCTTGTCTGGTTGTATCTCAAGAGTTATGGGTTGTATCTCAGAGGGTAGATCCCAACATGGTTGGTAGTATCACCAAGGGATATCCCAGTGTTTCATGTAGGTTCCCTAGTGGACTAGACTGAACTGGTGCATTGTTGCATGTAGGTTCCATGATGGACTGGTTTGAACTGGTGCATGTTGTTACATGTAGGTTTCTCAATGGACTAGGTTAAACTAGTGCATGTTGACACATGTAGTATATTCAATGGACTAGATTGAGCAGGTACATGTTGAGTGGTGGTATCCCTGATTTTATATCCCAACATGGTTGGCCATATCAGCAAGGGTAGATCCTAGTGTGTTTAGTTATATCTCCGAGAGTGGATGCCAGTATGATTGGTCGTATCGCCAAGGGTAGATCCCAACATCATCTTCCTAGGGATAATATCCATTCTATGGGATAATGGAGGCACGTGGTTAGTTATCAGGAATTTGGTTAAGTATGGGACTAAACCTCAACCTAGGAATGAGACCCGTTATTTGAGAATGCAGGCACCTGGTTAGTTACCAAGAAGTTGATTTAGTCTGGGGCAAAATCTCAGCCTAGGGTTGAGAGCCATTATTTTAGAATGGAGGCACTTGGTAAGTTTCCAATATGTTGAATTTGGTTAACTTTCATCCTTGGGTTGAAGAACCTGGTCTGGGTCCAGGATTTTGAAGTCCCAGATTAGAACTAGGCACTAGTTACATCAAGCATGAAAAAGGGATGTATCTATATAACTTCTTATGATTGATAGATTCGAGAGATGTCACAACTCAATGGCCCAAGTACCAAGTTTCAACAACAATGCTGATGTCCCATGATGATATCCAGTGAGGAGATCCAATTTTGATGTCTAGTGATGATATCCAATGATGAGATCCGATGATGATATCCAGAGTTAATATCTAGTGATGATGTCTAGTCTTAAGTGATAAGAACCAGTGATGATGTCCGAGCCTTGATGACTATGATGGAAGAATACCCTCCTTTCTAAGAGGGAGTGTTGAAGAGTGTAACTTGGGAATATATTCTTATTATAAATTTATTGTATTATTTTTGTACCTCCTTCAAGAGATGTTATTAATGTACTTAGTGTTGCAAATATACTTGAATTAATCAATGTAACCCTTATGTTATAAGTCGGGTCAATAGTACCCATGAGAATATTTTATATATTTTATTTAGAGTCTTCCTAGGTAATTTGTCCTTATTTGGAGCAACATGTCGACACAGTTAGTTTATTTGGTTAGTCAATAGATGAGTATAAATGGAGAGGTGCCCCTCTTATTTGGACATAGTTCTCACTTAAGCACAAGAGAGAGGAAGAAGAGTATTTCTATAGAGGAGAGATAACTTCTCTTTTTGGGGGGGGTTATCTTATCTTGATTGGCATTGCACTTGGTGACAGAATCTA
This sequence comes from Pseudotsuga menziesii, assembly GCA_001517045.1. Lineage (NCBI taxonomy): Eukaryota > Viridiplantae > Streptophyta > Pinopsida > Pinales > Pinaceae > Pseudotsuga > Pseudotsuga menziesii. The sequence goes on from LPNX010233197.1 coordinate 145,624, forward strand.
TACTAAATAAGTTGTTGGGTTTTCTTCCATGTGGATTCCAAGAGGAAAATTATTGTGCTATTTTTTCTTGTTGTGATTGTCTTTGTTTCAATGATCTGAATTCTATGGTTATGATGAAATGATGTTAAATGTTGAAATATATTCTATAACCATTAAAATTCTAACACGAGACAATGCAATCATATATCTACCTTGTTATGTTGATATAAGGCATGGAATTTGGTTTGGATGTAATGGCAAAGATATTGTTTCTTCCAGTGTACTTGTGCACATCCATATCATCATTATCCTAGGGAAAGTCCCCCATGGAATAAATCTAGTAGATATCATCTCATGCGAGATCATCTTCGAACCTAGTTGAATGACTGGTATCAAACAATGTTATTCCTCCAATAGTAACGAGAGATGGTGTTTATTGAAATTGTTTTAGAGAGTCCCCTTTATGACCTGGTGTCCTCAACATCTCTCAATTGACAGGAAAATATAGAGTGTGGAAACAGAGCAATAATATAAATCACCAAGAAAAAATGCAAATTAATAGAGCTAATACAAATGAGCTCAACCAATCAAACTTATTTATTTAATACATTTCAAATTTTGAAAACAATAAAGGAATGATGATTTATTTTCTTTATTACGAGTCTCTTTTATCACATGATTCATTAATTTTATTATGTTAAAATTCCAAATATCTCAAGTTGCATTTTCCATGATCCTTTTGAATTTATTTGAAATGGATAGGCCATATATATTTAATGGTCTAGTTTAGGAAAGATATTTTGGGATATAAGAATCAACTTGACATTAAATGCTAAGATAAGTGAGTGTGTCATTAAATAAATTAGCATATATGTGAAGAAATTAATGTACCTATGGAACTATTTGTATTGTGGTTAATAACCCTAAACCCTACCATAGAGGGATTGGAGGTATAGCTTATTACATAAAGAATATTTTTTTCCTCATGTTAGGCTTCATAAGAAATATTCTTTTAATTAGTACATGTGGATAAATATTTCACATATACATGACAATAATATTTATATAGAAATATATTATTTTGCACCTATTAATTGTACATTTTATAAGAAACAGAGTCAAGATTAAAATCGTCCTTACAATGGATTAGAATAGGATATTTACATTCTAATAAATGAAATAAATATCCTTTTGCAAGGAGATGTTAATGCTAGAAAAACAACTAACCAAGCTATTATCTTAAGCATTGAGTCCAACCCTAATATTCTATGGTTAGATGACGACCTTGATTTAGCTAGTATATAGAAAATAAAATTTAAGACTTAATTTTAAATTTGTTTAATGTTGTGTTGTTCATGCTCTAAATTATTAAAATCTAATAATTTGTAATAGTCTTATGAAGTGGTTGAAATCCAACCATATGACTTGTAAGAATGAGATTGGAAATATTTTCATGGATTATATGATATTTTATATCCTCATACACAACCAAATGGTAAAATTTTACAATATTTTTGGAAATTAAGCCCAATATGTAGATCAATTACACTCACAAAATTACTTGTCAAACATGCAAAATTCCATAAAAAAGAAACTAAATATGGAGCATAACACAAACTTATATTGAATAAGTGTACATCACCCAAGCTCATGAATTCATTGTCTTTCCAAATATATAATTACATAATATATTTTAAAGCACAAGGATGCTATTCAAATTGGACAAAACATAGGCTTACTAAACTAGTCAAAATCCCCCATAGGTGCATAAATCACTTTCCTAATCTGTCAAGATGCTCACGAATTGGATGAATTAGATGTACCAGATGATAAGTTATGGAAATAGATCAGATCCATTCTTTGGTATGGAGAAAAATAAGGAGGATGAGTTGGAAAAAAAACAAGGCAGTTACCCCAAGACTAGCTTTTCTTTTTTTCTTTAAAACTGCTGAAAAGCAAAGCAACTCAAGAAAAAGTAGAAATACACTTTTACTACTCTAGAATGACTGCATAGTTGTCAAAATATTTTCTAGAATCTTTTTAAATTGCTCCTTTATCCAATTTTAGCATTTGTTGACTTCTGGGTGCAAGTGGATGCCAACTAGAATAGTAAGGAATCTAGGAATATGACAAAATTGACAAATTAATGTCTCTTGAGTGAAACTATGGGTTTTATTATTCTAACAACCCCCCTTAAGACTGAATTTATGTAAAATATCAGAAAAATATATCAGATTATAGGGCCTAGAAATATGGCTTAGTTACCCTTTACATACTGCTTGTCCATACAACCAAGGAAAGAGGAAAATACCCAAGGGGAAAATCCTCCCTTAAACATGGACATGAACAAAAATTTTGGAAATATTTTTATCAATCATTCTTCACCACATGATCAGAAATCCCCAACAGTTATTGGAGATTATTGAAGGTCTTCTCAGAAAACACATGTGGAGTAGAGTACAGCAATGCTACCATCATGCACATGCTCCCTGATATAGTGCATATGGATCTCAATGTATTTGGTTCAAAATATTTGAACTGAATCAGTGGACATTCGAATGGTGCTTTGGTTGTCATAATAAATGACATTGGAAGTCTATGATTCAATCCCACACTCTCTAAGTATTCCCTACAACCACAAACATTAAGTAGCTACATTCACGACTCCTCTATACTCTGCCTCTATAGATGAGAGTACAATGACACTCTACTTTTTACTTGAATAGATGAGTGGTCCATGTGTAAGCATAAATACAAATTCTGAAGTAGAATTTCTATGAGTGTTATCACTAGCCCAATCACTATCAGTAAATCCAACTAGCTCTAAGTCATATTTTGTTGCATAGAAAATCTGATGATTCTTGTTCCTTGAACAAAGTTTAGGGTTCTCTTGGATTCCCTCCAATGGATTTGATGAGGATGATACATGTCTCTAGAAGCCACACTCACTGCATCAAATATATCAGGTCGAGTATGATTCAAATAAAGAAAATACCCAATCAACTGCCTATACAGGTATTATTTACCAATAGAGTAGAACTTGCTTCCTCAAGCTTAACCCCATAGAGGAATGGAGTCTTGCTTGGCTTGGAATACTTCATGATGAACTTGTTGAGAATATATGAATCATACTTGGACTGATCTAACTTGATCCCATGGGATGATTGAGAAATTTTGAGTCCCAAGAATTGACTCAACAATCCCAAATCTGTTAGGGAGAAGGCATGGTTCAATGCATCCTTCAAGGAGACAATCTCTTTCATGGAACTTCTTGTCATCAATAGGCCATACAAAATAAAACAATAATTATTAAATATCCATTTATCATCTTCAAATATACATTTGGATCAGACTTGCATCAAACAAAGTTCTGTGACAGCAAAAAACCATCAATCTTTTCATGCCAAGCTCCGAGGGATTTCTTTATCCCATACAATGATTTGTTTAACCTGAAAAACAAAGATGGTTCAGACCAAAAACCTTTAGGTTTATTAATATAAGTATATTCTTTGATATCTCCATGTAGAAAGGCACACTTCACATCCATGTGATTCACCTTCAATTACCTTGAAGCTATAATGGCCAAACCTATCCTTATGGAGTCCATCCTTTCCATTGGTGCAAAGGTGTAATTGTAATAAATACCTTCAAATTATGAGTATATTTTAGCTACAAATATTTCCTTATATTTAAAAGGTGAACCATCATCAGAAAATTTGGTTTTATAAACCCACTTACACTTTACTAGCTTTCTCCCTAGGCGGAGATTGACTAGTTCCCATGTGCCATTCTTCTAGAGCAAGCTGTATTATTCCTTCATGGTTGTTTTCCATATTGGATCATATGATGCATATTCATATTCTTGTTTTTTTTATTCAACCATAAAATAGAACTTCTCAGCAAAGAATGAATATTTTACAGAAAGAGAACTCTCAGATTGAGATCTAGTCCTCCTAGTTGTCACTAGGATTCCCAGCTAGTTCCCCAGCTACATGAATGGTCCTTGATGACAATTTTAGTCTTGTAGGAATGTTAGGATATGAAATTAAATAATAATTATCATAAATATCAGAATAATCAAAATCATTAGTATCTTCACTTACATTCAGTGGTTGTGGTGATGAAGAGGACTCTCCAATTTTTGTTGCTGCTAAAGGTTCTTCTTCAAACTGAACACTCCTTTCGATGAAAGGTATTTGAGTGCTCAATTTTATCATATTATACCATTTGGAATATTAAGAATACCCAAAAAATAGGCACTCTTGACTTTTGGGTTGCAAATCCTTCCTCTTTTCAGTTGGAATTCTAGCCCAAGCCTTTGAGCCAAAAATCCTGAAATGGGTCACATCTGGCTTGTGCCCACTCCAAGCTTCGAAAGGAGTGATTCCATAATATTCTTATGAGGCACCCTATTCTATATATAGGATGTTCACTTTATTTATTCACCCCAAAACTTTGGTGTCAAATTTGTTGACTCCATCATACAGGTTTCCATCTCCTTGAGTGATCTATTGTTCCTCTCAGCAACACCATTTTGTTGAGGTGTGTAGGGAATATAATATTGCATATGTATACCTTAATATTAAAAATAATGGATGAAATCATACTTTACATACTCTCCACCATTATCATATCTGAGGATATTGAGTTTCCTCCCATACTGGTTCTCAACAAAGGCTCGAAAGACCTTGAAGAGGTCAAAAACTCCAGACTTATGCTTTAGGAAGTAAACCCAACAGTACTTGGAAAATTCATCTATGAAGGTTAGGACATATTTGGATTGAATCATGGACACATGAGGGAATGGACCATCAATGTCACTGTGGATTAAATCAAGGGGTATAGAGGTTCTCTCATGATCGACTCTCTCATACTTATGCTCTGGGTGTTTTCCTAGGATGCAACCTTGGAAGACTCCTTTAGAAAAGTTGATCTTTGGTAGCCCTATGACCATGTATTTTTCACTCAAATATGAAAGATACTTTTAGTTTAGATGGCCAAATATCTCATGCCAAATATTTATTTCTTAATTAGCATGAGTGAGAAGAGTAGAGGGGTTAGAGAAGAGTAGGAAATGGGTTCAAACTTGTACACTTTCAAACTGTGATCCACAACACCTTTAACTATGAATCTACCATTCAAAATATCTGAGATTTAAACATCATTGGGAGAGAATAAAAGCTTATTAGGAGACCTAGTGTGGGTCATCTGATACACTGAAAATAGGTTAGCAGCAATACCTGGGACATACAAAACATCGTTGAAAGAACCATGGTCAATATCAATCCTATAGTTCCCCTTACTATCAATCACAAAGTCATTTCCCAAAACAATTTTTGGATCTTTCCAATTATCAAGAGATGAGAAATACTCCCTTGTAGAAACCATGTGCCTTCAAGCTCCAGATTCAATGATGAAGGTAGATGATCTCAACATGTTGGAAACCAAGGCATGAACTCTCTCCTTGTCATATGAGTTCAATCCTCCTTCCCTCTTCTTTGTGCATTCATGAAGGGAGATGCTGTTCTTTTCTAGGATTTGAGTCAACATGTCAATTTTATTCTTCATACAATATCTATCGGGATGATAGCCCTTACTGCATTATGCGCACTTGCTCATTTCACTTTATTCTTTTTCTTACAGAAGTTCTTCTTAGAGCCCAAGGACTCCTCTTGAGAATTGAACTTGTATCTATTTTTTTTCTAGTGGCTTATTTGAATTGGATTTCTTCTTACCTTTGGAATCCACCTTTTAATCTCCAGCAACCATAGATTTTTCTTTGGAAGGTTTGATGGTGCCCATTATTACCAATTTATCTTGTTCTTGAGTGAGGGATTCCATGAATCCAACAAGATTAGGAATATTCCACACTCATGCTATTAATTTGGTGGCATGGAAGGTAGAAACAAACATAGAGTAGTCAGGAACAAGATTTGAAAGTATGGTCAATAGTAGTTGCTCATCCTTCTTTTTGATTCCACATTGTTTTAATTGCAGAACAAGGGACTTAAACTTTGAAAAGAAGATTTGTAAGGATTCAAAGCTATTGTGACTCAATGAGATCAACTCATCTTGAGTTGATGTCCCCTCATTTCATATTTATTTCCAAATAGATTCTCAAGCTTATCCCGAAACTCATTTGGTGATGTTAATCCATCAAGATAGAAAAGGAGGTCTCTTGAAATGATCAAACACAAGAGACCATAGGCCTAATCCCTCCTGTTGTTCCATTTAATTTTCTATGATGTTGCATTGGGCTCATCCTTAGTTTCCATGGTCACTCTAGAGAGGAATTTACTCCTCAAAAAAATCTTCATCTGATCCTTCCATTCAAAAAATTTGAATGGAGTCAAGATGACCCTTTGAGATCGATCCATATCTCAGCAACTGCACCCTTCAACTAGCGGAATGCACTCCTATTCAAAGATGTCGAACCTAGAATAGAAATTTGGAAGGAGAATAATAGAACTAAAAATTATTTTATACCATATGGAAATTAAGCCAAAGTTGTAGATCTATTACACTCACAAAATTACTAGTCAAACATGCAAAATTCCACAAAAGGATACTGAATATGGAGCATAACAAAAACTTCTATTGAATAAGTGTACATCATCCAACCTCATGAATTCATATTCTATCCAGATATATAATTACATCAAATATTCAAAATAATAAGGATGCTATTTGAATTGAACAAAAGGTAGGCTTAATAAACTAGTCAAAATCCCTCATAGGTGCATAAATCACTTTCCTAATATGTCAATATGCTCACGATTTGGCTGAGTGATATGTACCAGATGACAAGTGATGGAAATATATCATATCCATGCTTTTGTATGGATAAAAATAAGGGGGATGAGTTGGGAAAAAAACAAGCCAGTTACTCCAAGACTAGATTTTCATTTTTGCCTTAAAACTGTTGAAAAGCAAAGCAACTCATGAAAAATAAGAACTGTGCTTTTACTATTCTAGAACGATTGCAGAGTTTTTTTTTTGTCGTAAATAAAAGCTATATTACTTAGGAAAAGAATAATTACATGGAGATACAAAAATTCAGCATCTAACAGTCAACCCATTCCCTAGCCATACCCCTATTACATTCGGTCAACCCTGTACCCAAACTTCCCCAAAAGAGGGAGAGCCCCAACTGTGCAGAGCTCAATCCCAAAAATACATACATCATTATAGCCAAATAAACTAGCAAGACAGAGAGAGAAAACACCAAAAATTATTGACATAGGTGATAAGCATAAGGAAAACCTAGATAGAGAGCTACGGCACAGCTTGCCTCCCAATCCCAGAGCAATGGTCATGTAGAGGACACTCCCCCTACTGAGCCAAAGAAGATTCACATGATGCAGGTGTAGCATCCAAATTGACATTGCTTTGACCAACCTCACACTGATGCAACCCCCAACCATTTGCTTCTCCATCTTAGGATGATACAAGGAAATACCCAGGCGAGTGGCAATCTGATCCACTTTATGGTTCATTAGTCAGCAATCCAAGCTGAGGGAGTCAATGTTTTTGTTAATGGCCTGGAACTCTTCATTATGCTCCTTCCAGGATTTGAATGGCTCTCCGTGCCCTTCCTGCTTTGCCATCATCTCCTCTAGCTTAGCTTCGACATTCAAGGTCAAGTGAGTGATTAAATTCACTATAACCTAGTAAATCATTACGAGCTAGTTGTGGGCCGAGGCTCTGCCAGCCGTCGACCCTGGGTCAGAAACTAACTTGCTCCCATATCATTTTCTCCATCCCTTCCATATCTTGGTGAGCCACTAGTAGAATGTGGTCCTTAAAAAAATCCACCACCACCTGGGCCTGCAATTGATCCCAAGTTTCCACTGCCTTGCTACGCCGGACCACACTTTTCCATTTGTCTTGGATTTTGGCAAATTCATTCCACCACTAAAGCTTGCAAAACCAACCTCTTTATCCCACAGATAGTAGATGAAGAGTCAAATGGATGCCTTGTTATTAATAGGAATAAGCTCTGCTATCATATTAATAGTTCAATCCTGTATGCCGATCTCCCATATCCTATAAGCACCCTTCTTCATATTCGACACGATTTTCACCACCATATCCTTCGTCATTCCTGTATCTCCCACCTACAAGAGATATGTCTCGTCTCTCCTTTCCTGTCCTTCCCTGTACCTTGGTTTAATGCCGAAAGGACCGTCCCATATTACCATGATCTCGGAATGCATGACAATGCGTGTCAAAGAGAAGGTTCTGCATAGGGTTCATGATGCCCCTTGTCCTTGTCGCGATCATTCCTCCTAGCCTCCGTCACCTTTCCTCTTGTGCTAGCATCATGAGCAGCCAAATTTTGGCATCTTGGCACCCATGGCTTGGAATCGAAGTCCTCCAACCATCCCATCCCATGGGCCCCATTCCCACTCACGCCAATATTCACCACCATGTCTACCACCTTGTTCGCGTCCCTTTTGACGTTTTGAAAGGAGATCGCAGTGTGAGCCATCAAGATGATGCAGAGTGTTTCCAACCTGCTGGGCAGGGGCCAACTTGATGAGACCTTCTTCATGGATTTGTCATTACTGAGATGTTTGGACATCTGAACCAGAATGCTTGAGTCTCCTTCCAACACCACTAGGAGCCAACCGTTCCTGATCACCACCTTAATGCCTTGAAGTATTCCTTCCAATTCCGCCAAATTATTTGTGTCAGAACCTATTGAACAGTAAAAGATTTGCAAGATTTCATCATCTAAATTTCTGCAAACCCCTCCAAATCCTGCCTCGCTCAAATTTCCCCTTGCTGGGCCATCGAAATTTAACTTAAAGACCAGGCAAGGCGGAGGAGACCACGAGTTTGGGCTTGAGACTCTTCCATTATTAACCATTTGGTGTAGACCATCCAAAGTACCCTTGCTTAGCCCCTAGTCTTTTGTGACTCTCCGTTATGGTCCTAAAAATTCTTTATCTTCCGCTGTCCATTGCATGCTGTAGATTGTTCCCAACATGTTCATTGTTAACGTCTTCCACACCTCCGAATATTGATGTCTGTTGCAAAAGATTCATCCATTGTGCTCCTTCCATACGACCAACATGACATTGCCTGAACAAGCTTTCCATAAGGTACTCAGGATGTTATTTTTAAAAATTTTAGGTTTCCAGTCCCTTAAGGTTTGACTTGGGCCCCCTCTATATCTATTGCTCTTTCAAAACATTTGCGCTCCCCTATCCCAAAGATTCGTAGGAAAGGGGAAAGTGTCAAGAAGGTGGCTCATGCTCTCTTCCTAGTTTTCTCACAGAACGCAACGAGAAGGGCCTTGAGTGCCTCTTCGTCTCAGGTTTTCTCTCGTTAATATCCTTCATTTAACTACCAACCAGAAAAATGTGGCCACTTTTGGCCAAGGGTTTGTCGACCATATTTTTTCCCAAAGTTTTTCCTCCTCTGCTCGATTCCCGATTCTGATATTGTATGATTCTTTTATGCTAAAAGACCCTTTTTGAGAATATCCCCATCAAAGAATGTCATCCCCATTTTTGAGCAAAATGCATTGATCTTGGAGCTCACTTGTAAAGGATATAATGTCTTCTTCTAAAATCGAATCTTCTCTTCTGTTCGGGATCACCCAAATGCGTCGGTTCGCCTGTATACTTTCCTCCCAGTATTGGTTGACCTTTATTTTACCTTCCTCTATTCCTTTGGTTTGTATGTGTTTCCATCAAGGATCAATTGATATATTGGGAAGTTTATTCCATGAGTCATCCCAGAAGTTGGCATAATTCCCTGCTTTGACTTCCCAAAAGATGTGCTCTTGGATTATTTTTCGACTGGCCAGGGCCTTCTGCCAAATACAAGAGCCTGGAGGGTTCGCATTGTATCTGATCAGTTGTGATCTAGGTCGATCTAGAGCATACTTTGTATGCCAAATCTTAGCCGATGGTTCCTGCGAATAGTTGCACCACCGCCACCAAATTTTATCTCCCTAGATTTCCCCCATGATATCTGGGTCACTAAGGCCCAAGCCCCCTCTGTCCTTGGGATTGCACACTTTTTCCCAGCTTACCAAGGAGAACTTGGCCTTAGCTTCTCTTCCTACCCACAAGAAATTTCTCTGGATGCTTCTTATTTCTTTTAAGATTGACTTCGGTGCAGAGAGGATAGAAAAGAGGTACACAGGCATGGCTTGGAGCACCGTCTTAACCAACACTAGACTACTTGGTATATTTAATGGTTTGAGGGTCCAATTTTCTAGTATGGCTTTGATCCTATCAAGAAGATCCTACCATGAGGCTTTCTTGATGGCACCCTTCCCCAAAGGGACCCCTAGATACTTAGATGGGAGAGTTCCTTTGTTGAAACCTAAGATCCGACTTATGTTTCTTTGAGTGACAACAAGGGTTTTAAAGAAGAACACCTGAGATTTCTCTGCATTGAAAATGAGCCTGGATGCTCTCATAAAGAGAAATAGACTTGATTTGAAGGCGCAAGCCTCTTGGACTAAAGGGTTCCCCATTAGCATCATGTCATCCACGAATTACTAGTAAGTTTGTTTTTCCATGCCTTCATGTAACGATAGACCCCTGATTCTACCACTTTCCACCTCGTTATAAATGAGCTTGCTCAGTCCCTCTGCTGCAAAAATGAAGAGGAAAGGGGAGAGCGAGTCTCCTTGGCTGATCCCCCTAGTGGGTGAGAAGAGCCCATTGGCAGAGCCATTGAACATAATGGAGTAGAAAGGTGAAGTAACCATGGCCATCACCCATTCTACTAATTCTAAGCTAAAGCCATATGCCCTCAGAATTTCCTCCAAATATTGCCAACTGAGTTTGTCATAGGATTTTGCGATGTCTAGTTTAATGAGCATTCTAGGTCATTTAGTGAATTTCAAAGAGTGTATATTCTCATGGACCGCAATGATGCCATCCAAGATCTATCTACCTTCTAAGAAGCCTGATTGCTCTGAGATTATCAGGCCAGGTAGAAGGGGCTTCAATCTGTTCGCAATAACTTTGGTTATTATCTTATAAATCACATTGCAGAGGGTGATGTGTCTGAACTTACCTAGAGAATCTGCCCCTTCTCCCTTTGGAATTAGAGATAAAAATTTTGCATTGAAGGTCTTAAAAACTCCTCGTTTTCTTCTAGATTCCTCCAGTATGGAACAAAATTCCTCTTTAATCATCTCCCATAAGAAGTGGAAGAAGTTGGTCATAAAACCATTAGGACCAAGGGCCTTCCCTTGGGCCATTTGGCTCATTGCTTCCTCCACCTCCTGCATGGTTATAGGCTTACTGAGGTTCTCATTGTCTTCCTTGGAACAGTTCTAGGGATAAGAGCCACGATCCATGCAATATCCTGGTCCCTAGTCCTGTTGTCTTTAGTCATGATTTCCTTAAAGTGATTAACTAGTTCCTCCCCAACTTCTTCTTTGGTTTCCATCTGGGTCCCATCAGATCTTTTGATTTTGTGGATCTTCATGCCCATTCGATTTTTGACCACCGAGTTATGGAAGAATTTTGTGTTTTTCTCCCCCTCCCGAAGCCATTTGACCCAGGACTTCTATTTCCAATATATCTCTTCTTGCCTTTCCCTAGCTTCTAGCTGAGAAAAGAGGTCCTTCTCCTTTTCCTTCATCTCCATGTCCCATCTAGTGTCCATCCATTTTTGTTGGAGAAGGTCAATGTCTTGGATGAGCCTCTTCTTGTCTGTGAAGATGTTCCCAAATTCCTCCTTGTTCCAAGTACAAATCTTAGGTTTTAAAGCCTTGATTTTCTACTGAAAGTTGTACATTTGTGTCCCCCAGGGTTGTCCAACTCCTGCCACCATTGTTCCACCAGTCCTTTAAAGTCCTTGTGTTCACACCAAAATTTCTCAAATCGAAAAGGCTTGGGGAGGAATGAGTTCCTCACTTCCCAGTTGAGGCATACTATCCAGTGGTCAGAGCCAGCAATAGGGATCACATTTTCCCAAATATCCCCTAAACCCCTAGCAATATTATCTGTCACTAGAAACTTGTCTAGTCGGGATGCAACAAGGTGATATCCACCCCTCTTATTATTCCATGTAAACCAACCGTCACCTGTATACATGTCCACTAAGGAACTGTGAGTTAAAATCTCCTTGAATTCCTCTTGGTACTTTTCCAATACTCTTCTCCCCCCTTTCTTTTCCGTGAGAGATAAAATCAGGTTGAAGTCCCCTCCTATAATCCATCTTCCCTCCTCCTCTTGGTTATCCAACCACCTTAGGTGGTGGATGAAGGCTTGTTTCTGTGGAAATGTACTTGGTTCATAAGTATTGACCACCGTTCCTATGATATCTGATCCTAATATCTTAAACCACGCCATCATTGAGAAGTGGCTGGCCCTCCATTCCAAAAGCTCCACCAGCCTAGGTTTCCAAAGAATGGAAAACCCCCCTCCCGTACCTTCTGTGTCTATTTCCATAACTTCATTTCCCTTCCAAGTTCGCTGTCCTACTTTTAATAGAGTATCATAGCTGCATTTTATTTCTTGTAAAAAAGCATGTCTGGGTTTTCCTGTTTAATTTTCATAGCGAGGGTCTTGATCTTTCTCGGGTGATTGCACCCCCTAATATTCCAAGAGATTATCTTCATTGGATAACTTTACTTACTTCAGAGAAGGCTTCCCATATCGTTGGGTATTGGCCTGATTAAATGAGATTAACCCTAATCTCTGCAATCTGCTGCTTATTCATTTTCTGCCCTCTTTTCTGCTTGCTCTTCCTTCGAGGATTTTCTCTTGCTCCCTTTCTGAGGCTCCACACTAATATCCAGTTCCTAATTCGCTTTTGAAATAATGATGGATTTCTACAGGATTTTGATCTGTTCACGGGAGACATATCATTTGTATACCTTCTCACATTCTTTTTCCAATGCATCTAGATCCATATCTCCTAACTCCATATCCTCAGCTTTGTCATCTTCCATGATATTTGGCATGACATATTCTTTGTTTTCATCCCCATCTTCCTTTGTCTCAGCTTCCTAAGTCTCATTCTGCCTTTGTTTCTCTCCCTTTGTTCCACCTTCTCCCTCTTCTTCTAGGATCTGGAATGGATTAGCAATCGTTATAGACTTTTCCACTGTTTCTTTTTGTCCTTTCTGTCTTCCACTACCTTTTCCTCATCTTCTACTTTTCACTTGTGTGAAACCCTCATTGGCTTGTTTCTCTCCTTCCTATTCTGAATCTTCCTTCTCCTAGGACCCCTTAGGACAGTTCCTCCCAAAGTGACCATACTCATGGTAGATATTGCATCGAAAACGAGGTTTTTCGTAGTTGATCTGCTGGATCCATTCCTCACCATCCCAATTCAGGATCACATCCTCTAAAATGTCCTTTGACATATCCATGTAGACATATATGCAAGAAAACAATGTGTATCTCTGAAGTCTCGTTTGTTCTACAACCTTCACAAATTCACCGATTCAATTTCCAATATCCCTTAATATTCCCATGTCCTAGTATTCCCCTAGGAGTCCCACTAGTCTTATCCATACCGGGGCTACTATTAGATCCTCCATCTTCGGATTAAATCATTTCTTCCAGGGTCTAAGATATAAGCCCGCTGAGAAGAAAAAATAAGGGCCCCCTTCCAGGATTCTGTCTTTGTCCTCTTGGTTAAATAAGATTATGGTTAAGAACCCTTTTGTTCCTAACTGAAGGTCATAGTGTCCTTTTGGCTTCCACGCGCTCTGGATCCATCGAACTAGATATTTCTCCTTTGGCCAAACCCCCACAAATTTTCCTATTATGGATTTTTCCTTCCATAGTTCAATTTTCTCCCGAATCACCTCTAACGAATCTAGATTGCTGGGATCGATTGGGCCCATGGAAGGAAACCCCCTTGACTTGATCTCCTCCCAAGCCCATATTTTCCACCATCCAGATCCCCATTACCTCTGCCACTTCCCTTAGGGCCAAGGCCCCTAGCTGTCGCAGCCACCATGAATCCTTCCAGGGGATTTGTAGCCCCCGACTCCAACCCTAGATGACCCCAAATTTCTTCTCACTCCACACAAAACATATGTCAGTTTTCTTGGTTTCTAAGGATGTTAAGTCCAAAGTCATGACTGCAGAGTTGTTAGAATCTTTTCCAGGACATTTCTAAAGTGCTCCTTTAGCCATTTTTAGCCTTTGTTGACTTCTGGGTGCAAGTGGATTCCAACTAGCATAGTAAGGAATCTATGAATAGGGAAAAATTTACAAATTAATGTCTCCTAAGTGTAACTATGGGTTTGATTATTCTAACAATATTAAATGAAAATGAGCCTAACTCTAACCATATACCTTTAATCCTAAATCTAAACTTTTTCGTTCACATAAACTTCATAATAGAGAATAATATAACCAAAAGGTCTTGATCTTTGATAATAATAATGAAAATGATGTTTTTAAAGGATTTAAATAATGAATTAAATCTACTATCAAATAAGGACAATATTGAAAACCTATATCATAATTTTACCAAAACCATCTCTACTTTCTTATATAAAATTTTCTATATTGAGGTGTCATGTAAAAAGAAAAATAGAATGGTGAACCCTTGGTATGATAAAGAGTGAAAACATGCTGTAAAATCCATTATGGATGCTTCTAACAAGTCCTTAAATTTTGATAAAGCATATAGATACCAAGTCCTAATTAAAAAGGGAAAAAGGTACAAAATAAATAGAAAACAAGAGAAGATTTCACACCTATCTAAGCTATATCCTAACCAATTTTATAGACAAATTCTAAGTCATAAAATTTAAGCAAACTATAAGATTCTCTTGAGGGGCTATGATTTCTACCTTAAAATTATTTATGAATCCCCTGATGTTGTGGACAACATTCAAACCGTTTCTACAAAGGAAAAAAATTCTTTAGAAGAAATAGAGTTTGGGTTAAGTGACTCACAAAATGGAAATCTAAGTACATCAAAGGATACCAAGTATAAATATTAAATATTAGTGGCCATATCCTCATCCCTCACATCCACAAGCTCTTCAATTTAGTAGTCAAGTAGGGATTCCATCTAATAAAACGACGATTATTCTTATCCATGTTTTAGTCAAATTATATGGAATTACTTTTTGAAAATGAGATCAATTATGGCTAGAAAGTCATGGAAAAAGAGGTAAAGAATATGGTAGATTAAGGAGATACCATTCAATTAGGACCCACCTTTTTATTCTTAGTATCATTGTAGATGAATGTCATAACAACAAAATGATTATTTTGTGTTTCATTCTTCATTTTAGAAAAACATTTGACATAGTTCCCAGAACTAAGTTTTGCGGTAGGTTAGAAGAGGTAAAAATCCTTTAAAATTGAGAGGTGTTGTGATAAGGTTGTATGAGAATGTTATTCCAAATTTAGGAACACTGAGGGTTCAACAAAAGAAATTAATTGTAATATGGAGTCAAGTAATGTTGTCCCTTTTCCTCCATCCTTTTTGCAGGTATTTACATTGACAAGTTAGAGGGTTATTTGGAAAAATCAAGTTGCATCTGCATGAATCTAGACGATATAGTAATGACATCCTTCTTCTTTATGTATATGATAATGTTCTTATGGTGAGGAGTAACTATGATATCAGCAAGAATCTAAAAACTATCAAGGATATTTCTTTAGAATGGGTATGATTGTTAGCACTAACAAAACAAAGGTTATGATATTCAATCCTGAGAAGGTCAAGTAATGTTAATTTCATGTATGACAACAACATCTCGGAGGAAGTGACTTCATACAATTATCTCATAATCTATCTTCGTTAAAAGATTAACCAGAACTATAACATTAAGAAAATGATAAATGGAGTCTGGAAATATTGTTATAGACTAGAAAACAATTGTAAATTGGTGGTCCTTTTGCTTCAGTATAAGAATAAAATCATGTTTTAGACTCTTATCACTCCTATTATTTTATAGGAGTGTGAATTTTGTGGCTTCACCATATCTAGAGAATCATGGAGAAGGAGATAAAATACAAAATAAATAGAGCTTATAATATCCAAATGATAGGAAACACACCTAAACCTATCCTCCTTGTTAACTCGAAAAATCCCTCACTTACCTGTCCATGACCTACACCACCCAAGGACACCATTTCACGACTCTCATATCACTCCATTAGACTCCCACACCCTCAAAAAGGCTTAAGAATGAAGAAAAGGGCTTAAAAACCCCAAAAGGAGCCTAAAATACTCTCCTAGGAGCTAAAGTCCCCCAAAAGGGGCTAAAAACCTAAAAGGAGCTAAAGTTAGGGCGGAAGGGGCTAAAAGCCCAAAAAAGGTGCTAAAGCCCTAACCAAGGGCTTAAAACCCTAAAAGTCCACAAAAAAGCTATAAAAGGAGGGTGGGGGGTCACTCTCAAACACACACCTCTCTTGCATACTATTATGCTACCCGTGGATGCCTTGAGACACCTTTTCTATCAAGACACCCACATCTCTATCTCCTACATCCATTCTTCCCATTGAGCCATAGCTCCTCATCCATTGTTGAGTGGGATAGGGAGGTGCTTCCTTCCAGCCGGGGCATGGTGGCCCATTTCACCAAAGGAGGTATAATATTGTTTTATTTATGCATTTTTTTGTAGTAGTTTTTTATTTTTGACCCATGTATGTTTCCAGGTTTGTCTATTAACATGTTTTGCAGGTTTGTTTTTTCTTAATAAGTTGTTTGTAGGTAGCCAAGGTGAAGCCCTAACATTGTTTGCAGAGGGGCTCGTGGCCACTATCTTCTTTATGTCTTTGCTTTCTGTCCATTCCGCTTTCTTTTCAACATTTTCACATGCAGGAACCTACCTTTCTATCCTATAGACAGAAGGGAGCCATTTTTGCCCCTGTAGCAAGGAGAAATCCCTGCTACAGAATTGGGGACCATACCAGGTCGATCCCATAGGATCCCTGGTCCATATTTTTAAAATTTCAACTTTTTTCCATTTATGCCCTAGTTTTTAAAATTTCCTGTTAGATCTAGGTTAAATCTAGTTTATTTCCTATTTTTATTATTGCCGAAGCCTCTGCAAGGCAAATCTGAGTCTGTTTGGCCACAATACAGGTTACTGTTTGTCAGATCTGACTTAGGATCAGAAAAACCCCAAATCCGGGGCAGGTCACACTTATCGGGCCTGAATAAGGGATGAGGTCACTCTTATTGGCCTAACAGGTGCAACTAGGTCACCCTTAAACCCCCAAAAGGTGTGACTTCACTCTTAAACATAGACCGCTTTTGTCTATGGATTCTGTACGACCCCCTCGCCCAATTTGACCAAAAATGTGCGGTCTGTCAATCAGGGGTTTAATTTCAGCTTAATAGGGACTGCCAGTGTGGCTCAGCTTCCTCTGTCCAAAACATTAGTTCAATTTTAGTTTCTATTTTAAGTTACTGCAAATTCATGAGCAAATAATGTGTAAATTCCAAACAAATTTTAATGACTTAATGAATGTAGCTTAACTAAAATTGACAGTAAAATTCAGTCTTGCTTACCCTTCCTCCTCTACCCTGTCATCACCCTTCAGGGTATTTTGGGATACAACAAAGGGAAAGCTCATACATTCATACGCCCTTCATTGAATATTGTTCTAAACCATTAAAACCGGATGACCTGGAAGGTAGAGGGGGTAGAGAAGGAGGGCTTCTCACGGTGCTAAGCGTCCTCCCTGTTGACCAACCTTGCATCCGGGAAATGACCTATGGATCTATAGATGGGATTAGTCCCGTTGTGTTGAGATCCCAACACCTTCTCTTGGTTGAAGAGGAATATCCGTGTGAGGTAGTCATCTAGTTAGGCCATAAACATTCAGGGTTAAAAAATGTATTTGTTTACAAATTTCTGATTATTCATTGCATGCACAACAATGATATGAAATCAACCACAATATGATGAATTCATAAACCATTTGCAGCCACCTAATACCAGAAATACAGAAAAAAAAAATACACCATACCAAGTAATCAACCCAACTCAGTTCATGATGATGAGAGAGCTTTAAAATTTATCAATTTACACTAAGTTCAAACAATCTGCTGTCTTTGAGGACATAAGTCCCTGACTGCTTCAACCATGGGAAGTACTTGGGATCTACCCAGAAACTCATTGTGAGGAGTACCATGGGAACCCTAAAGTAGCTGGCTGCTAAGAGGAATTTCCAAGCAAAGCTGGCAACGACCCCCACTGATTGAGTAGAAACGCCCGTGAGGAAAAAGCCAAGCCCTATCTTCTAGCAGTCTTGGTGGCCGAGTGACCACCTACAGCCAATAGGAATCCATTGAAACTAGGGTCCAAACGTCATTCCCACCAGTTTGATAAACATCTAACACAATTGATCCCTCACACTCTTCCTCACGCCTAAGAGGCGAACCACCACCATTCAGGACATTGAACGAACACTGTCAAGCCTATTCTCAATGACCTCACACACCATCAGAAGGCCACATAGCCTCTGATTCAGATTCAGACACATATCAGTCTAAACCAGACCTCCACACAACACCATCAAGCCCCATGGCTGGTGCAAATCCGGATCCATTTTTCGGCATAACCATAGCTAGTGGACCCATGTCCACATCACAACTTGTCACCAACAACCTAGCAGGTGGCCCAAGCACAGTCATGTAAACTATCATTAGTCAGCTGCCACCACCCATAGTGACCAGCCAAGATGGCCCACTTGCAACACATGGGGGTAGTGGCCCTTACACACACACTGCCCCTCCTACCACACAGGGGGGCAGTGGACCATCCACTTACATTGCCCCTACTATCATACATGGGGGAAATGTCCCCTCCACCCACACTGTCCCTCCCACCACAATTGGGGGCATTTTCCCATCTACAATGGCACAACCAATACCCCCACTTATGTAGGTACATTATGCACCTGCAAACCCCACCACCATCGCAGCTCCATCCCACATCAACCTGGGGTCAAACATGCCTTTCATGGCTCATCTTAACTTACCTGATTTGGAACATTTAACAAACAACCCCATCCACCACCAAGCTTCCATCAGACATTCCCAAGTTTGAAGGCAAAGCAGGGGAATGTCCCCAAAACCACATAATGACATTCCATCTATGGTGCTCATCAAACAACATCGTACACAATTCCAGTAGACTGAGGTTATTCCAACGCACCCTCACAGGTGCTACGGCCAAATGGTACATTGTGCTGCCACAAACCAAGTACCCTGATTTCAACTCCCTAGAATTCATGTTCCTAAAGTATTTCCAACTCCCCGTCAGATATGAAGAGGGGGTGGAGATCTTGCTATCCTACCATTAGAACACCGCCACTCATATAACTGACCACATCCATGAGTGGCGGTGATGCCATAGCTTATGTAAAATCCAACTTGATGACAGGATCTTCTTGGATTGGTTCCTTAAGACCTTGCTCCCACCCATAGTAAAGGACGTCGCATCCAAACGTCCTCAATCCGAGGAAGAGGCCACATTGAAATCCCAACAGTTTGACCTGATCTACGCTTAGTTTGGATACCTGTACACTGTCATCCTAGATGCTCCCCACGTAGGCACCTCTTACCGCGATGCAACAAGGGCATCCCATGCTGTATATGGCATCATAGGATTAGTCTCCCAATAGCCACAACATCGACCAACACCACCTGCAGTTTCATCATAACCAAGCAACACTACTAATGTTTCTTACCAAAACCAAGCTCCAGACTATGCTAGAATGATGTCCTAGTCCGGAGCAACAACTTCCTATGCACAACCTGTGCCACCACAGCAGGCTTATGACATGGATTGTCCTACACGATAGTATGCGGGGAAAATGCCCACATTTGTGGCACCGCCTCCCACTCAAATCTACTATGTACCGCTAGTGCAAGCAGTTCAAGCCCCCACCCCCGCTCCACCCACCCCATTGGGACAAGTGTTCACACAACAAAACCGTCCCAACTAGCTTTCCCCCAACAACCAACAAGGGCAAGTCCAGAATAATCGACCATGGAACCAAGCCAATAACCAACTGTAGGGAGGCGGTCAACAACCAAATCCTCCCAACAATGCCGTAGTGAACTCACCTACCCAAAACCACCCATGACCAAATGCTCCTAGACGCAACGCCCCATTGTGCACAAACCAACCATGCACACTTTGTGAGGTTTATGGGCACTACACATTTGAGTGTCCCCTCATGGGTCGCGCTAAGCAGGCCATTCAAAACGAGGTTCAACAGGCCGCCAACACTGCAAATCAAGCCCAACCCAACCCAGCACCACAAGGACCTCCTCCTATGGTGCTTCAAAACTCGCTGCCAGTTGAAGGGTTGGTGGAAACCGCACCCCCTCCCCAACCCAATCGCAATGTTCTAGGGGCACCTCCCATGGCTGAAACAGGTGTTCACCACCTGCTAGCCATGACGACTGAAGAGGTCAACATGCAAACCAAACAGAATCAGTACGATACCACCACCGAACCCGCTGACACATCGGTGAAATCAACATCCAAAACAGTCAAAATACCTCTTTAGTTACCCCCATTCCCATGCCCCCCCATATGCAGGATTTCCAATAACGCCACGGCTAGAGTTGCAGTAAGCTATAGCATTATGGATGATTTGTCCCAAACGCCAACCGCCATGTCCGCTCTTGAGGTACTTAAAACATGCCCAACATAGCAGAAATACTTACTATCCACCCTTGGGGTAGTAGACCCCTCCGACTCCAAGTTGATCACATTCAACACAGAGAATGGAGAACCATGCATGCTATCCACCATCGCCTTCCAAATTCCAGTGTCTATCTAGAACCTGGTTGTGCACCGGTGCATAGTGGATGAGGGGGCATCCATGTGCATTGTGTCCACCCTGGTTTGGCAGAAACTCAGATCACCAATTCTACAACCATCCTCCACAACTCTACGGGATTATGATGGACATCCCATTAAAGCCCAAGGCATCCTCCCCCATGTCCCCATCACATTAGCCTAGAAGACAGTGTTGATCGACATAGAAGTTGTCAACGCTCAACTAGACTAAAACCTTATCCTCGGAAGAAGTTATATGTATTCCATGAGAGCAGTCGCATCAACTGTCTTCCGTCTCATGATGCTCCGTCATGAAGGGAAGATTGTGACGGTTGATCAACTCGCTTATCATGATCCATAATGGTTAACAGCACTCGCCAATGTTATCCCTACCATCACCACCATTGAGCCACAAGGGATGACTACAGACGCTAATGTCATCCCTGCAACCAACACTATGGTTGAAAACACACCAGCTTACCCATTATTGAATGTGGGCCCTGGGTTGTTTACCGATCCCACCATGATGGCTCCTTTCCCCTCAGTGTCACTGCCACTAACACAAAATGAGACTGTGGACTTGTGCATGGTCTCATCTAGCACCGCTGCACCCAAACAACAACCGCAGTCGCAGCCCCAACCACAACCACAACATCGTCCGCAGCTGCAACACCAACAACAGCCACAAAATCATCTGCAGTAGCAGCATTATGCACAACTGCAACCACAACCGCATCCCCACATCCAACCGTCAGGGAGTTATCTGGGCTCATCTCCATTCCATACGATTCCTTTCCTCTTTCCCCCACCTAGCTTCATGAGCAAGCCGGTAATGGCCACCTTTATCCTACCCAACTTTACATTGGGAATTCTGGTGTGGTATCTTGATCCACCAAATCAACCAGCAATGTGCTAGGTTGTTTTAACCCTGGTACAACCCATCACGGTCGAGTCTCACCCTCCAACCAGTCCCCAAAATCCAACTACTGCACCCGCACCCACACCACCCCACCCGAAAAGGGCCAGGGGCAAGAATTCCAAAGCCACCGCAGAACCGCAACAAGTCCCTCCTTGCGCCGTCTGCGAGCAACATGGCCATCCAACTCAGAATTGCCCCGAAATCCCAATGATCCGTGCACATTTAGATGCCATGGATACAAATGAAAAAATCCCCATGATTGAACTCCCAACCGCATCGATAGTCAGAAACAAGGCATTGAGAACAAACCATGCTTGTTCCCTTTGCGGTTTGTATGGACATTACTCTCACCATTGCCAAGACTTGCCCGAATTTCAAATGGCTCTAGCTGACCTCAGTCAACATTCCCTTGAGTCTGAGATCACCCTGATCAAAGAAGTTCACCCCCATCTCCTTCTTCAGACACTATGTCCAGTTCTACTGACCCTATTATCTCCACCACCAGCAATGGTCCATTAGTCTTGTCTCTTCCATTGTTTCTGCAACCGTAGCTCCATCTGTAGCCACAACCTCAGTCACAACCTCAACCTTAGTTACCAAGGAAACAATGGGGTTCATTCCCGATCAACATTTTCCTTTTCCTTTTCCTTTTCCCTTTCCTTTCCTACCATCCGAGATCATGAGTAAGTCTATCTTGGCAACATGCAATCTATAGGATTTCACATTGGGAGATCTTGCGTGGTATCGTGAACCACCTACCCTACCCCTAAGGCCCCATGATGTGTTGGCTCATGTCCATCCAATTGAGATGATGCTGTACCTACCCCCAGGTCCATCAAAGACTCCTCCCGTCTCCAGGCTTGCCCCTCTTCCTCCAACAGAGACTGGGGCCAAGGCCACCAAAACCACAACTAGTACTATTTACATGATCACTAGCACCAGTTTCCCTTTCATCTCATTGGTTGTGGAAGATCCACCTGATCTATCTGGGCACCACTTAAGCGATGACGGAGATATATGTAAGGCCACCTTCGGTTTAACCCCATTCCATTTAAACCATAGTGTGGAATCGGTTCTTCCCATAAAAGACCAAATTCTGTCATCCTGCCTTTCCAATGACCTTTGTCTCGGCAAGGGGGCGTACCTCTTCGCTGACTCAGACGGTCGACTCTTGAAGAATTCGCGCAATTGGCTCCACCTCAAGAGAGCCTATGCCTGATATAACCACTATGAGTCCCTTATAGCGTAGTTTTTTCCCTTTTTTTTGTTTTGCAATGTTTTTACCACAAATCAAAGACCCCCATTTAGGGTCAGAACCCTTAGCTGCTAATCCAGAGTCACCCGGAGCTTCTTCGAGACACTTCTCACACCTTCAAACTCAAATTTATGCCCTCTATCTCCTTATGAGACCATTGTCTCATGTTTAACAAACAAATTTCGGGACCATTTCCCACAAATCAGCTCGATTTACGAGCCACAACATGACGATACAAGTGTTCACAGACCTGTACTTGTATCTCTCATGCCTACCGCTACTCATGTGGGTTTTCGGGCGACCACCCATTAAGGGTTACCATTTTTCTTTTTTGTTTTGTATTTTTAACACATAGTTGCCTTCTCCATCCACCGCACCTAACGTGAACCTCTGGACCACTGTCCAAAAAAACGATTTATATTTCTTGCATGTATTTGGCATAGAAGTGCCCCCGGACTTGCACTCACATCACATGTAGTCAAGTCCATCCATCGCAACACACGCACATGCTCTCCTAACCTCTGTCCGAGAGCCACCTCGGTTTGCATGCCTCTACCGCAATCTTTCCCGTGCATGTTATATTGGTATGTTTGAGAGCCTTCTACTCCATCCATACTGCACAAATGATCTTTGGACCACTGTCCATCATCCTGACATGGGGCGCTACCTGTGACACCGCAATCGGTTGACCATATTGGAGTTTTGTTTAAGCTCTTTTCTGACTCCTTAAAACAATGAAAATATAGCCGAGAGCAGCTGCTTCCTTTCCTACTCACTAAAGTATAGGAAAGGGCATCTACATCGTCTCGTTTACCTCCTTTTGTAGACCATGTAGACCATCAATTGAAAAGGATCTCTTTGGCACACTCAAGCCAAGACCGTTCCCCTCTGCACACTTTTATGCTTTCTTGGGCAGAGGGGCCGCACCTTATGAAAAAGCTCACCACAGGTTGTTATTAAGATCTTTTCCAGCCTTCTCATCACGAAAAGATTACCGAGCAAACTTGGTTTTGTTCATGCTCATAAAAGTATTTGAATGACCGTCTAGTCAGTATAGGTTTAACCTTTTCCAGCCTGATTGGACTACCAACAGTAAAGAAGTCTCTCATCCCCTACAAGATGGTTGAGCTCTCCTATGTATACTTTGATCCTTTTTCGGGCACATGAGACTACCAATGAAAAAGAGCCCCCACTGGAGTCTTCTTCATGCTTTCAGACTCTCTAAAATTGAAAACACCATCGAGCATTTACTTTCTCGAGCTTGCCAAAAATCCACGAGATCGTACCATAACGGTGTCCCTAGACACCACCCCACAAAAAATAGTTTGGCAGCATCCCCCCTTTGGTTCACCTTTGCTCAGAGTACTCTGCAATGTGTCTTTCTTGGATCCCATCAATATCAAAAGTGTCTACCTCCTCCAAGTATTTCCCATCTACAACGACATTCCCGGTATTACAGCTATGATCCCATTCCCAAAAGTCAGTTTCATTTGCTGCCTGGTCCGCCCTGTCGTCATACTCTAAACAAAGGAAGTTTGAGTCTACCACACTCCCCCTACACCTGTTCAATTCTTTCCCTCCCCCTCCCCCCCCCATTCAGTGGTTCAGTTCGTAGATTGTCTCACACCTTTCAGTTATTTCCCTTGTGCTCCTGCTTAAGGAAACATAATTTCCTTGACTAGGGGTAGGTCTCCCTCTGTCGATGACAACACACATATTCCAGAGGATAGACCTATAGGTCCCTATATCCTGGCTTCATTAACCTCATTGATGATTTCCTTGGACCACTTGAGAGGAGTCCTTAGTGCCTCTTGGGATGGTTGTTTCTCACGTGCTCGACTCCAACTTCATCATCAAGATTCGTATAGGGTTTGGTCCACACAGTACTTTGTCGGAGACCCCAGATGTCACCTGACTATAGCACATGGATGAGTCTACTTGAGGGACCTAAATAGGTTATGTCCCCTATGATTTTCGGGTTGCATTGGAGAAAGTGTTCAGAAGCCCCAGCAGTGCTTCTATATAGATTTATGATTGATGCAGCATACTTGTACCACAAAGACTCTGACTCTCAATCAACGAGTCCATATAACTATGTACCGTTCCAGATCTAGCACATCGTTAGTCATGAAGATATAACATTCCATAAGAATTCCATGGGTCCAATGTACCAAATCAGCATTGTATTCAGCCTCACATTAAGGAAACCATTATTGTATCATCAGTTGTACATGATTGGCTGTTGTATTATAGAGCATAGATCAAATTATTCTTTTCACATTTTCGCGAGCATGGGGATGCCCGCCTTGTCCATATACATTTCACACATTATTTGTATCTCACCCATTGATGGGAACCATATTAATAGAAAAACCAAAAGCCACCATGGGCCAGCCCCCAGAAGGACCACCTCTCCGCAACAAATCCTATGATGTCCGTCAACCATACTATGAGCTCCTCCCCTCACACATTAGGGGGCAATCTTTTAACCTGAAAAATCCCTCACCCAGCTCTCCATGACCTACACCACCCAAGGACACCATTTCACAACTCTCATATCACTCCATTAGACCCCCACACCCTAAAAAAGGCTTAAGAATGAAGAAAAGGGCTTAAAAACCCCCAAAAGGAGCCTAAAATACTCTCCTAGGAGCTAAAGCCCCCCAAAAGGGGCTAAAACCCTAAAAGGAGCTAAAGTTAGGGAAGAATGGGCTAAAATCCCAAAAAAGGGGCTAAATCCCTGACCAAGGGCTTAAAACCCTAAAAGTCCCCAAAAAATCTATAAAAGGAGGGTGGGGGGTCACTCTCAAACAAACACCTCTCTTGCATACTGTTATGCTGCCCATGGATGCCTTGAGACACCTTTTCCTCTCAAGCCACCCACATCCCTCTCTCCTCCATCCATTCTTCCCATTGAGCCATAGCTCCTCATCCATTGTTGAGTGAGATAGGGAGGTGCTTCCTTCCAGCCAGGGCATGGTGGCCCATTTCACCAAAGGAGGTATAATAGTTTTTTATTTATGCATTTTTCTGTAGTAGTTTTTGATTTATGACCCATGTATGTTTGCATTTTTGTCTATTAACATGTTTTGCAGGTTTTTTTTTGCTTAATAAGTTGTTTGCAGGTAGCCAAGGTGAAGCCCTAACATTGTTTGCAGAGGGGCTCACGGCCACTATCTTCTTTCTATCTTTGCTTTCTGTCCATTCCACTTTCTTTTCATCATTTTCACACGCTGGAACCTACCCTTCTATCCTATAGACAGAAAGGAGCCATTCCTACCCCTGTAGCAAGGAGAAATCCCTGCTACACTCCTCATATAAGCAAGTCTCCCTCTCCCATCGAGATCATAGTTATGACTAAATACATAATGTACAATAAAAAGATAAACAGCATTGGATACAAAAGGATTCCTAAGATTGCTTCAAACTACCGTCAAAACCACATGTGACATAAGCGAGGATTACATAAAAATGCCAAGTTTTGGCTAAATCATTGTAGATTCGAGGAAGAGTTCACTCTGCAACATAGTGGTGATACTAAAAATATTATTACATCTAAATTTAAGGATAAGTTATGGTGTGATAAATTATTTTACATCAGAGCTGATAAGCCCGAATCTATAATATTAAAATTGACTTTTTATTTAGACTAGTCTAAAAAATAGAAGAAAATGTGGTAAAATAAGAAGAAACTACGGAAAGATCCATAGTTGAACAGGGCATTGTACAATTCCTAAAGCATTGTGGTATGATAAAACTTGTCATTTTTTGTCACTAAGAGCTTTGAATATGAAAATCATTTCTCTTAGATTGTCTTATGTACACCCACATTAAACCACAATTTCAAAATATTTGCTACAAAACATTGGTGCTAGCTTCTGTTGTTCAATTTTTATCAATTAAGCAATATGATCTTAGGATCTTATCTGAGAGAATAACATGCACAGCAATAATCACAAGAGACAAGAGACACAAATAATTTTCCTTGGGGAAACCATAAAGGAGAAAACCCCACAACTTCCTCAGAGATAGAATGAGCACCAATGGAAGTAGTAAAACTCAAAGACATAAAAGATGATCTCCAACAACTGTTCTCTCTCTCTCTCACTTGAGAGAGATTCTCCTCTCTTACTCATGCACCCCAGTGAGTGAGTGTGTGTGATAAATAGAGAGGCTCACTCTCTATTTATATTCTTTCATTCACTTAATTTCCACTCCAACAAGTCGGCCTACTTAAAAATTACTTAACAGGGCAGACTTCTCTAGGAGAGTCTAATAAACCTAGTGCCCCACAATTGTGGGGACTTTTCCCTCCGATCAACAAGGAGGGTTAACCTTAATTCAATTATGGGGACTATTTCCTTGACTTACAATGGAGGTTTAACCTCAATGACTTTACATGATTTGTTTACGTTATAGATACTTCCCAATAGGAACATCGGGGTACAATACATAAGATATACAAGTGAATACATTCCGAAGTTACAAATACATCAACAGTCCCTCTTAACTAGGAAGGTATTCTCTCGACACAATTTATCAGCACAATTCTTATTCTCTATATCATCTGCATCATCATCAAGTCATCTTCATCTTCAAGTCATCTTCATCTTTAAGTCATCTTCATCAAGTCTGGATCATCACTGGATCATCATCAATTCTGGATCATTACTTGATCTAGAGCATCACTGGATCATCACTTGATCTAGAGCATCATTGGATCATCATCAAGTCTAGATCATCACTTGATATGGAGCATCACTGGATCATCATCAAGTCTAGATCATCACTTGATACAAAGAATCACTCAATCATAATCAAGTCTAGATCATCATCAAGTCTGGATCATCACTTGATCTGGAGCATCACTAGATCATGATCAAGTTTGGATCATCACTGGATCATCATCAAGTTTGGATCATCACTGGATCATCATCAAGATGGGATCATCACTTGATATGGAGCATCAATGGATCATCATTGGGTCATCATCACCGGTGCTATCTCTCAATTCTACTCGTCATAGGAAGTTCTATAGAGCCAACCCTTTTTCATGCTGGTTGTAGGCCTAGCCTCAATGTAGGTATTTATTGATAGTGCTAGCCCTTTTTCATTCTATATGCACATATACAGAGACAGTCCTTTTTCATACTGGATGTAGTCCTCTTCAGAGCTAGCCCTTTTCATGCTAGATATATCATCACAGAGCTAGCCCTTTTTCATGTTGGATGTGTCATCACAGAGCCAACCCTTTTTCATGCTAGATGTGGAACCAACACAAAGCCAACCCTTTTTCATATTGGATGTGTCATCACATAGCCAGTCCTTTTTCATACTAGATGTGGCATCACAGAGCCAGACATTTTTCATATTGGATTTGGAATCTACACAGAGCCAGTCCTTTTTCATATTGGATGTGTCATCACAGAGTCAGTCCTTTTTCATATTGGATGTGTCATCACAGAGTCAGTCCTTTTTCATATTGGATGTGGCATCTACACAAAGCCAGTCCATTTTCATACTGGATGTGTCATCACATAGCCATTCCTTTTTCATACTAGATGTGGCATCTACATAGAGCCAGTCCTTTTTCATATTGGATGTGTCATCACAGAGCCAGTCCTTTTTCATATTGTATGTGGAATCACAGAGCCAACCCTTTTTCATACTGGATGTGGCATCTACATAGAGCCAGTCCTTTTTCATACTAGATGTGGCATATACACAGAGCCAGTCCATTTTCATACTGGATGTGTCATCATAGAGCCAGTCCTTTTTCATATTGGATGTGGAATATACACAGAGCCAGTCTTTTTTCATATTGGATGTGTCATCACATCTATCTGACTATGGAAGGAACCAATCCTGTCATCATGTCAGAAATACACAACTCTTACATCTGACCATGTAAGGAACCAATCCTCTCACCATGTCAGAAGGGCATAGCTCTTATATCTAACCATGGGAGGAACCAATCCTGCCACCATGTTAGAAGGGCACAACACTTACATCTGACCATGGGAGGAACCAATCCTACCACCATGTCAGAAGGGATCACAGACTCATCACTTCCTCTTGGAAGGAACCTCGATCTGGAGAACACCAAGATTCTCCCTGAAGTACTCAAACTTCACTCTAGACATTGCTAGCATAGAATCACATCAGGGATGATTACGTCCAAGGATAACCTTCGAGCTTTTCCAGGACCTATTACATCTGAGGACAACCTAGAGGATCATTTATGTCTAAGCCACCTATGAGGTTCCCTAGGATTTTATGCTCAGACAACCTATCTCATCGGATATTCTAGAACTTCCTCTTTTGAGAGATCTCAATCTGGATCACATATAGGAGCTTCCTTGCTCCTCTCTGATCTCATATTGAAGCAGCATCCCGAAGTGCTCTTCTTATCAATGGCATTGCCTGCCCAATTTGAATCCACATAACCCTCCAGGTTAATCTTCAAGTTTGTATCATACTAGAGCCCATACTCAACTACTGTACCCTTTAGGTACCTCATTGCATGCTTTGTGTTACCACCTAAGTTGTACTTAGTGGTTTTTTATCAAGTGAGCCTGGTGAACCAGACAAGGATAACTTGTTTGGAATTCAGAAGACCTTTGGAAGTACTCTTGGGAAGTGCTTGTTGTACTATATCACATGTTCATACCCCATGAGGGAATTGTAATAAATGTTCTAGCATGATAGTGTCTGTAAAAGACTCGGTCTCTTAGACTTTATTTGTCAATCTGATCAGCCTAGGGTATCTTTTTTTCCTTGGTTATTATTGGTTGTTGAATAAACGACTAATAATTTCTGAGTTTTTCACTCCATACCTCGAAAGTTGAGGTGGTCGACTTGGCATTTAGGCCTATTGAGGTTATTATAGTCTATGTGTCAACATATAAACATGCTAGACATCATGGCCGAGTCATATGAACATGTCTAAGTCCTAGGTTTTTTCAATTTTTCAATTTTTTAGTTTTTTCAGTGTTTTTTATTAAAATTAAAATTTTCCAAAACTTAGGCCATTTTTTAATAGTTTAATTGGAAAAATTGATTTTGTAATAAAAGTGGTCCAAATAATCAGTTTCAATCATGTAGGTGCTCATTTTTAATCTAAGAGCACCATGTAAACCCATGGACCCACTATTTCCTAGTTTTGAGTGATTTTCCATCACTCAGGTCAGAAAGCCCCAAAAATCAATGATTGATTATTTTAATTAATAAATTGATGAATAATGGAGCAAATCCAAAATCATAGATCATTTGATTCTCAGCCGATTTGATTGAAATCAGTTAGATTTGAACCAGAATGACTGGATCTGACAAATCCTTGACTGATGGAGGTGATCTGGACAAATCCAGAGTTGATCTTCACCATCCTTTATGGGGAATTTCTCCCTCCCTCTCTCCTCCACATGTTTTGGCTCATCTGGATGAGTTTTGGTGGATGCTTCAGTCAACAGGTCGAGGTGTCAGTTAGATCAGCCCCCCGATTGACAGTTGCACTTAGTGAGACTCAGATATGGCTCAGTTAGACATAGATCAGGCATTGATGGACTCTCCTTCAGCTACAGTGGTCTATCTCCTTGGGATTTGCACCCCCCCTGGGCTGGATCTCCTGGTTTTTGTATAAATAAAGCACAAGATACCTCTTCCAAGAGTTATAACTGGGATTGACGTGCTATTGCTATTGTACTATTGTTATTGTTCATTTGAAATAAAGAGAAGCTTTGGAGGCAAGACGGTGTTGTGCCATTGTATGTGTGGATGATCATTGCCATTTTTTTATTGAGGTAACCTGTATCTGTGTTCATAATTTGCTGATTGCTTGTGGATTCATTGCTAAGATTGATAATAAGCTTATTATAATCTTGATAGGAAAGGTGATTTTCAATAAGTTTATTGGCCATCTCTTTCCTTTGATGCATGTTTAGAGATCTAGATTCAGCATGTTCTATAAGCTTATATGCATGTTATTTTGAATCTCCGTGTATGTACTAATCAGATCTCACAAGTATTTTGGCAAGTTTTATGATTTCAGCTGAGCTGTAGGTTCCTAGATTGGAGAGGATGCTGATCTAGTTTGCTTCTTCACTCTCTCCAAAACCTTCCAAAGGCATAGTCCCTCGACATTCCACCTGAAATCTCCACGGTGGATCTTCAAGTCTACTAGCATGTCTCTCCTCCTCTTCCTCCTTCAAAATCAATTCTTTTACCTGATTACTTTGTTCATATATTTGATATTGTTTAGATCTATCATCTTAAAGTAAATTTAACATAGATCTATCTTCTCAAATCCCATAATATAGATCTTGTTGTTAAAAGGTTTCATAAGCATTCTAGATCTAGCTTTAGGGAAATCATCCATTTTGCATGGAATTTTAAAGAGAATTTGTAGCTTGCATGCATTATATTTCTGTTTTCTGTTATAAAAGATAAATCTAGCAATCAGTGCACATCATATTGGCTGCTTAAAAGGCAAGCCAAGATCCCAAGGAAAGATTGCTTTCCTTTGTTCCCTTTTTTTAAGAATAAAGAGGCATCATATTAGTTTTCTGATATTGTAACCACTGGTAATAAAAATAATTCTGAATAGGCTCTTTCGATCCCATTCCCCATCCCCCCTGGGGGGATTTGCGTTCATGTCATTTTTTGCTTTTCGTTCATCTTTTTTCAATCTAGCATAGCATTAATATATAGGGTAGTATACTTTGATTTAAAATTATTTCCATATTCCATTTCTATTGGTTTCAAAGTAACTTTAATACTTACCCCACGAGCCTCCTTTTGAGCCGAAAGGTGAAGAAAGGTTCGTGGTAGTCTAATTAGAAAATTGTGGTTTTCTTATATTTTTATGTTTCATTTGCTATCATCATTTGTTTTAGTAACCATAATAAAATCAACCTCTCCTTGATTCCCCAATTGAGGCCCACTTGGACCGAAAGAGGTTCCTGGAGGGTTTTTTTTTAACAAGAACATCCATCTCAAAATTTACTAAAATTGACAAGACTCTGGTGTGTATGCTCTGCACTTGGTTGTGGTTCATCCGATTAGTCAAGCTATATCAAAATCATTTGAGTGACTAGTATAATCAGGATTCACTCTCCCAAATTGACAAGCCATCAGGTGAAAATCCAACACCTAAATCAAACCATTACGGTGGAAAAATACCCAAAGGAAGTGGGAACTTCTGAAAAGTGACCTTGGGGCGCCGATCTCTGTCACACCCTAATGGGTGCGTTATGAACAATAGCCCCAGAGACTCCATTCATCCCACAAATTCCTTGTGGGTAGCCGTGAAGGCTTAGTTTTAGACATACTCCAAGTACTCTCGGGTATATCTGGAGTCCCTCCCTTCACCTAATTTTAATCAATTCATATTTCACATTAACTTAAAACGTACCAAGAGGCAATTGAAAAACATTCATTCCAAGCACATGCAAGTACATTGATTTTATTTTGACTCCATTTTAAGGCATTGGTTATTTTCTTGCTATATATATATATATAGATATTGTGTCTCAGCATTGTGCTTTTGTGCACTCATTTTGTATCTTGTCATCTATGGTTGTTTATGGTTAAATTTCAAACTCCTAAGTAACTCATTCAGTTCAACATCACCTTACTAATTAATTTAGCCTTAGTAACGTAATAGGGTCTACCCCCCTTGGCTTCGTTAGGATTTGAGCCTAAATGGAGGAGTCAAGAACAAGGTGCTAGCCTTGACTCGAGACTTTCCCCGAAGGACACACCGAGTGGCTTGAATATTTCTGCCATGTGACCCAGGTGTGTGAAAGGCATCAACACTTTGCAACCATCAGGTGAACATGTCTCAATGTGTTCACAACAAAGAAAATATCTGGTCTCGTATTCATAAGGTATATCAAGGAACAAATCATTTGACGATACATCATGGTATCAACTGACTTTGATGAAGAAACACTCAATAGCTTCAGGTTCGATTCCATGGGTGTGGTCATGGTCTTGCATTCCATCATCCTGAACCTATTCAGGATCTCTATTGCATACTTCCCTTGTCCACGGAATATTCAATCCATATTCTACCACACCTCCATGCCTAGAAAGTAGTGCATCATATCCAAGTCTTTCATCTTGAACTCGGCAGCAAGTCTCCCTCTTGCAACTTTAATGAGTTCCTCTTTTCTATTAGGAACAAGTCATTGACATATAACAGGAGCATCACTAGTATTCCACCTTCAAACTTGAAGTAAAGGTTTGAATCCTCTTTACTCTCAGTAAATCCTAGAGCCATCAATAAGTTTTCCATCCTATCGTATCATGTCGAACCTCAGGATCTTCTACAGTCACTCCCTCTAAAGCGGAGCATCATACTTCCTCTGTCTTTCATACGCTATGCACTGAAACATTCTATACCAGAGTGACTCGTAGATTCCTCTGCTAGTATTATTCTATGTATCCATCTAGGGTCACTGGATACCAATATCCTCTATCTTGAACCTTTTCAAAATTTCTTCTCACACCCATCTGTGAGCTTGTCATCCTCTATAGGCTTTCATATTCAAACTTGTTGCAAAGGTTAAGATATTCATCACTCTAGGTGATCTTCAAGCTCCTCATGTATGTGTTATCCCATGGCTGTCTTCTGAGCTCATACAAGGCCTTCTTTAATTTGCACAAATGAGTCTTCCTATCATGTTTCTTAACTTCCAATGGTTACAAATGTCTCTTCATAGTTTATGCCTTTTTTCCATGAGAAGCCTTGTGCTACAAATCTTGCCTTGTACCCCATGATGTTTCCATCTACTGCATGATGGAACTATGAACTTCCCTTCAGGTCTCGATATTGCATCCTGGAAAGCATTCTTCTTGAATTGGTATTCTCCTTCCCTTTCTTCTTGGCTACTTATTCATAGATGGAAAGTTCTGCACCAATGTTGTTGCTCAATATTGTCACATAACTGCATTCATCATATTATTCTTCATTCTTGGATTATTTCTTGAACTGTCCTCACTAGTTCTTCGGAACAAGACTCGTACTTCTTTTCTTTTAGGTAATTGTATGCAATATTTACTACCAGTCAAATGAATTTGTATGGTTAGAAACATTTCATAAGGCATATTCATAATGGCAAATTATTATGCATAAATATATGATCATGCAACTATTTTAGCCAATACAACATTCATCCATATCTCACGGAAACTTTCTAGATGCCTTCCATCTCTACAAAGACAACATTGAGATTGTGCACTAATCCAATATGTCAGCAAAGAGGTTTCATTCTAGATAAGTAGCAATGGAGAGTTGTATATCACCATGGGATACTTACCCATCAAATGCATATTAGTAGTATACTGTCATTAATGCAAACATTCTATCATGCATAACACATCAACTGAGTATAAACAAAATCATGAAAAAACAATATCATGAAATGAAAATTGAATACTTATCTTTATTTGTTTCGTGGGTAGACTCCTTCTTGAGTCTTCAGCTTCATCATCTTCTTCATTCATAACAACATCATTTCTTATCCAAATGCTAATATGGATAAGAGGTTCTTCAGGAGTTGATTCCTTCGTATTCCTCATCACTTGAGGGATCTTCTTTAAATCATGAGAGATTGATATTTAGTTTCTCCCATATTCTCTTTCTCTTATTATGAGCCGAGATTCATCTTGTTTTTGCTCTTCCCAGAGTCTGTTGAAAGTAATCACTTCCTTCTGGAACACATTCCTCGAATGAATGAATCCTCATGATACTAGGAGGCCATTCAAGGTGGTTATCACAACTTCTGCATTCTCCACTTATTCTTCTACTGCTTCAAGTTGTTCTTTGATTTGAGAGACCCTTGTAAAGTATGAATGTATGGTCTCAGCATTCTGGATCTTCACATTCTTCAACTAGTTTATCAAAGTCATATTCTGATTTATGTTCTTCCCTTCAAATAGCTTGGTCAAGGAATCAAAAATATCTTTATATGTCTTTAGGGAATACACTTGTGGTATAAGGTGATCCTTCGTTGAATTAACAATGATATTCTTGGCCTTGACCAAGTACTTCTTGTGCAAGGATTTAGCCTCATCTCCCTCTAGAACTGGAACCTCTCCACTTATGTAGGTGTAAAATTCATTTCCTTCAAGAACTAGTGATATCCTATACTTCCATGCTTGGAATTTGTCAGCCTCACCAATATTTTCTTCAAGATGGTGTGATTATTCATTTTGAAATGAGAACCTTAACTGTAAATAACAAAATATTAGATCCTACCGATTTGAGGTGTCTGTCCTGGTTTTGGAGTTGGCTGATCTAGGGTTTGTCAGAGAAACCCTAATTTTCAAAACTTGGAATCTTATAGATATGATTATATAGAAATATATACCTCTTCAAGGTGAGCTATCCAATGTACTCCTTTTCTGAAAACAATGGAGGGAAGCTCTCGAAACAGGAAGCCCTAGTTTTCCAATTTCTTCTATAGAAATTCCTGATACTGTTTCTACGGTATCTCTAAAATTAATGCTCCTCTGTGTCTGAAATTTTGTACTGAGGTAACCTCCTTTTTCCTATTTCCAAAAACAAAGGTTTTATTGTAATTGGTTTCACAAATTGGGACTTATGAGAGTTTTCCCAAGGTGACTTATTTCAGGACTGTTTCGCATAGAGAACTTGTACAGACTACCACCTGTCACTGTTTCACCTTCGAGGTATGAAACTTTTACCACACAAAGTAAAGTCCATTCCCTATCTGGAAAATCTGGTGAAATTTCATTTGGATATTTGTAACCCGAGATATTGTAATTATCCCTAGGTGTCCTGTTTAGGGATGAATCCTAGAAGAGGCCGGAACCCTGATTTGTAGGAAACATATCTCCCATAATATAGCGAATATGAGGATGAAATTTTTACATAGGGTACATAAGGGTTTTAGCTTCGGCTTGTGAAAGTCTAGGTCCCTAATAATTCCTTGATCCTGAGATATATCAAATGTACCAAAACTACTATTTTTAGTATTTTAGGGGTTTTTAGGTCCTGGGGTAAAACTAGGGTTTGACTTTCCTGAAGTTTCACCCAACCAAAAAATCTCAACCCAAGTCTATAAAATTAAATTTTTATGAGGAGTGTAATCCTATGTTGGGCTAACTCAAAAATTCCTCTTCTATAAAAAGCCATAATTTTCCGTAGCAAAAACTAAGAATGCCTGAAATCAAATTCGGCTTCGACAGAAAGATGCACCCTTCAATGGAGAGTCAGCCTAGCCATCTTTTGCTGATGGATTATGGATAAAGACCCTAAAAGTAAGAATCCCTAGCTTCTTCATCTGTACATTCTCTTCTTCTCTGGTTAGCTCTGATACCATGTTAGATTTTTATCATTTAAGCAATATGATCTTAGGATCTTATTTGAGAGAATAACATGGACAACAATAATAAAAAGAGACAAGAGAGACAAAGAATTTTCCTCAGGAAAACCATAAAGGAGAAAACCCCACAACTTCCTCAGAGATAGAATGAGCACCAAAGCAAGTAGTAAAACCCAAAGACAGAAAATATGATCTCCAACAGTTGTTCTCTCTCTCTCTCTCTCTCTCTCTCTCACTCACTCACTTGAGAGAGCTTCTCCTCTCTCACTCATGCGCCCTAGTGAGTGAATGTGTGTGATAAATAGATAGGCTCACTCTCTATTTATATTCTTTCGTTCACTTAATGTCCACTCCAACAAGTCGGCCTCACTTAAAAATTACTTACCAGGGCCAACTTCTCTAGGAGAGTCTAATAACCCTAGTGCCCCACAAATATGGGGACTTTTCCCTCCGATCAATAAGGAGGGTTAACCTTAACTCAATTATGGGGACTATTTCCCCGACTTAAAATGGAGGGTTAACCTCAATGACTTTACATGACTTGTTTATGTTACAAATACTTCTTGATAGGAACATCACGGTACAATACATCAGATATACAAATGAATACATTTCGAAGTTACAAATACATCAACATCTATTGGCCCATAGCTTTAAGACATGTTTACTTATAGGATTGGATACAGAGGAACCCCAAATCCCCTTCTGCAAAGGTATTTTCCAATTGATGTTAGTTTTCCTATTGCTTCATGTGAATTTGACCCACAATCAAATTGTCCTTAAGTGTGTAGAGAATGGACACTCGAATTTGTTGCAAAATATCCATTGTATGCACTTTAGAGGAACCAGGTAGGTATGAAGCCATTAAGGGTGGTCATTGGCCATATATAAATTTACATGGGGTAATTTTAGTAGAATCAATATAAGTGGTATTATTCCACAATTCAATAAGAGGTAACCATTATGCCCATTAGTGATTCCTTTTTTATGCAAAAATATCCATTAGGTTTTGAGACACTGGTTGATCAATTATGTTTGGCCATCCATTTGGGATGATAAGTTATGCCTGTTTTCAAATATGTACCCTGTAGTCTAAATAAATATTACAAAAAATTGTTGGTGGATGTGGGATTTATATTAGACATAATGTAGGTAGGCATACCATGTAGCTTTAAAATATGATCTAATGAAAATTGGGTGACATTTACTAGTGTAAAGGAGTGTCTAAGGGAACATAAGTGATCATAATTTGAAAGTCAATAAACCACCACCATGATAAATTATTTATTTCTTTATTTGGGAATATTGAGAATAAAATCCATGAAGGTGTCTATCCAAATGGTGGTTGGTATTGGAAATGGTTGCAATGCTCCTAGGGTCTTGATTGCCTTGCCCTTTTTTTTTTTAAAAGTGTCGCATTTAGTCAGAAACATGTGGATATCCATTTTCATTCCCTCCCCAGAAGAAAGTTCACCTAACGTTTTCATAGGTTTTCTAAAAGACTAGATGAATTTCCATAGGAGATGAATGCAACTCATCTAGTATCTTTTGTTTTAAAGTTGAATTTGGTACTAGAAAAAGCTAACATTTACACATAAATATATCTCACTACTAAGTGTATTTGTTAGAAGTATTGGGGCCTTCTTGAAGTGTTTTGATGAGGGTATACACCTTAACATTGTTTATAAAATCCTCTCATGATTCTACTAACCACTCTAGTACTAGTGAAGATGGTGCAAAGAGAGATCAATCTTCTTCATATTTCCTTAACAATGCATCCATGAAAATGTTGTATTTCCAATTTTTATAGAAAATTTAATAATCATACAAAAGCATCTTAGTGACCTGCTTGAGGTATGTTGGGAGGAAAAACATTGTTCCAAGAAATACTTCAAACTATGATGATCTGTCTTAATCAAGAGGCGCCTTCCGATGAGATACCACTGGCAAGTATTGACTACATGAAGTATGGAAATCAAATCTTTATCATAGGTATATTTTCCCTTTTTTTCGTCACATAATTGTTTCCTGGTGAATTCTAAGGGTTTTCCTTCTTGCATCGATAATGTGCCAATACCTATACCTCATGAATCACATTCCAAACAAATGTCTTAGTGAAATCAATCACTACTAAAACTAGTTTGTAATACCCCTAGTTTTGATTTAGAATGTATTTAACCAAAATAATGTAAAACATATAAATATGCTAGTATGGATTCCTAGTGCAGAGCTCAAGCCCAAGGCTCGACTAGTGAATCTCTAGGCATGTATGATGTAGATATTTCATTTGGAATGTATGGTTGGCTTGTCATGCTAACTCAAAATCTATGTAAATATTATGTGCATCAATAATAAAAAGGTACAACATGGTTGTGTAAAGAGCACCAAAGGGGCTACGATTCCACTAGAGGGGAAGAGGAAAGGGATCCTATGGGAAACTAATCCTTTGCTTCCATGTTTCAACCTTATAACTAACCTAAATTTTGTCATGTGCCTTGAATAATCCAATTATCTCCTTTTTAAAAACTATTTTCCAATCATTGAATGCATATGTGAGGTTATTGGGAAAAGTCACTTAAGTCACCTCATGCAGTTATTGAAGCATGGGGCTTACTGCACTTTTGTGATAGTTATTTCATCTACCAGAAGTCTGTCTATACTTTTTAGGAGTCCTTTATTTTAATGTTAGAAGCAATGTTAGTTGTCTTTTCACCATTTTCTCATATCCCTTGGAGTCAACCCTCATTCTCTCATTCTTTCATGTAGATCTAGACTCTGCAGAGTTATCCTTTTTTGTTCAATACCATTATCAAACTGTGTATGACCTGTAATTTTGAATTTTGACACTAGACTGTATATATGAAAGGAAAATAGATGGTTGTAGGTGTTCAAAGAGGATGGTAAAGCTAGGAACCCTTACCCTTTGAGTTTTGTTTCTCTTAGATCATTGAGAAGCCACGAATTTAGGTTACAGGTGGTTCTCCAATAGCATATAGTAGATTGGGATCCTCTATGAACACACTAGAAGCACCCATCAAGATGGATTGCCCAATATAATTGTGTATCGATGAAGGGGATGTCTGAGCACAGAAGGGTGTTGTATGGGGTAGGTATTTTTCGAGCCAAATCCATGAGGGTTGAGTGAGATCCCTATAGAGCTATTTATGAGCATTTGACTAAGCATTGAGTGTAGAATGGGTTGTGGGATAAGATATAGAATCATGTAGGTGTTTCTTTCACCCTGGTAAATGCATGTTAGACTCATGTTAATAGATTTTATTTCTACTGTGAATGTTTTTTATGCATCTACACACATATTTTATACATTATGAAATTCTTAATTATGGTTATGGGAGAAATTTAGAAGATCGAATTTAGTTATGTCCCTACCATTGGTCCGACTACATGAAGGGGACATTATAGTGTGGTATCAAAGCTTCTAGTCACAATACCAGAGTTGTCTGGGCTAGAAGTTCATATATCCAAGAAAAAGTGGGAAATAGTGTTGAAAAAACCAATTTTTGTTAAGTGACATATAAGGGGTGAGGATTAATTTCAAAATACCCCCTTATTGTCAAATTTAAACCTTGCATAGTTTCAAAATTTTGAAAAAATTGGAAATTTTGGTTGGGCCCCACCCATGCCACATGGATGGGTGACATGGAGGATCCATGTGGGTAGAAGGTTCTATGTTAGGGGAACCACATGGGAAATAGATGATATGTGGACCAACCACATCCTATACATGTGTGCACGTGACTACATGTGGAGGAGTGTGAAGGAGGAAGGATATTAGAAAATTAAGATCGCTTGACAATGCTTTAGGATCACGAACATGCATGATGGTTAATTTAATTAGAAAAAATCCTGAAAGCAAAACAAATGAGGTGACATGTATGTTTCTCTTGTATTCAAGGTCACAAAAGTGGTTACAGGAAACCACTACCCCATCCATTTTCAAATCTCTCTTGGAACTCCCTATAATGATGTGATGGGACTCCCATCAATCATGTCAATATTGGGTGATGCAATCCTAGGAGCCCCATTGTTCATGTCATTCTTTTAATTTCTTGTATATCTTATCAACGTCCAACATTCTTTCATGGCTGTGAATTTGCTTGAAGGTTAATTAAATTGACATGAGTCTAAAATAAAAACAATCTTGTTGATGTGTAGCCCTCTTGTGTGTTTAGGATTGTAAAAGAAGTTTCAGAAAATGTAAGTTATAAGGATATTGGAACCACTTACATTATATAAGTGGTAATATGATGCAAGTGGGTGTCAAAAGTGTGTGAATCGAGGGAAAAACAACAGTTTCCACAACCAATTTTCGCGTTCCAAGAATCAAAAAATGTAGTTGATCTTGTGTGCCAGATTACGTGAAATTGAAATATTTACAAAAGGATCAACGAAATAAATATTGTGTGTAATCTGTTCAAGAATTAAATCAATAAAAAGCACCTCTCTGATATGTACTATTATGGAAAAATTGAAGAGTTCCATGAGTTGAAATTGGGACAGATGACTATGGAGGAGTATGCAAACAAATTCTTGGAGTTGTTGAGGTATGTTAAGTATATTATGGATGATAAGGTGAAAATTATGTGGTTTCTAAGTGGACTACCCCAGTCATATAAATAAATAATTGATTTTGATGTACCATGAACTCTAGATGAGGCCATAAGAAAGGCTAAGTATTGTTATGATCAAAACAAAAGTAAACCAAAATTCCATAAGGCATGGAAGGATAATAAAAATGAGAGGCCTGACTAAATGAAGAAGGGGTTCAAGCCTCCTCAATTCATAAATCAGCCAAGGTATCCAACACAAGGTGTGACTAATCCAGCTAGGATGATGGGAGACAAGCTAAGAAATATAAGAGAGTCAAGAGATCCACTTCAATATTGGGGATGTAGAGAGGATCATATTCTTAGAAACTATCCACATGGAAATGGGAGTGCAAAGCAAGTTCACAAAATCCAAGAAGGTGAAACTGTGGGTCAAGTGGCAAGGACTGTCCCTAAAATCTATGAAGCACTAGAGGACTGCCAAGCAGAACATTAGTTAATTGTTGTTAAAGTTGAAAGTAAGATTGCTAAGAAATATATTTCTATTTTGATTGACCCTAGATATACTCACAGTTATATCACTCCTAAAATTATTGATATTTGTTTTTTCAATAAATTAAAGCATAGTAAATCTTGGTTAGTCCAACTAGCCACAAGAACTAAGAGGAAGGTTAGTGAAATGGTGAAGAAAATTCCATTATAAATAGGTGGAGTGGCCACTTTTGAAAATATGAATATTTTGCACTTGGTTCCTATGATATTCTCATTGGAATGGATGGGTTAGAATCCCATATAATTAAACTCAATTTCTACAACAATACTTTTGAATGCATTGGTGAAGAAGAGTGACCCAAGGGTTGTAAATGTAATTCAAAAGGTATTTTCTATTAGGCATATTTCAACCATGCAGTTGAATAAATTTTGTAGGAAAGGTATCCAAGTGTATGAAGCTCATGTTTTGGAGGAAACATAAAATGAAATTCCCAAGTTAGAGGACCATAATGTTTTGCAAGAATTTAAGGATATGTTTCCCAATGAAGTTACAGGACTTCATCCAAAGAGGTACATTGAATTTACAATAGATCTTGTGCCAAGATCTGCACCAGTGTTCAAGACATCCTATAGGATGAGTACACCAGAATCATTAGAGATGAAAATGAAATTGCAATAACTGTTGGAAAAGAAGTACATTTGTGCCATGAGGCTACTGATACAACAATTTCATCCAGAACCCGAGCAGGTTTCACCATAGTACGGTCTGCTAGTTCCATAATTAAGGGGGTAAATTAGAGAAATTGTCCCAAGTATAAAAATTCTAAGCCTGCAGTCATCATTATTAATTTGTCACAGTGGTTTAGGAACTGAAAACACAGTCTCACAAAGAATTCAGAAAAATATGCATAAAATTGCCAAAATGGTGCTACAATGGATATAGCAGCTCTGTATAATCAAATGAAAGAATGATGATACAATACAATGTTCATGCCAGATGCATGAATGCCAAGACAATTCAAATTCCCAAGGAGGTCATTCGAATTGAATTAGTGAGTCTAGCTTAACTGAATGTAAGCCACAGTAAACACTCTAGTTAACCATTTATCAAAACCCCAATTGACTCAACTGAGTCCTAACTAAAGTCAGAGTGCAATAAATGACTGATTCTAACTGAAAGTAGCTCAAACACATGTCACTGCAATCCAACCAACAAGTGGTAGCACATCAATGACTCCAATGAACCCCGATGAGGTTAACTGAAGTGTAACTGACCATCAGAAGTGGTTGGAGGCGCCCATGTTGACTCCAGTTCATTAAATATTGATTAAATAATTAATTTAATGAAAGGAGGTGCCTTCACTACTCTGTTTAACTAATTGTAACCATCAGTTATCAATTAAGTGCATTTATGACACTCAAATCACCCCCAGAGTGCTCCAGTTATCCTCCCCAAATGAAGGAGAAGGCTTAGTTATCCTCCTTGGCTGAAGGTAGGCATGGGTGTGCTCATGCTGATGTCATACAGTGCTCCTCTGATGTCACTTAATTCAATAAAACTTAGGATAGTGGTTTAACTAGGAAAAAATGACCAAAATGAGTGTGTATGGTGGTAAATGTCTCCAACACCCCCCTTAAGCTATACTCAGGAGAAGTAGAAAACCTAAAGTGCATAAGAATGCTAGGGCTCTGGAAACAAAGGCCATAGGTCACCCTGTACAATACTGAAACTTAAACAATGCTCAAAACAAACTAATTGAGGAAAAGAGGGAAAAACCAGTGGGAACCCCCCCCCCCCCCCCCCACTCAAGATGAACACTAAAAGTAGTTGGATCACCCTGATGAACTCACCCCCAACAGTGAACAGAGGTAAGTGAACTTCTTTTCTGAAAATATCTTGGTGAAGATGTCTACAATCTGCTCATCAGTTGGGCAGTATTGCAGAATGATGGTCCTGTCATGCACTAGCTCCCTGATATAGAGCACGTGTATCTCTACATGCTTGGTCCTCTTCTTGGTAACTAGATATGTGGATAGCTTGATAGCACTTTGATTGTCACAAAATATGACAGTGGACAAAGTAATACCAAGATCAAAGTCTGAAATAATTCCTTGCAACCAAATAACTTGGATGCAAGCATTCACTGCTCCTCGATACTCGGCCTCTACTGAAGACAATGCTATGGCAGCCTGCCTTTTGCTAGACCAGCAAATGGGGCCACCACCAAACATGAAGACATATCCAGAAGTAGACTTCCGATCAATAGAATCACCCACCCAATCAAAATCTGGGTATCCAACCAGCTCTAGCTCGGATTCTGCAGCATAGTGAATGACGTAGGTCTTGGTTCCCTGAATGTATTGGAGGATCCTCTTGGATTCCTTCCAATGAAGATCATGGGTCTGCTGCATGTATCTTGATACAGAATTCATGGCATAACATATATCAGGTCGAGAATGATTCAAGTACAACAAGCTACCAATCAACTGTCGATAAATAGTGTAGTCCATGGGAGGTGTGCCTTTTCCTTCTTCAAGGCTGATCCCTAAAAGGAAAGGGAATGGAGCAGCTCTAAATTCAGCCATGTTAAACTTGAATAACATGTCTGATATGTATTTGGACTGAGTGACCATTATCCCACCATAATTTTTCTCAATTTCGAGCCCCAAAAATTGTTTTAAGAGCCCCAAATCGCTCATTTCAAATGCATTGTGGAGAGCAGTTTTGATGACTGAAATAGAAGAAACTGTGCTACCTATGATCAGTAAGTCATAAAAATATAAAACAATAATAATCAAATGACCATCAGACTTATTTATACACACATTTGGAAGTTTTTCAAGAGAAGAAAGGCATCCATCTTGGAATACCACTCTCCTGGGGCCTGTTTTAACCCGTATAGTGACTTCTTTAACTTGCAAACCAAATATGGATCAGAAATGAATCCCTCAGGCTGCTTCATGTATATCTCCTCATGAATATATCCATGCATAAAGGCTTACTTAACATCTATATGATTCACTTCCCAGTGCTTAGATGCTGAAATTGCCAAAACTAGGCGGATGGAGTCCATTTTTGCAATCGGTGCAAAAGTCTCATGGTAGTCCACACCTTGGACCTGAGAGAAACTGTTTGCCACCAGCCTTGACTTATATTTTCAGGTGCTTCCATATGTATTAAACTTATTCCAAAACACCCACTTGCATTGAACCAATTTCCTTTCCGGAGGAAGAGAAACTAGCTCCCAAGTAGTGTTTTTCTGAAGAGAATTCATCTCTTCATCCATGGCAACTTGTCATCTCGGATCCTTCAGAGCATGGTAGTAGGAATTAGGGTATGAAATTATCATCAAATAACAATATTTGGATAGAAAATAATCAGGACAAGAGAGTGCAATACCTGCTCTTTGGAAATCAGACTGGGTTCTCCTTGGATCATCCAAATTTCCAA
Organism: Pseudotsuga menziesii; assembly: GCA_001517045.1. Taxonomy (NCBI): domain Eukaryota; kingdom Viridiplantae; phylum Streptophyta; class Pinopsida; order Pinales; family Pinaceae; genus Pseudotsuga; species Pseudotsuga menziesii. Next base: position 190,401 of record LPNX010233197.1, read on the forward strand.
TGTTATCTCCTGTGGAGGAGAGTGTCTGTCGGGCCCAATTTGGGAGATGATTTTGTACTTCAGATTCTGATTCAGAATCTGATGTTTTATATAAACTAATATTAGAAATCAGAGGATCCAAATCAGGATCATCACCCGCAATTTCATCATCCAAATATTCAGTAGAATAGGAAGGAAATTCAACAGTTTTCTCCTTCACTAGTTCCACCTCCTGAAGAGGCTCATCGAACTTGACACTCCTTTCGATGATGATATATTTTGTTTTGCTATCCAGCAGCTTTAAAAATTTTGATTCATCAGGATACCCAGTAAACATATATTCTATGCTTTGCGGTTGCAAATCCCTCCTTTTATCAAGTGGAATTCGGGCCCATGCAGTGGACCCAAACACCCGCAGTTTCAACACATCTGGCTTGTGTCTGAAGTATGCTTCGAAAGGGGTCTTCCCTTTCATGGATGAGTGTGATACTCTGTTCTGAATTTATTCTGCAGCATGCATGGCTTCAGCCCACAAATTTGCAGCCAACTTCTTTGATTCCAACATACAGGTGGTCATCTCCTTGAGAGACCGATTCTTCCTCTCCGCTACACTATTATGCTGGGGAGTGTAGGGAATTGAATGCTGGACCTGAATACCACTTTGGGAAAATATGTGAAACAAATAATTACTGATATACTCTCTTCCATTATCATATCTCAATATCTTGATATTTTGGCCAGATGCATTTTCAATCAAGGACTTCAAATCAATGAATTTTTCACAGACTTCAGACTTCTTTTTGATAAAGAAGACCCATGTGTACCTGTAAAAATCATAAATAAAATTCAAAACATACCTTCATCCATTCATGGATGTGATAGGCATGGGACCACTGATATCAGAATGTATCAATCCCAAGATGCATGATGCTTAGCTTTCCTTCCCTCGGTCGAACTTATGCTCAAGGTGCTTTGCAACAACACATCCCTTGCAAATTCCATTGGTTGCCTTGATGACCGGGAGGCCTTCAACCATAGAATTTTTTTGTAATTTCTACAAGTATTTGAAGTTGAGATGGCCAAACCTCTCATGCCACAGTCTACTAAATTCATTTCCATGAGTCAACAATGTGGTGGCCTTTACATCTGCCACAAAATGGGAGAACTCATAGGCTTTTGCATGATGGTTTGCAAGGCCTTTTGCTACAAGTTTCCTGGATGCAAGTTTTGTGATCTCTACATCATTCAGGATGAAGGATACTCTCTTGGGAACTCCTATATGTGTCATTTGATAAACAATAAGGAGGTTTGATGCCAGAGATGGTACATATAAAACATTTGAAAAATATCCTTTCTCAAGATCTACAGTACCTTGTCCTTCTGAAATGATGGTGGAGTCATCTCCCATGTGGATGGGAATGGATTTTCTGGTCTCCAAAGATGAGAAGGATTATCTTTCATCCATCATGTGGTTCAAAGCTCTAGAATCTATCAAGAGTGCTTTGGAATTCGCAGTGCTTTCCATGATGGCATGACCTCTTTCATGCTGTGGTTCCCGATCTTGCTGATCTCTCCTTTGAAATATTTCCAGAATATTGATGTGATTTCTCTCAAGGAGAGAGTTAGCTTCATCAAGTTTCTTTTTCATATAGGCATGTTCAGGGTGGAATCCCTTCCCATAGTATGAAGACTTGACTTTTTCCTTTCCATGATGCCCTTTTCCTTTGTTCTTCTTTGGGCTAGAAGAGTCTTCATGCTGCTGGTTTTCAACTTTAGGATTAGGAGTTTCAAATTTAGTTTTTAGGTTCTTATGCTGATTTCCTTTACCTTCAAATATTTGGGCCCTGAGACATGGATGGCTTGATCACGGGAGGATCTGATGATCCCCATCTGGAAAAGCTTATCATGTTCACTTATTAGGGACTCAATGAAGGAATTGAGTGAAGGAATCTTCCATCTAGGGGTTATGAGATTCCCCGCACGGAATGTAGAGACAAAAGTTGAATAATCAGCTCCAGGTTTGGAGAGTATGGTGAGGAGGAGCTGATCATCCTCCTTCTCCACTTTACATTGCTTCAATAGTAAGACAATGTGCTTGAACTTTGTGAAAAAATCATTCAAGGCCTTGAAATTGGAAGGCTGGAGAGACATCAACTCATTCTCAAGCTGGTATACTCTCAAATCATCCTAATTTCCATACAGGGTTTCCAATTTGTCCCAGATTTCCTTTGGAGTCTTCAATCCCGAGAGATGGAAAAGAAGATCCCGGGAAACAGAGAGGCACAAGAATCTAAATGCTTCATTTTTCTTGTTCAAGAATCTAGCTTTGTCTGTCATAGAAGCAGGCTCTTCTTCAGTGTCCATAGTGACTCTATAGAGTCCTCTGGCATGTAGCGGGATCTCCATGTCTCCTTTCCATGAGTGGAAATTGAATGGAGTCAAGAGTTTTACGGAATAAGCCATCTGAAAATGCTGGAGCGAATGCTTTCATCTTTTAAAAACCTGCAAATCACAACAAAAGGGGCATCGTAAGGTCAGAAAGCCTGCACATTTTAGGGTTTTGTCACACCCAGCATAATTGATCAAGAAATCTTGATCAACAATTTCCTTGCTAGGGGTATTAAGTGGTAAGCCTTGGCTTCTGGTGCAGTGCTAGATTTTGAGCTATTGCTCAATTTTTCATGCAAGATCTGTCAAAAACCTTGTTTTTGAGAGATCTAAGCTTCATATTTCCATGATTTCTGATACATTATTAATTTGTCACAGTGGTCTAGGAACTGAAAACACAGTCTCGCAAAGAATTCAGACAAATATGAATAAAATTGGCAAAATGGTGCTACAATGGAAGTAGTAGCTCTGTATAAGCAAATGAAAGAATTATGATACAATAGACTAATCATTCTAGATGCATGAATTCCAAGACAATTTGAATTCCCAAGGAGGTCATTCAAATTGAATGAGTGAGTATAGCTTAACTGAATGTAAGCCATAGTAAACACTCTAGTTAACCACTGATCAAAACCCTAATTGAATCAACTGAGTCCTAACTGAAGTTGGAGTGCAATAAATGACTGAGTCTAACTAAAATTAGCTTAGAAACATGTCACTGCAAGCCAACCAACAAGTGGTAGCACATCAATGACTGCAATGAACCCCTATGAGGTTAACTAAAGTGTAACTAACCATCAGAAGTGGTTGGAGGCGCCCTTGTTGACTCTAGTTCATTAAATATTAGTTAAATAATCAATTTAATGAAAGGAGGTGCCTTCACTACTTTGTTTAACTGATTGTAACCATCAGTTATCAATTAAGTGCATTTATGACACTCAAATCACCCCCATAGTGCTCCAGTTATCCTCCCTGAATGAAGGAGAAGGATTAGTTAGCCTCCTTGACTAAAGGTAGGCGTGGGTGTGCTCATACTGATGTCATATAGTGCTCCTCTGATGTTAGTTAATTCAATAAAACTTAGGATATTGGTTTAACTAGGACAAATTGACCAAAATGAGTGTGTATGGTGGTAAATGTCTCCAACAGTCATCATATTAATAGCTGATCCTAAATCAATAAGTGTATTTTCTATGGGAGTATTATTTACAATAGCAATTACTACTAGACTCCCCATATTTGTATACTTTGAAATTCTAGACTGGTCAGTCATACATCTAGACATTTCTCCTAAAACATGAATAGTGGGGGGGGGGTATTTTTGTTTCTTTCCTAGTTTCCTAATGCAAAGTTCCTTTATTAATTTACTGTAAATTGGTATATCCTTAATAGCTTGTAATAGAGGAATTTTGACACATACATTTTTTTAATTCATTTAAAATATCGTACTAAGGATGGATTATAGGTTTTTCTATTGCTAATCATTTCAGAAATGGAGGGATTCTTTGTTCTTGAGTTGGTTCTTGCTAAGGATGGGTATGTATAGGAATATTTGGTACATCCCACAAAATAACATCATTCATGACTTCATCAGGATCTTCTTCTTCATTCTCTTCACAAATGATGACTAATGACTTGGGCTTGTCATTCACAACTCTTCCAGAACATAACTGTATCTCATGTACATGTATAGTCGAAATAACATAGGATTGAAGGGTTTTCAACTCAATGTTGTTAAGAGCTTGAGCTGGTTTATTATTTGGGTTAGGTATCGATTGTGCAGGTAACATGTAGGTCATGGAGGGTTTGTATCCTGGAAATTATGAGGTTGATGTGTAATCAGGGGAACTAGAGGCACAAACTCTAGTAAAAATTGCTTGGTATTGGTTGAATGCTACAGATAAGGATGATTAGGTGGAGAGACAGGTGGTGACTGGGGGTAGGATTGTCCCCTCCACCCATGTGGGAAATGCTGCTATCGAGTAAAATGAGGAGGAGGAGGATACTGGGTGGCAAATGCTTCCAACCTAAATTCTTCCATTATTGAGGTGGTTGGTAGGGTTGGTAATAAGGTGGGGGATGTGGTGAAAATTTTTGATATGGTGGCTGGTCCCTTGGTTTCCAAGGAGTCCTCCTAGATGTTTCACCAATGTCCCCACTTTTATATATGGCTTGTAACCCAGGGAACAATGGGAAAATATTTGTTGGATGCTCCTCCATAAAAATGTGACATACAAAGATATTGTTTAATGGACATTACCGTTGGGGATGTTTAGTCTTGCATATTGGAAAAAAAAATGCTCGATTCTACACGTTCTTCCTCTTTCCTTTTCTTGGCTTGTAACGCATCTAGTTGAGAACCCATTGCTCCTAAAATATCAGTTTTGAAGTTTTCCAATAGGTTTCCTAACTCCATCCTTGTGACTCCTCTAGAACTGGGAGTGTTTCCTTTTAGATTTCTATTGTAAGGTTCTCAAATATTTCTCCCAACTTTCCCCCTACTTCTAGAGTAATTTCTACACATCTCCCCATTTTGTGCAAAAGGTTTATGAGAGATATCACCAGATGCCATGAGATTGAGGTTTTCTTCCAGGCCTTCGGAGATGCCTTTAAGGAAGAGGGTTCATACTGCATCTTATCGAAGGTCATTATATTTGGATTTATGTAATGTATAAATAAACCTCTTGAGATAGTCTTCCAAGCTCCCATCTTCGAGTTTTTGTATCCTAAAAATACCATTTCGAGAGTCTCTTGGTTTGCAATACTCTTGGTATTTCTGCAAGAATGTGGTTTTCATGTCTTCCCAAGTCCTGATACTATATTATCCTAACCCCATGAACCATATTAAAGCAGAGTCTTTCAATGTAGCAAGAAAAAGTTTTAATTTGTGAGCATCTTGTAGATAGTTATAACTTCTACAGAGGATGTCAAACGCGAACAAAAATGTGTCCGGGTCTTCATTACTTTTTCCATAGAAAGTAGGTAAGGAGGAAGGAGGGATGTTCTTCATATTTACATGCTGTGCAGTTTCTAAAATAGGGAACTTGAAGGTAGCCTCAGTTTGATTCCCTCCTTCCCCTTCATAATTTCTAACCTCATCATGATCTTCATTCTCTCCCCGTCTCTCCATGTAAGTTTGATTCTTAAAGAGTGTGTACCTAGGAGGATCCTTCCAAGGTGATAATGGGGTGTCCCAATGTTCCTTTTCAGGGGAGATATTCCTTCGATCAACTATGTTTTTATTAGATTCTATAGGGATGGTAGGTACTACTGTGGAGGTTTCAATATGTCAAATAAATGTATTTGTTGAGATGCCAAAGAGAACTTGTACCTGAGCAGTATCAATGAAATTGATGAATTTAGGATCCCCTACTAGCGCGAAAGTTGTATCGTTAGGTTTTTGCACTAGTGGAGGGTTGAGGATTTCCAAAGGTTGAACCTCTTGAAATTCTTCAGAAATGGGATCCTTAGGACTTCCCACTAGGATTTATTCACCTTCTATGGCTTCTCCTATAAAGTCTTTAGGTTTCCAAGTAGAACTACTTCCTATGTGTTCTCTTCGATACCTTTCTACTGATTTAGTGAATGGGGTATTTCGTCCCCTGTAAAGGTTAGTAGGAATTTTAACAAGGTTTTGGGAACTAATTCTAAAGTATCTATCCTCCTGTATCTAAATCTGTTCATGAAAAGATAAACTAGAAAGAAAAAATACAACACTACTATTACTACTAGATTTGGGGGCTCTTGTTATAACAGATGTGCAGGTTCTTATCTCTCGTCTTACTACTCCCCCGCCACTAGCCTATTGCTAAACTTCATAAGAGAATTATACTTATTCTACCTTACAGAACAAATCCCCTGCAACGCCGCCAAAGATGTTGGGTGTTTTATTGTCTTAATTAATTGACCAAATATTTAATTATCGACTGAGGTTTGTAATATTAGAGTTGACACAAAATATATGTGACGGCAGAAGGGTTCCTAAGGTGTCGTGGGAATAATTTAACAAAGAAAAGATCGAAAGATCTTTCAAAATGAAAAACTGAGTCAAACTCCAGAAATTCGACTGCTAAGGTAATTAGGCTAGGAAAAGTATACTAGATTAGAGTAGTATCAAGCTATACTACTCTAATCTATCAACCATAAACTATGTATTTATAAATAACACTATTCTAAAAAGGTAAACTACTCTTTTACAGTGCACTCTATAAATTAATTATTCTGCTTCTTAATTTGTGAATTAGAAAGGGCTAAAACAATTTCAGCACTCTTACTATATGAATACAAAAGATTATATGATTTAATACGATATTACAACTATTTAGTTTATCTAAGAAATCCAATAACTAAACGATACAGGCGGTTTGACAAATATAGAGTGATTGAACCAACTTATCTAGTTCCACTCTCCTTGATTATTCTGAGGATATGCACTCATTGTAATCGGAACTGCAGAAGGAGGTGTATCAAAATGGATTTCAAAAGAAACAAAGAAAATAAATGGGATTAGATCTAATTTAACTTCTAAAAATAAATGTAAACTAAGTAGTGTCCAATTACAAGTAATAGTAAACATTTTTTATTTATTCCATAAGAAAATCATTCTAAAAGATGTTATTAACAACCAAACTATTAACTAAAAAAAGAGATTCTTCTAATAGACCATTTGGAATTAAGGGTATACTATAGTCACATGAAACAACTATAATTAGGAAACAAGTAGAAAACTTAATAAAAGCAAGTAGAAAACTTAGTAAAGAAGCAAGTAGAAAACTTAATAAAGATATCCTGTTACCTAAATCTAAATATATATTTTGGAAATATTCAGTAATTATAAAATAAGGAAGACAAATCCTATGCTGGAGACTTTAAAAACTTAATATGCCTTTTAAACTTAAACCTTGAATTTAATTACATAAGATTGGAGTAACTCAACTATGGCTACAATTGACAAATCCTACATCAGAGGTAAAATGAAGAACTCAAAGACAGATGATATACAATCCAAAGACAACCTAAGATAAAAGTGACAAAGGATAAAAGTAATTATAGGAATTGATAGATATTTATACTATGTAGAGTAAGGTCCTAACTAGACATAGATAGTTACTGTTCAATTGCAGAAAGGAATATATTTTCAAAAATAATAAGACTGCACTTGAAACAATCATAAAACAAAATAGAAAATATGAAAGGATGAACGAAGGTATGGATGACAGTTTGGACAGACAAACCGAATGAAATTCTGGAAAAATAGTCTGGATGATATTCTGAATAGGAAAAACAATGCAAATTACAAAATAGATGACCTACATGATCTTAATATCAGTTGACTGATGCATATGATATTGCAAGGTAAAGGAACAAATGACTAATCTTAGTTTAACAACTAAAACAACAAAAGAATAAGAGTAACTTACACTAATTAAAAGAGAAAGTATTTCCTATTATTAACCAAGTTAAATGAAAAATAACTAAAAATAACCTACAACTAAATAGGAATTGATAGAATTAAATCTAACTATGAGTTGAACCTAAAATATTAGATTAATCAAATTCTATCTAATTGCAATTATTAAACTAAGAAACAATGTTGAAAAGGAAACTGAAAATAACTATTGTACAGCTAGCCACTTGTGATTATGGGAATGAAAACTATTCTAATTAGCACAATATAAATCATATAACTTACAGCAAACAAATATTATAAAAGACAAAGAAATAAACTGTATAAATTTATAATAGAACTGAACTACACATAGAGATGGGAAATATAAACTACTTAGCTAGAAGAAAGGAAAGAACGAAAATACACAGAAATGGAGACTGCTGGTTGTTGAGGGGCCCTCTCAACAGTTAGGGTTGTGCTTCAACTAATCAACCACTCACTACAGTAGAAACATGTATGCGTAGCTGAAAATATAAATTTATATTGAATTTGAAACTAAGTTTACAGAGATTCTTTTACAATGACTTATCAACCAACTAACTAGATAGCTCGGCTCTCTCTTGGAGACGTCTTTATATAGGTTTTACATAGGTGAGTAGGTCGACCCTTTCATTGGTTGACCAATCCAAAAATAGTCAATCTTTAACTGATAATTAAACAACTATATGATGTTTGGCAACAACGCGTAGCCACCTTCCTGACCTTTCATGCATCAGTTCTCCTCGCGCGGGCTATGGATGTATGGGTCTTTCTTGATGTGGGAATGCATCATGGTGTCTCATGGAGAGGGAAGGATGATGAGACTTCTAGAGCAAGGGCCATCAAAGCAGCAGAATGCGTGGACAACAGAGCAACTAAAAACCTGTTCTATGCTTTAATTATTTGGGAATATGCCAACTAACAGCTCGTGGATTGATGGGATGGCTATATGGTGAGATGGATACGATATGCATGAGTGTGTGTCCACATGGAGGCTTGTTCAAAGACTATAATTTGCAAAAAAAATCCATGTATTAGGCATGTTTCCAAATATCAGAGAATTGCTTAATAAAGTCACAAAATAGTGGAAATAAACCAAGGCTTGCATAAATTCCAAATGCATTCGTACTTGGGGATGAATGATAAGCTGAATGACAACAAATATGTCAAAAATAGATGCCAAAAGAGTAAATTCACAACAGAAAATATTGACAAAACTGGGATCAACAAGGACTTGGACCATAGATTTAAGATGATTATGGATAAAGTAAGCTTCCATATGTCAGACGTACAACACAAAGAATGATTCATTGCAGCGTTGTTACCTGACATTCGGATTCCCTTGATGCAACAAAATATTGTCTCATAAACTAAAGCTCTAGAGTTGGCTATGAATTTGGAATCCTCACCTGTAGGAGAGATTGGTGTAGGGTTGATGCAAATTCAGTCGCAACTAACCAACCTTACGTTGCAACTCCAGGACATTAAAAGAGGGAAACAGTTCCAAGAGAAAATGTGGCGTACCAGATGCATAACAGAGGAACACAATCAGGATAAATTCCCAACACTCATGAATTATGTCACATCGGGAGCATTGAACTCGATAAATACACAAGGGATGCGTTGGTGTAGAATATGCCAGACTACAGGACATCGATTGGAAGAGTGTTCGTACTTATAGGAGATTTTAAGTGCATCGACTAGTTTATATTGTCAATTTTGCAAATTAGGAGGCCATGATGAGAAGGACTACAAAACATTTCAGCAACTGCAAGAGAAAATAGTGGAAACCTATTTAATGAAAAAAAAGGGAATATGCAAGCTAAGAGGGCTCAAGATCAATACCCATAAGATCAATATTCGAAGCCCCAGTATCTACCGAATCAGTACTCGCAACAACAATACCCTCAACTCAAGGAGGGTGGAAATTTTAGAGGACGAAAAAAAAGGACGAGGATTTGGTCGTGGAAGAGGCCAAATTATATGTTATAATTGTGTGCAACGAGGATAGTTTTCCAAGAACTGTTTGAGTCCTACAAATACATGTTCGTACTGCAAATATTTTGATCATACCATAGAACAATATCCACACTTGATTTCAAATTGGAAGGATATAAATGTGGGAAATCCAAACCCTCTGAAGAGTCCCAAACTAAACTCCAATCAGAATATCCAGAAGATCTCTATTGATCCGAGAGAACCACATATAGCTACAGTAACAAGAGGAGGTGTTGCGACTGGAGCATACGAAGAAGTACAACATGGACAACCGCAGGTGTGACTAGTGGCACAAAAGAAATTTCATACAACATCCAAAAAGAAAAGGAGGTATTCTTGGACACGTGACCAAAATTTATCGACAAGAATCAAGCGTCACTGCTGCTACACTACCTGGAAGACCAATAATGGAGATTCCTGAAATATTAGACCTGTTGTTCTGAAAGAAACCAACGGGAAATTTTAGTAAGATTAAATATTTTTTAAAAGTTTCTTATCGCTAATACAAGATAAAGATGTTGTCATAGAATTGGTAGGTCTAATAGAAGAACCTCAAGATGAGATGTGACCGGATAGAAGGGTTAACCATGTAGGAAAAATATTAAATACCGATCACTAGTTAATAATGACTGCCCATATAGGAGACTATGATATGGACTATATTATTCTAGACTTGGGCTCTGATGTCAACATTCTGACAAGAAAAACATGGGACAACATGGGATAACCATGACTTGCATGGTCTCTTATCCAACTCATATTATAAAATTAGCCGAATGTCCTAACTATTGGTAGACTGACTCAAGTTCCTGTCGAGGTAGAAGGTATGAGAATGTATGTTGAATTTGAAGTAATTGACATTGTTGATGGCACAAATCTGGATCCTACACTTTTAGGAATTGATTGGGTGATTGATAATCAGACCTTCATCAATTTGAAGAAAAGAATCTTAACATTTGAAGGTTCATATCTAAGGGTGGTCGCACCAATTGATCCACTAGAAGGTCATAGAAATGTTGATCCAGTAAATAGTGAAGGACTGGGGGAATGTCTAGAACATATTTATAGAATCACATATGCAAGGGATGATTATGTGAATCCAATGACTGGTGGAAATATTAGTTTTTGTACATCATATTCCGGTGAAGCATTGGAAAACTGACATAACAGAATGCATGAAGTATCCATGAGAAGGTGCACAAGAATTACATGGTCTGTGTGACGGGTATGAATTGACGTAAGTGATATACCCACATATGAAGGTTTAACTAGCCTTTCATTTTTTCTAACATCATTTGAAGAAAAATTCATAGAACCTCAGTGCTTGTTTGCCCTGGACTTTTCACAGAAAGCTAGACCTTCCAGATGGTGGTTCACATATAAAGAATATATCTCAGAATGGTCACAATCTCGATGGTTGATGGAGATATGATTCAGAGAAGATATCATCTATAATGGAAAAAATTATATAGGATTGAACAATCATGTTAGGCATATTGAGTATTGTCGTGAGACATGGGAGGCATTTTCGCGATAGGAATGGGTCCATTAGTTCATACACGCATTAGACATGATACCAAGGAACTAGTATACATCAGTTGAACTAAGACAAGGGCCTATCAAATGGGATGAATTGGATACTAGTTTCACACACACATTTGATTTTTTTGATGATCATCCTTCGATTGATGCTGAAATGAAAGTAATCAAGAAAAATATATTTGAATATATCCCTATCACAATGACAAGATTCAATCAGAGAAGCACAACAATCCAGCACTAGATGGAGTGCTATAATGTCACATGCTAACCTGATGATGATGACCCACTCGACATAAACATCAATGGGTCTAAAGGTACATGCACATTTAAAGGATTTGGTATTTCTAGTGATTAGTTTTTGAATCCACTAAAATTCAAGAAAGTGAACATTGGCTCCCTAGAGATACCAATCTTTTCCAATATTGGAGACTACTGGGATGATGAGGCTGTCAAGAAACTTATAGATATATTTGCATGAATTTTAGGATCGGCTCCCTATGAAATTCTTATAAATGAAAGGGATTGTCGGATACCTTGGAGAAATGAAAATACCATTAAATCCCGATGAAAAACCTGTCAAGAAGTGACCATACTGACTGAATCCAATGTATAAAGAAAAATTCAAGACAAAATTGGACCAAATGTTGGATGTAGGTATCATAGAGCCTATGGAAGAATATGAATGGATAAGTTTGATTATATTGCAAGATAATAAGGCTACTGGTGAAGTAAGGATTTGTGTCCACCTAAGGAAATTGAACGGCTCTTGTTTACATGACCCATTTCCAACTCCATTTATAGATGAGGTATTAGAAAGTGTTGGGGATCAAGAATTTTATGTATTCATTGATGGGTTATCTGGCCACCATCAGATTAGAATCACAAAGAAAGATTGACATAAGAAAACCTTTGCAATGGAGTGGGGTTGTTTCCAATAGATGGTGATTTCCTTTGGACTCAAGAATGCTCCTATTATATTTTCCAAGATAGTAGTGGTTGCCTTCAAATATTTTATTCATAAATTCCTTGAGTTCTACTTTGAAAATTGGACATAATTTGGGCTCATTAAGGATCATATTGAGAGCCTTAGATGATTTTAGAATGGTGTCTCCAATATCATATTTCGCTGAACTTAAAGAGATGCATTATTTGTGCTCCATTTCGAATTTTGTTGGTGCATGTGGTTTGCCATGATGGAATCTTGGTCAATCCTGCTAAAATTGTGATCATTGTCGACCTACCACCATCTACCACAGTGAAGCAACTGAGAAAAGCATTGGGACATACAAAATACTATAGAAAATTTATCAAAGGATATGCGGATGTGAGTAATCCAATCGAGAAGTTATTGAAGAAGGTTGTTAAGTTCGAATAATGAAAAAATTTCCAAGAGAGTATGGATACTTTAATGAACAAGATGGTTACAATACCCATACTTGTATTTCCAGTCCGGAAGAATGAATTTCATGTACATGTCTATGCATCAACTATCGCGCTCGGTGTGGTACTAACACGTCCTAGAGAAGGTTCAATTGATCATCTTATTTCCTTTGCTAGCAAGAAATTATCAATAGAAGAGAAGAACTATGCCATGACAGAAAGATAAGGACTAGCTATGGTATACGATCTACAGAAATTTTGACACGACTTGCTGGGTGGGCATTTCAAAATGTACACAGATCATTTTGCATTGAAATATCTTGTTAATAAGCCATTGTTGGGGGGGAGATTTGTCGATTTCTTCTCCTTTTTAACAAATTTGACTTTGAAGTCGTTGTTAATCTGGGTGGACTAAATTCTAGGCCAATCCATCTGTCGAGGATCAAGAGTGGAGAAGAACGTGGTAATATCGATGATAGTCTCCCTAATGCACAATTATTTGTGATACCAATGTTTGATTATCATTATACAGGCATCATATAATTTTTAGTACGGGTTATTCCATAGCTGAATTTACTATTGCACAGAAGAAATAGTTAGTTGTACGAGTTGCATACTTCCAGTTGATCACTGGACAATTATATAAAATGGACCCCGATGAAATTATTCGTTGCTACGTCGAGGAACACGAGCGACCAATTATACTAATTGAAGTACATATTGGTGTCACGAGAGTCCATTATGATGGAAAACCTACAATGCAAAAGATATTGAAAGAAGGCTCTGTTACCACCTAAGTTGTACTTAGTGGTTTTTTATCAAGTGAGCCTGGTGAACCGGACAAGGATAACTTGTTCGGACTTCATAAGACCTTTGGAAGTACTTCTAGGAAGTGCTTGTTGTACTATATCACATGTTCATACCCCATGGGGGAATTGTAATAAATGTTATAGCATGATAGTGTCTGTAAATGAATCTGTCTCTTAGACTTTATTTTTCAATCCGATCAACCCAGGGTGTTTTTTCCCTTGGTTATTATTGGTTATTGAATAAACGACTGATAATTTCTGAGTTTTTCGCTCCATACCTCCAAAGTTGGGGTGGTAGGCTTGGAATTTAGGACTATTGAGGTTATTAGAGTCTATGTGTCAATGTATAAACATGCTAGACATCATGGTCGAGTCATATGAACATGTCTAAGTCCCCCTAGGTTTTTTCAATTTTTCAATTTTTTAGTTTTTTCAGTGTTTTTTATTAAAATTTAATTTTTCCAAAACTTAGGCTATTTTTTAATAGTTTAATTGGAAAAATTTATTTTGTAATAAAAGTGGGCTAAATAATCAGTTTCAGTCATGTAGGTGCTCATTTTCAAGCTAAGAGCACCATGTAAACCCATGGACCCACTATTTCCTAGTTTTGAGTGATTTTCCATCACTCAGGTCAGAAAGCCCCAAAAAATCATTTATTGATTATTTTAATTAATAAATTGATGAATAATGGAGCAAATCCAAAATCATAGATCAGTGTATTCTTAGTCAATTTGATTGAAATCAGTCATATTTGACCCAGATTGACTGGATCTGACAAATATTTGACTGAAGGAGGTGATCAAATCAGATCCAGAGTTGATATTCAACATCCTTTATGGGGAATTTCTCCCTCCCTCTCTCCTCAACATGTTTTGTCTCATCTGGATGAGTTTTGGTGGATGCTTCAGTCAATACGTTGAGGTGTCAGTTAGATCAGCTCTTTGATTGACAATTTCACTTAGTGAGACTCAGATCTGGCTTAGTTAGACACAGATCAGGCATTGATGGACTCTCCATCATCATATTTGGTCTATCTCCTTGGGATTTGCACCCCCCCCAGGCTGGACCTCCTAGTTTTTGTATATATCCAAGCAAATCAGCCTCTTCCAAGGGAGTGAGAACTGGGATTGAGGTGCTACTGCTATTGTATTGTTTTTATTGTTCATTTGAAATAAAGAGAAGCTTTGGAGGCAAGACAATGTTGTGCCATTGTATGTGTGGATGATCATTGCCATCTTTTTACTGAGGTAACCTGTATCTGTGTTCATGATTTGCTAATTGCTTGTAGATCTGTTGTTAAGATTGATAATAAGATTATTATAATCTTGTTAGAAAAGGTGCTTTTCAATAAGTTTATTAGCCATGTCTTTCCTTTTATGCATGTTTATAGATCTAGATTCAAAATGTTCTATAAGCTTATATGCATGTTATTTTGAATCTCTATGTATGTACTAATCGGATCTCACAAGTTTTTTGACAAGTTTTGTGATTTCAGCTGAGCTGCAGGTTCCTATATTGGAGAGGATGCTGATCTAGTTTTCTTCTTCACTCTCTCCAAAACCTTCCAAAGGCATAGTCCCTCGACATTCCACCTGAAAGCTCCACTGTGGATCTTCAAGGCTACCAGCATTTCTCTCCTCCTCTTCCTCCCTCAAAATCAACTCTTTCACCCGGTTACTTTGTTCATAGTTTTGATATTGTTTATATCTATCATCTTAAAAGTAAATTTAACATAGATCTATCTTCTCAAATCCCATATTCTAGATCTTTCTCTTAAAAATGTTTTATAAGCATTCTAGATCTAGCTTTAGGGAAAACGTCCTTTTTGCATGGAGTTTTAAAGAAAATTGGTAGCTTGCATGCATTAGATTTTTGTTTGCTGTTATCAAAGATAAATATAGCAATGAGTGCACATCATATTGTCTGACTAAAAGGAAAGCCAAGATCCCAAGGAAATCTTGCTTTCCTTGGTTCCTTTTTTACCTTTTTTAACTAGTTTGTACTTAGCATTTTTTGGTTAAAAGTAAGCTGACCCAAGGTACTTTTAGAGTGATTTTGGGAATCTTCTAGTCTAATAATCTTGATGTTTTTTATCAGGCATAACATAAAAAAGGAGGAGCTACTGCTCGAAAGTGACTTTTGGGCCTCTGAATCCCCCCAGGGGTCTCCCTTTTTGACTGAAATCTTTAATTTTCGTACTTTGTAAGCTCTTGATTTCATTCCATATAAGGATAAAGAGGCATCATATCAGTTTTTTGATATTCTAACCACTAGTAATAACAATAATTTTTTGAATAGGCTCTTTCGAGCCCATTCCCCATCCCTCCTCAGGGATTTGCGTCGGTGTCGATTTTTTACTTTTTGTTCATATATTTTCGAGCTAGCGTAGCTCTAATATGCAGGGTAGTATACTTCGATACATTATCAATTTCATATTCCATATTTGATATTTCAATGTAAGCTTAATACTTACCCCACGACTTCCTGATTGACCCGAAAGGGGAAAGAGATGTGTGGTAGGACTAATTAGAAAACCAGAATTGTGTATCTATGTTTTCCGTTTTATCATTTGTTTCTTCAGCTATTATAAAATTAACCCCTCCTTGATTCCCTGATTGAGATCCACTTGGATTGAAAGAGGTTCCTGGAGGGTTTTCTTTTTAACAAGAACACCCAATTTTAAAATTTGCTAAAATTGACAAGACTCTAGTGTGTATGCTCTGCACTTGGCTACGGTTCGTCCGATCAGTCAAGCTATATCAAAAGCACTTGAGTGAATAGTATAATTAGGATTCACTCTCCCAAATTGACATACCATCAGCTAAAAATCCAACACCTCGATCAAACCATTACGGTGGAAAAATACCCAAAGGAATCGGGAACTTCTGAAAAGTGACCTCGGGGCACCGATCTCTGTCACAACCTAACGGGTGCGTTATGAACAATACCCCTGGATCCCACATATTCCTTGCAGGTATTCATGAAGGTTTAGTTTTGGACATACTCCAAGTACTCTCGGGTATATCTACAGTCCACCCCTTCGCCTAATTTTAATCAACTAACACCTCACATTAACTTAAAACATACCATGAGGAAATTTCAAAACATTCACTCAAAGCACATGCAAGTACATTGATTTTATTTTGACTCCATTCTAAGGCACTGGTTATTTTCTTGCTATATATATATTGTGTCTCAGCATTGTGCTTTCATGCGCTCATTTTTGTATCTTGTCATCTTTGATTGTTTATGGTTAAATTCCAAACCCCTAAGTAACTCATTCAATTTAACATCACCGTACTAAGTCATTTAGCCTTAGTAACTTAATAGGGTCTACCCCCCTTGGCTTCGTTAGGAGTTGAGCCTAAATGGAGGAGTCAAGAACAAGGTGACATTCTTGACTCAAGACTTGCCCCCAAGGACACACCGAGTGGCTTGAAGATTTCTGCCACGTGACCGACATGTGTGTAAGGCGGCAACATCTTTTGGCGCCATTGCCGGGGATAAATATTTTTATTCCCGAGTACGAATTTTGTTTTCTTCCTTTTTGTTTTTTCTTTGTTTGATGAATGTTTAGAGTAGATATTTAGTTTTCATCTGGCGACTCCACTGAATTTTTTCCAGTTTTTATTTTTACAAAGAAAAGCAAAAAAAAAAAAAATTGTGAAAAGATTTATAAATGCTTATTTTTCTTTTCACATGGCGACTCCATTGAAGGGATGAAACCCTATTATCTCATAAACTTGTGAAGTTTTGTTGTGTGTAGATGAGCCACTGCGACATGTTAAAACCTTTAAAGCTCATCACTTTAGAGCTCCACCTTTTCAGTACAAGGTTTAATGGTTATATCAAATGCATACTATTATTTTTTGATATGGATGAATTGAAGGAGAAGTATGGTGCCCAATTAACCGGAATGTTTCAGCCTATCGATTTCTCAAACATCCCAGGTTTTCCTAACTATTGTAATGGTTTCGAGGATGCATATAACTGGCTTCCGACATTTCATGGAAATTATGGTGATTCGTCCATTTGGCATGTCAAATATTTCCTTCAGTTGATTGCTGACTTCAATTTTTTTCATGAAGACAATATGATGGAAATGTTTGCTAGTACTTTTTGGGGTGAGGCCTATTTTTGGTTCTATCAAGGCCTTCCTAATAATGTATAACTTCTTTTCCAAGCTTCCTTTGGATGTTTTTAGAGCAGTGGCATGATGGTAGGGGTAGTATGAATGGTTTAAAAAAGTTCCTTAAAAATATCTATACCTTCTACCTATCTAGGATAGAGTATCACACAGAAACATATGATGGACCTTTTTCCATGATACAAAGTATTTAAGACTTGGAATCACTTCTTGAACATTTAAGTGAAGAGGAGGTTCATGATACTCCCATCAAAGAGCATCCTAGTAGTTATTTAAGAAATGAGGCAATTAAGCATCTTCTTAAAGAAAATGAAGTATCTCCCAATACACAACAAGATTCCAGGGAAGGGAAAATCCAAGATGATCCTATTGAAGAGCTTTAGGAGGAGCCCATGATGGAACACATTGTTGAAGACTCTCCTCATGTCACCATAGCTGAAAACATTGAAGATTTGAGGTATTCTCAAGTGTGTTGCAATGCTGATATTTTTCCAGAAATCCCTCTACAGAAACCCACTGAGCAACACATCCCAAGTGGTCCCATTGAATATGTCCAAAACGTTTCCTTGATTGAAGATAATATTGAAGATCCTCTTCATGATATCACAACAGAAGCCTATAAAGAATCCTATTATAATATTAGTACAGTGTGTGGTGACACTAGACCTTGTTCTCCTCATGTTGATGAAGGTTTGGAAAGTTTATTGCCTTGTAAAATTTTATCTGAAGAAGATTGTTATGAATACAAGGAAGACATGGATAGGCAAGAGCATGATGCCATGGATGAAGAGTCCCCCACATATGACATGGATGGGAGTGATGATTATTGGAATTTCATAGATAATCCAAATTGTGAAAATTTTATGGAGAATCCCATCTAGGATATGTCCGACAAGGGGAGTGTCTATTCAAAATTTGTGGAAGTCCAATCTACGATACGTCCATAGAGGGGAGCATGGATCTGGATGTCTAGGAAAACTTTAGTATGAAAGAGGAGCATTCAAAATTTTCATGTGATCATTCAGATTCATATCATGCAGAGCAGCACAAGGGTATCAGTAATGAAGACATTGAGAAACAGTATTGTGAAAAGTCAGATGTGATGCAGTTAGTGGAATATCAGTCTCAGCCATCTTTTTCACATATAGAGGTTCCTTATGATTTGGAGCGGGGCTTGTGCAATGAGTTATCATTTTATAAGCCCCGATGATCAGTATGATGATGTATTCAGTATACCTCATCATTCTGATTGGTATATCAGTCCTATCTAGTCATGGATAGAAGCAGCCTGCATGAGCACATACAAGTTGGGGAAGAATTTTTATGACATTATTCATGCCTATGATCTCCCATCCATCCCGCCCATTCTAAATCATCACGCAGGTTTGCAATTTCTAAATAAGGTATCCTTACTTTGGCTGGTAACCAAAGACAAGGATTTTTTTTTATGTTAATAAAATGCTTAGGTGGTTACATTGGATTTCTTATTACACTTAACCCTTTTTTATATCATGCTTAGAGTAGGAAAATAAGCTCCTCAAAAGAGAGAATTTACTTTCTGCATTTCTATTTTATACTTAGCTATAATAAAACTTTGCTTCTTTTAGTTAGTTACATTTATGTTGTTTAAATAAATCAGCTCAATGGTTCATTTGGTTTTTCATTAAACTTGTGCTACTGAGGTTTTTCTTGTCAAGTTGAGATGTTTTTACAGGGTATATAAACCAGAGATTCTATTGTTCTCGTATCCTCTCCTTGCCTTAAAGACTAGATCGAGCACACGTCCCACAGTTGGAGCCAGAATGTTACCACCTAATTTGTACTTAGTGTTTTTTTATCAAGTGAGCCTGGTGAACCAGATAAGGATAACTTGTTCAGACTTCAGAAGACCTTTGGAAGTACTTTTGGGAAGTGCTTGTTGTACTATATCACATGTTCATACCCCATGGAGGAATTGTAATAAATGTTCTAGCATGATAGTGTCTGTAAAAGACTCGGTATCTTAGACTTTATTTCTTAATCCGATCAGCCCAGGGTGTTTTTTCCCTTGGTTATTATTGGTTATTGAATAAACGACTGATAATTTTTGAGTTTTTCACTCCATACCTCCAAAGTTGGGGTGGTCAGCTTAGAATTTAGGCCTATTGAGGTTATTAGAGTCTATGTGTCAATGTATAAACATGCTAGACATCATGGTCGAGTCATATGAACATGTCTAAGTCCCCCTAGGTTTTTTCAATTTTCCAATTTTTTAGTTTTTTCAGTGTTTTTTATTAAAATTTAATTTTTCCAAAACTTAGGCTATTTTTTAATAGTTTAATTGGAAAAATTGATTTTGTAATAAAAGTGGGCTAAATAATCAGTTTCAGTCATGTAGGTGCTCATTTTCAAGCTAAGAGCACCATGTAAACCCATGGACCCACTATTTCCTAGTTTTGAGTGATTTTTCATCACCCAGGTCAGAAAACCCCAAAAAATCATTTATTGATAATTTTAATTAATAAATTGATGAATAATGGAAGAAATCCAAAATCATAGATCGGTGGATTCTTAGGCAATTTGATTGAAATCAGTCAGATCTAAACCAGATTGATTGGATCTGACAAATCCTTGACTGAAGGAGGTGATCAAATTAGATCTAGAGTTGATCTTCAGCATCCTTTATGGGGAATTTTGCCCTCCCTCTCTCCTCAACACGTTTTGGCACATCTGGATGAGTTTTGGTGGATGCTTCAATCAACAGGTTGAGGTGTCAGTCAGATCAGCTCTCCGATTGACAATTGCACTCAGTCAGACTCAGATCTGGCTCAGTTAGACACAGATCAGGAATTGATGGACTCTCCATCAGCATATTTGGTCTATCTCCTTGGGATTTGCGCCCCCCCTAGGTTGGATCTCCTAGTTTTTGTATATATCCAAGGACAACAACCTCTTCCAAGGGAGTGAGAACTAGGATTGAGGTGATGTTGCTATTGTATTGTTGTTATTTTTCATTTGAAATAAAGAGAAACTTTGGAGGCAAGATGATGTTGTGCCATTGTATGCGTGGATGATCATTGCCATCTTTTTACTGAGGTAACATGCATCTGTGTTCATGATTTGCTAATTGCTTGTAGATCCGTTGTTAAGATTGATAATAAGATTATTATAATATTGATAGGAAAGGTGCTTTTCAATAAGTTTATTGGCCATCTCTTTCCTTTGATGCATGTTTAGAGATCTATATTCAACATGTTCTATAAGCTTATATGCATGTTATTCTGAATCTCTGTGTATGTACTAATCAGATCTCACAAGTTTTTCGACAAGTTTTGTGATTTCAGCTGGGCTGCAAGTTCCTAGATTGGAGAGGATGCTGATCTAGTTTTCTTCTTCACTCTCTCTAAAACATTCCAAAGGCATAGTCCCTCGACATTCCACCTAAAATCTCCACTGTGGATCTTCAAGGCTACCAACATTTCTCTCCTCCTCTTCCTCCCTCAAAATCAACTCTTTCACCCGGTTACTTTGTTCATAGCTTTGATATTGTTTAGATATATCATCTTAAAAGTAAATTTAACATAGATCTATCTTCTCAAATCCCATAGTCTATATCTTGCTCTTAAAAAGGTTTCATAAGCATTCTAGATCTAGCTTTAGGGAAATCGTCCTTTTTGCATGGAATTTTAAAGAAATTTGGTAGCTTGCATGAATTTGATTTATGTTTTCTGTTATAAAAGATAAATCTAGCAATCAGTGCACATCATATTGGCTTCCTAAAAGGAAAGCCAAGATCCCAAGGAAAGCTTGCTTTCCTTGGTTCCTTTTTTACCTTTTCTAACTAGTTTGTACTTAGCAAATTTTGGTTAAAAATAAGCTGACCCAAAGGTACTTTTAGAGTTCTTTTGGGAATATTTAAATGTAATAATATTGCTGTTTTTTAGCAAGCATAATAGAAAAAAGAAGGATCTGCTGCTCGAAAGTGACTTTTGGGCCTCTGAATCCCCCCAAGGGTCTCCCTTTTTGACTAAAATCTTTAATTTTCGTACTTTGTAAGCTCTTGATTTCATTCCAAATAAGGATCAAGAGGAATCATATCCATTTTCTGATATTGTAACAACTGGTAATAAAAATAATTTTTTGAATAGGCTTTTTCGAGCCCATTCCCCATCCCCCTTGGGGGGATTTGCGTCGGTGTCAATTTTTTACTTTTTGTTCATATCTTTTCAAACTAGTGTACCTCTAATATGCAGGGTAGTATAATTTGATACATTATCAATTTCATATTCCATATTTGATATTTCAAAGTAATCTTAATACTTACCCCATGACTTCTCGATTGATCCGAAAGGGGAAAGAGATGCGTGGTAGGACTAATTAGAACTAGAATTGTGTATCTGTTTTTTCCTTTTTATCATTTGTTTCTTCATCTATTATAAAATTAACCCCTCCTTGATTCCCTAATTGAGATCTACTTGGATCGAAAGAGGTTCCTGGAGGGTTTTCGTTTTAACAAGAACACCCAATTTTAAAATTTACTAAAATTGACAAGACTCCAGTGTGTATGCTCTGCACTTGGCTACGGTTCGTCCGATCAGTCAAGCTGTATCAAAAGCACTTGAGTGAATCGTATAATTAGGATTCACTCTCCCATATTTGCAAACCATCAAGTGAAAATACAACACCTCGATCAAACCATTACGGTGGCAAAATACCCAAAGGAAGCGGGAACTTCTGAAAAGTGACCTCGGGGCGCCGATCTCTGTCACACCCTAACGGGTGCATTATGAACAATAGCCCCAGAGACTCCATTCATCCCACATATTCCTTGCAGGTAGCCATGAAGGTTTAGTTTTGGACATACTCCAAGTACTGTCGAGTATATATGGAGTCCACCCCTTCACTTAATTTTAATCAACTCACACCTCATATTAACTTAAAACGTACCAAGAGGAAATTCCAAAACATTCACTCCAAGCACATGCAAGTACATTGATTTTATTTTGACTCCATTCTAAGGCACTGGTTATTTTCTTGCTATATATATATATTGTGTCTCAGCATTGTGCTTTTGTGCGCTCATTTTTGTATCTTGTCATCTTTGATTGTTTATGGTTAAATTCCAAAATCCTAAGTAACTCATTCAATTTAAAATCACCATACTAAGTAATTTAGCCTTAGTAAATTAATAGGGTCTACCCCCCTTGGCTTCGTTAGGAGTTGAGCCTAAATGAGGGAGTCAAGAACAAGGTGACAGCCTTGACTCGAGACTTGCCCCGAAGGACACGCCGAGTGGCTTGAAGATTTCCGCCACGTGACCCAGGTGTGTGTAAGGAGGTAACAGGCTCATGGAGGCCCACCATGCATGTGAATGCTCAAGAATACTGTTGTATCTTTGATATATTTCAGATAAACAAAAATTTGTGGCAACGAGATGAAATTCCACTAGTACCTTAAATAATGTTGCAGGAATTTGACAAATGGGTTGTTAATTTTTTGGGACCTGTTTATCCAACATGGAAGAGAATAGGTGCAATATACATTATTACTGTGATCTATTACTTGACCATATGGGATGAAGCAGCACTAATGAAGGATTGCAATGTTGTGACTGCTACCATGTTCTTGTTCTACAATACTGTGACTCGATTTGTATGCCTGGAGATTCTGATAAGTTACCAAGGTACACATTTTTTCAATCAATTAATCAAAGAATTAACTCAAGAATTACAGATACAACATAGAAAAACAATGACATATTTCCCTCAAGTGAATAGTGTTGTCAAAGTATTCAACAAGATCCAGAAGAATGCATTGGGAAATATTTTCAATGTTCAAGGAGACGTCTGGGACCAAAAAATTCCTACATTTTTGTGGGAATACTGCACGACCTGTAAGAATTTCATAGGACAAACTCCATTTCTCTTGGTGTATGGACAAGAGGTTGTCATGTCGATGGAATATATTTTACCCAACCTAAGTATTTTTGTGATTACAGAGATTATATATGTTGGTATTGTTGAGGAAATACTGTCGCAACTACTATAGTTGGAAGAAGAGAATTTTCTTGCAAGTTATCATGAAAATGTTGATAAGGAATGACAAAAAGTATGGAATGATCGACACATCAAGAATAATCAATTTTAGGTAGGAGGACTTGTTCTTCTATATGATAACAAATTTTTAAAACATCTAGGAAAATTGAAAACACACTGGCTAGGACCATATATTGTAATTCATATCACTAATGGAGGAACAATACAACTATAAAAGTAGATGAAACAAATTTTAAATGATTCATGAATGGAAATGACCTAAATCCTTACAAGGATAGTCGCGACTTGGTCTTCTGAAGAAAAAAAAACTGAGAAAAGAGAAAAGATAAAATAAAAAAGACAAAATATTATGAGTATATTTACTAATAATTTGATCGCAGGCTGCCAGTCTATTGCAAGAGGAAGAAAATTGCACCGCATATTATTTGTCTTTCAAAAATGAAAAATGATGGAAAAGGAAACCCGTCTATTGCAACTAACAAAATATGTCAAAGGTTGAATACAGATAAGAGGAAAGCAATAGTTTTTGCAAGATGAACTTGAGTCATATAAATGATAGTTGGTCGAAATTAATTAAAAAATATGAATGATTTTAAAGACATGCTTTTTGGTCACTTCCGTCATTATTACACAATAACTACCACTGATGTGACAGGTGAGTGATGGTTTGCATGGAGGTTTCCATATTATGATTTAGATGATCAGTCCATGTGACAAAAATCACTACCACCTTTCCATTGATTGTCTTCTCGTGTGAAGGACTAACTGATGAAATAGATCGATGTTATCAACTTCAAGCCGAAGTTGCATTTTTCATTTCGCTGCATATGAGTGATAGTGTTCCATTATTGTCTGCAACTTCAAGAGAGGAAGTGAATTTTTCCACAAGGTATGGTTATTTCCATTTCCAGTACAAGCACAGTTACAAAATCTGGTGTCATGACCACTTCACCCATACTCATTATGGAATACATTGTTGGATATGTTCCTCCAGAAGTCCTGGTTGGAAGGGAAATGTCACAGTCACCAATAATTCCTCCAATGAGGTTGAGACCAAACCCACACGGATTTTCAATGAGGAAGCGATCTGGTACGTGCAAGAAGTGTTGGCAAGTGTTTGGAGATAGGTGAGTTTCACAGCATCTAGGATGTTGAGCATACTCACAAGGCACCCCGCAAGGAAAAGATACGGCGACAGGCAAAAAATAGTCTAATTTTTATATTTTCATGTCGATTTTGTACTCATTGACCATTTATTCAGAATATTGGTCCTTAGTGGTTAAATTAGTTAGAAGTTGTTAGGATTTAGTTAGAAGTGGACCTTGAATGTAAAGGCACAAGCCTATATATAGAGTTATAATTGCAAATGTAAAGGATATCTTTTGATCTGTGAATCCATGAATCCATGAACAATGTTTCTGTTGATTTATCGATCCTCCGAGTTGAGAAAATAGAGAGCGATTGAATCTTGTGTTATCTTGTGGGTTGATCATTCTCTTGCTATGGAAAAGTACTATATGTTTTGGATCTATTGCATAGAAGTAATATGACACGATGGATGTTGCTCTGAATTTCTATTGTCTTTCATATCTCTTTTCTATCCTTATGTGTTGCGATATCAATGATGGATGATTTATGGATATGCTTTATGAATGAATAATATGATACTACTCCGATTAATAAGTAAATGATGCGAGATGTTTAGATCTATGATGAACACTGTGATACCTGATGAATGGCTCTGTTAGATCTGATAATTATGCGGATGAATCGTTGATGACCCAATCCTCCTCCTTACTTCCAGAAAATTGGTTTTCACAAATCTCCCTCGAACATCTCGCGTGAGACTTCATCCACTCTATGGGTGTTGTTGGGCAGGGTAAAACCTGTCTGGGCTGGTGAATAGGGAGATCGTGCTGGTTGGGCATCGATAGAGCAAGAACCCCCATTGAAATGGCTTTATTTGTGGGTTTGGGCAAAGAAATAGTTTCATTGACGGGACCTCATTGCGACTAAGGAGGATATGGTGTGGAATCTGACAAAACCAGAGATTGAAGATTGGTTTGACCTATAAGTGCGAGAATTTACTGAAGCCGAGAACCAGAACCTAAAGTTGACGACAAACAAATTGTTGGTGAGGTACATGCATGACAGTCCTCATGAATGGTTTTTCTATGATTTCCCCATCATACTATATGAGTGGCTGGCATGATTCACCTACAAGAAGTGCAACTTCCAGGGAGGAGATTCGACGTCCTGGACCCTCGAGATAATTTAGGAACTACAAGAGACTGAAAACAAGGCATCGTGGGTTGTCAAAGTTTGATTGGATAGTATTCTGGAAGGATATATCACTAAGTTTGCAGTCAATACCAATAAGTCCTATAGTGAACCAGAACAAGAATTCTTCAACGGACTACGAGGTAGGTTCTTACTGTCTCTATAGTTGTCAATCAAGGTGCTTGTTTTTGAAAAGGGCATACTAAAAATGCACCTCTAGGAGTAAAAATCTAGTGTGTGGAGGCTGTGAACACCGTGATAGAAGGGGGACGACGTAAGGAAAGATAAATGGTAGATGGATGTGAGTTTCAATCATACTGTGAAGGAACCTAAGGAAGAAGGTCCTACTACAATCGAAACGCAAGACCGCGAAGGACAACCACACGGAATGAAGTGCCCCTACAATGATGAAGAGGACGAGTAGACCCAGGCTATGCCCAGGGTGACAGTAAGGTCAAAACCCAGTAGCAACGTGTCCATGCCTCCGCGCACTAATTTGTTGATGTATTTGTAACTTTAGAATGTATTCACTTGTATATTTTATGTATTGTACCTCGATGTTTATTCTAGGAAGTATATGTAATGTAATTGAGTCTTGTCATGCCCTAATGTTCCTATTGAGAGATTCAATAATTTAAACAAGTCATGTAAAGTCATAGAGGGTAACCCTTCCTACAAGGGTTAAAGTCCCTACAGTTGTGGGGCACTAGGGTTATTAGACTCTCCTAGAGAAGTCAGCCCTAGTGATTTATTGTCAATTCGAGAATTAGTATAAATAGAGAGTGAGCCTCTCTATTTATCATACATTCACTCCTACTCAGTTGTAGCGCATAAATGAGAGAGAAGAAGTTTCCAGGACAAGAGAGAGAGAGAGAGTACTATTTTTGGGAGATCATCTTACTGTTTTGGGGTTTTAATTTTGGTGCTGATTCTATCTCTGAGGAAGTTGCGGGGTTTTCTCCTTTATGGTTTCCACGAGGAAAATATTTGTGTCTATTGTCTCTTGTGTTTGATTGTTGTGCTTGTTGTTCTCTCAGTTAAAGATCCTAAGTTAATGCTAGCTTGAATGATAAAAATATAACATGGTATCAAAGCTAACCTGAGAAGAAGACACCGTGTAGCTCTGGAAACTAGGGCTTCCTACTGTTTGGATCTCTCTCCACATATTTTCAGCAAAATAAGGTTGGGATGACTCTCCTCTCTAGGGCGCATCTTTTTGTCGAAGCAGAATCTGATTCTGAGTATTTTCAGTTTTTGACCCGACATTGTTGCCGAAAATTAGGGTTTTACACAGAAGTGGAATTTTTGAGTGATCCCAGGCCTAGATTGAGCTCCACCTCAAAATTGAATTTTAGAGATCAAGATCAAAGTTTTTGGTTGGGAAAAAATCCAAGAAATTGAAACCCTAATCTTCTCCTGAACTAGCTCTGTAGAAATTCAGCTCTAGATCCAGTTTCGACATCTTCTCTTAGTAAGATATAAATATTTTGTATTTCCATTTGAGGTTCTCAGTTAATATGTCTCATCATACCAAGCTTGATGAAAATATTGAGGGAGCTGATAACATCCGAGCCTGGAAGTATAGGATCTCCCTGGTCCTGGAAGAAAATGAGTTGGACTCTTACATCAATGAATAGGTTCCAGTTCCCGAGGGAGATGGGGATAAGGCCTTACACAAGAAGAAATTGGTCATGGATAAGAGGATTATTGCTGATTCAATAAAGGATCACCTCATACCATAGGTATCCTCCCTAAATACATCTAAATCTATGTTTGATTCCCTAACCAAATTGTTTGAAGGGAAGAACATAAATCAGAAGATGACTTTGAGAAACCAATTGAAGAATGTAAAGATCTAGAATGTGGAAACCATCTAGTCTTACTTTACAAGAGTCTCTCAGATCAAGGAATAACTTGAAGCAGTAGATGAAGAAGTGGAGAATGAAAAAATTATGATGACCACCTTGAATGGCCTCCCTAGATCATGGGACTCCTTTATTCAAGGGATCTGTTCCAAAAAGAAGCTAGTCAAATTCAGTAGACTGTGGGAGGAATGCTCAGAAGAAGAAGATCGGATAGTAGCTCAAGAAGAAAAGATGGGAAGTGAAGATCAAGCTCTTACAATACACTCCAAGAAAAGAAGAAGAAACTCTCATCACCCCAAAGGTAAGTACTTCTACTAGAAAGATAACACTAGAATAGATTTATCTAAATTCAGATGCTATACATGTGATGAAAGAGGACACTCCTAAAAACAAAAATATCTCTCACAAGAAGAAGGGAAACAAGAAAATACATCATGCTGATGCCACAGAAGATGATGAACTTTCCACAAAGAGAATCAAACAAGAAAGTGATGATTCTTCAAGTGATGAAGAATATCTTTCGATCTCCGCTCTCACGAGAAACATCACACATGGAAGCAATGGTTGGCTTATAGACATTGGTGCTTCCAAACATATGATGGGATTCAAAGAATCTTTTGTGAAACTATCAGAACATGAATCACCCCACAAGGTGAAAATTGGGGATGACTACCAGTATCCAATAAAAGGTAGTGGGGAATCCTCCTATAAGCTAGACTATAGAAAGTATATGAAGATGAAAGATGTCTTGTTTGTACCAGGACTAAAGAAGAACCTCCTCTCCATATTTGCATTGGATGCAAAAGGCATGCGGGTTGCATTTGTAGATGGCCAAGTTCTTATGTGGCCAAAGGGAAAGACTATTGATGATGCAGTAGTGATTGTGTAATAAAAAGGAGGTCTATACAAGTTGAAGGGCCAACCAAAAAAATATTTGGTTGATGACTCAGTAGAACCAAATGAACTTTGGCATAGAATGCTTGCACATGTGCACTATAGGGAACTACTTGCAAGAAAAGATGTTGAAGGTCTTCCAAAAATACAAGCAAAGCATGAAGGAGTATGCAAGGGATGTGCAAAAGGAAAGAACACAAAGAATACATTTCCAAGTAGTGAAAACAAGGATAAAGGAATCTTAGAAATCATTCACTCCAATGCGTGCGGTCCAATGTCATCCACTTCATTAAGCGGGTATGTATACTATGTTTCTTTCATTGATGATTTTTCTAGGAAGACATGGATATAATTCTTAAAGAACAAAGATGAAGTACTCAGCAAGTTCAAGGAATTCAAATCCTTGATCAAGAACCACATAGAAAAAAATATCAAGACCTTTCGATTAGATAATGGTGGAGAATTCACATCAAATGAATTCAAGTAGTTATGCAAATATTCAGGGATTACGAGGGAGTTAACCACTCCATATAATCCACAAGATAATGGGGTTGTAGAAAGGAAGAATAGAACAATCATGGAAGTTGCAAGGGCCATGCTTCATGACCAAGATCTTCCCATGCATCTATGGGCAGAAGCTGCTAGAACAATGGTGTATGTACAGAAACGTACTGCACACATAGTACTCGAGAAGAAGAAACCTGAAGAAGTATTTTCCGAAAAGAAACTAGAAGTCAGCCATCTCAAAATATTTGGTTGTCCATTAGACATACACATTCCAGAAGAAAAGAGGACAAAGTTAGAGCCTTCTGGAAAGAAGGGTATATTTGTGGGATACAGTGAAAGCTCAAAAGCTTACAGAATATACTTACCAGGATTCAAGAAGATCGACATCAATAGGGACGTAAAATTTGATGAAGACTCAGCTTACAATGAATCCAGAAAGCGACCTACTGAAGAACATGAAGAAACAGAAGTACCCAGAATTCATGACACAACCATGAATGAAGCAATTCCAGAAGAAGATTGAGAAATTGAAGAACCTCAAGAACTTGTAGATCCACCTCAAGAAAATAATTCTCACAATAGGAAACATGCATGGGTACGAGAGGCTATCCTAGGTGCAAAAAGATATGGGGCTCCAGAAGAAACACACAGAGAAATAAAGAGAACTAGGTCCTACTCTGGTTATGTGGCCTTGTTATGCGACATTATTGATAAATAACCTTCCAACTATGAAGAAGCGATAGAGAAGAAAGAATGGAAGGATGCTATGATTGAGGAGTACCAATCGATCATGAAGAATGATGTATAGGATGTTGTCCCTAGACCAGAGGGGAAGTCTATTGTTACTTCCAAATGGATCTACAATATCAAGCATGATGCAGATGGTAGCATAGAGAAATATAAAGCAATATTTGTGGCTCGTGGCTTCTCCCATAAAGAAGGAATATATTATGAAGAAAATTTTGCACCTGCAGCCAGATACACTACCATCATATCAATACTTTCTCTGGCTATAGTGATGAAATGGAAGATACACCAGATGGATGTCAAGACTGATTTCTTGAATGGTGTAGTGGAAGAGGAAGTGTATGTGGAGCAACCACTTGGTTTTGAGACACATGACAGGGAGACTCATGTGTGTAAATTGAAGAAATCCCCGTACCATTTGAAACAGGCACCCAGGACATGGTATGACAGAATTGATAGCTTCCTATCCAGTTTGGGCTTTACCAAGAGTAAAGTAGATTCCATCCTTTACTACAAGGTTGAAGAAGGGAACCCGGTGATACTCCTGCTGTATGTAGATGATCTGTTTGTAACAGGTATGGATGGGTTGATTGTTGATACAAACATAAATCTTTCTACCAAGTTTGAAATGAAGGAATTGGCTATGATGCACTATTTTCTAGGCATGGATTTGTGGCTGAATGCAAATGGAATTTCCCTGAGACAAGGGAAGTATGCGGTAGAGATCCTGAAGAGATTCAGGATGATGGATTGCAAGGCCATGACCACACCTATGGCATCGAACCTGAAGCTATTAAGTGATGCTTCATCAGAAGAGGTTGATTCTACGATGTATCATTAGATGATTGGGTCCTTGATGTACCTGACGAATACAAGACCAGATATTTGCTTTGCTATGAACACATCGAGCTAGTTGCTGACAGATCCTAGACATGTTCACTTGATTGCTGCAAAGCATATTCTGAGGTACCTGAAGGGTACAGTTGATTATGGGCTCAAGTATAAGGCTGATTAGAATATTAACCTAGAAGGTTATGTTGATTCAGATTGGGTAGGCAGTGGCATCGATAGAAAGAGCACTTCAAGGTGCTGCTTCAGTATGGGATCAAGTGTGATCTCTTGGTTTAGCAGGAAATAGTCTTGCGTAGCACTGAGTACAGTTGAAGTAGAGTATGTCACAACCTATTCAGCTAGTTGTGAGGCAGCATGGCTGAGGAAGCTACTATCTGATTTATTTGATCTCCAGTTGGATGCTACTCGTATATATTGCAACAACTAGAGTTGTGTGAAGTTTTCTGAGAACCCGGTGTTCCATGACAAGTTGAATCATATCAAGATCAAATATCACTATATCAGGGATATGGTGTAGATAGGAGAAGTGAAACTCCAGTATGTTGCAATGGATGAACAGATAGCTGATGTGTTGACCAAGCCATTGGCTAGAGTGAAGTTTGAGTACTTCAGGGAGAATCTTGGTGTTCTCCAGATCGAGGTTCCCTCCAAGGGGAGGTGATGAGTCCGAGAGCCATTCTGATGCGACTGTGGGATGTGTTCCCACATGATCATATGTAAGTGCATAAACATTCTGATGTTATTGTGGGATGTGTTCCCACATGATCACATGTAAGTGTAGATCCATTCTGATGTGACTATGGGATGTGTTCCCACATGATCATATGTAAGTGCAAAGCCATTCTGATGTGACTGTGGGATGTGTTCCCACATGATATGTAATTGAAGAGACATTCTGATGTGACTGTGGGATGTGTTCCCACATGATCAAATATAAGTGTTGAGCCCTTCTAGCATGGATGTGGGATGTGTTCCCCACATGGCTAGATATAAGTGTTGAGCCTTTCTAACATGGTTCTTGGATGTGTTCCTCCCATGGCTAGATATAAGTGCTCAACCTTTCTGACATGGTTCTTGGATATGTTCCTCCCATGGTCAGATATAAATGCTGAGCCTTTTTGACATGGTTCTTGGATGTGTTCCTCCCATGGTCAGATATAAGTGCTAAGACTTTATGACATGGTTCTTGGATGTGTTCCTCCCATGGTCAGATATAAGTGCTGATCCTTTTCGATATGGTTCTTGGATGTGTTCCTCCCATGGTCGGATGTGAGTGCTGAGCCTTTTTTATATGGTTCTTGGATGTGTTCCTCCCATGATCGGATGTGAGTGCTGGGCCTTTCTGACATGGTTCTTAGATGTGTTCCTCCCATGGTCATCTGTGAGTGCTATTCATGCCTTTTTGACATGGTTGTTGGATGTGTTCCTCCCATGGTCAGATGTAAGTGCTAGGTGGGCCATTCTGACTTAGGGTCAAATATAAGCACTGAAGAAGACCTACATGGAGGCTAGGTCTACAACCAGCATGAAAAAGGGTTGGCTCTATAGAACTTCCTATGATAAGAAGAATTGAGAGATATCATGAGTGCTGATCTAGATCAAGTGATGATGATCCAGTAGTGATGATCTAAATCGAGTGATGATCCATATCCAATGATGATGATCCGGTAGTGATGATCTAGATCGAGTGATGATACAGATCTAGTGATGATGACCCAATGATGATCCAGATCGAGTGATGATCCAGATCCAGTAATGAAGATGACTTGAAGATGAAGATGAATTGAAGATAAAGATGACTTGAAGATAAAGAGAACTTAATGTTGATCTAGATATACAGAAAAGAAGACCTGTGCTGATAAATTGTGTTGAGAGAATACCTTCCTAGTTAAGAGGGAGTGTTGATGTATTTGTAAGTTCAAAAGGTATTCAATTGTATATTTTATGTATTATACCCCGATGTTTATTCCAGGAAATATATGTAATGTAATTGAGTCATGTCATGCCCTGATGTTCCTATCGAGAGATTCAATAATGTAAAAAAGACATGTAAATTCATAGAGGGTAACCATTCCTATTGATCAAGGGTTAAAGTCCCCGCAGTTGTGGGGCCCTAGGGGTATTAGAATCTCCTAGAAAATTCGACCCTAGTTAGTTATTGTCAAGTCAGGAATTATTATAAATAGAGAGTGAGCTTATCTATTTATCATACACTCACTCACACTCAGTTTGAGCGCATAACTAAGAGAGAATAATTTGCTGGGACAAGAGAGAGAGAGACTACTATTGTCAGGAGATCATCTTACTATTTTGGGGTTTTACTTTTGGTGCTGATTCTATCTCTGAGGAAGTTGAGGGGTTTTCTCCTTTATGGTTTCCCTGAGGAAAATATTTGTGTCTATTGTCTCTTGTGTTTGATTATTGTGCTTTTTGTTCTCTTAGTTAAATATCCTAAGTTAATGCTAGCTTGAATGATAAAAATCTAACATACTCCACACTCAGGAAGATATACTCAATCTACGTCAATGTGTTCGACGTGCCAAGCAGCATCCAGTAGTAAAGCTCCATCTGCAGGAAGAAGGTCTAGGATGGAGGGAGATAATATTAAGCTACCTATGTTCCATGGAAATGGCACTAATGACCCTGAGTAATATTGGTTCTTATGTGAAGCAGTCTGGACTACCTGATAGACTATAGATGACGATGTAAAGAAAGGCCAATTAGTGACCACCCTCCAGGTTTGTGCACTTGATTGGTATATGAGATTCATACAGGTTTTGAAAGGGAACACTGCAAGGAATTTGGATGATATTCAGAAGAGGTTTCTTGAAGAATTCAAGAAACCTAAATCTAAAGTGCAGCATATTACAGAGCTAAATGAAATTAAAAAATTCCCTAATGAGATGGTTTGGGACTTTGATCAGAGGTTTAAGACGCTGATGGCATGGGTCAGCTTCGATATGAGTGACGTCCAACAAAAGAAATTGTTCATTTGGGCATTGGTCCCTCATAATTGACATCCATTGATGCAACAAAATATCGTGACACGGAGAGAGGCTTTGGAAATCACAATGACACTGGAAGCTTCACCTATTGGAGAAACTGTTGTTGGCATGAACCAAATCTAGGCACAGCTGGAGAACCCATCGCTTCAGTTGTAGGACATTAAGAAGGTGAAAGAAGAACATGACGACCTGTGGTGCACTTGGTGTCATGTGGGTGGACACACGAAAGATACCTGTCCTACCTTCCGAAACTATCTACTTTTGGGGGTGCTAAACCCACTGAGTTTTCGTGGTGTGTCATGGTGTCGCATATATGAAGTATATGGAAATCAACATGAAGACTGTACCTAAATGCAGAAAATGGTTACGAATCCAACAAGCTTATATTGCACCTTCTGTCACTTAGTTCAGCACAAGAATAAGGACTGTCGAGCTTATGATCTGCCTCAAGAGTGGACATATGATTTGTATTTTGTGAAAGGTGAAGATCATCGCATGGTGCATCAGTCGTAGCCACAGGTAGTGCAACCGCCACCTCAAGTCCAATATACATTGCCACCACAGATGTAGTTTATTTCATCACAACTGTAGGTCACATCATAGCCGTAGTTTACGTCGTGACCATAGATGTCAATGTCTCCGCCATAGCCACAGTATGTCCAAGTAGCGCACTACGTTCAGTAGCAGCTGGATCCCCCACAGCAGCAAGTGGCTGAACCCTAGTATCAGTAGCAGGTGGCCCAACCCTAGTATCAGTAGCAAGTGGCCCAACCCCAATATTAGAAGCAAGTAGCTCAACCATAGTACCAACAACAAGGAGTATTCCATGGAGGATTCAGGGGAAGAGGAGGTTCTGGTCGAGGAGGAGGACGGGGTCATGCATCAATCCAATGTTACAAGTGTGGGACACTTGAGCACTATTATAGGTATTTTCCTCTTCTATAGTGTGTATATTATGCGGTAAGTGATCATACTATTGAAAATTTTCCTCAACTAATTGCGAAATGGCAGGCCGGAAATGTTCCTCTGTTGCAGAATAAGAACAAGTTGAAGGCCTAGATTCAGATACAGAACCGGCATCAACTCTAGAATCAGGTTTAGCCCCAAATTCTAGTACAAAATCAGAATGTAAATCATCCTATGAATCCACCACTGAACCAAAATCCGCCTCTAAACCAGCCTCCCCTGCAGAACCAAAATCAAGGGTCGACGGTTGTGACAATTTTAGCAGAACTGTGAACAAAGGATGTTGATGTTGGGATTGTCACTCGAGGAGGCATGAAGAATGGAGATGATGGAAAATGTGCACAATTTTTACTGGCTGGAAAGAAGAAAGTACAGTTTGATATCGCGACTGAGAGAGGTACCTTTTTTGAGGCTCGTGAGGCGATTGGAAGAAATCCTGGTATGACACCTATTGTTGGCATGCCTTCTTCTTTTGATTCTTTGTTAGAAGCTGGACCATAGCAATAGCATGGTACTTTACAATAGTTCTTTGAGAGTTTTTTATCCCTTGCAAGAGATCCCAATACTCTGGTTGAGATCAAGAAGTTATTTCATTGTCCGGATAAAGAGTTGCAAGACTTTGTGGTGAATTATTTACAAAAGAAAAAGACAGGAAAGGAATGAGAATGAACATCCAGATTGGGGACTATGAAGTCGACTCAGTTATTCTGGATCTTGGGTCATATGTAAATATTATCACAAAAGAAATGTGGTAAAATATGGGGGAGCTGACACTTGGTTGGTCCCCAGTGCAGCTAAGATTGGCTAATCAGGACAAAGTCGAACCAATCGGTCGTGTGTCGAATCTGGTCATAGATGTCGAAGGCATTGATGGAGGAGGATCCTATCCTACACTAATAGGGATTGGATGGGCCAATGATAGCATGACCATGATCAATTTTAATAAGCGGTTGATGACATTTGAGAACCAATATATCTGAGTCATTGACCCTATGGATCCTAATGAAGGAAGATGATATATTGAACTTGTCAAAGATGAAGTTGTTAGAGGATTGGATCACGTTTACAATATTTCTGAAGATTATATCCATCCTACTGCTGATGGAGAACTGGGTTGGCACAACTCTAGCTTTGCGTCCTCTAATTTTGATGATGTGCTTGAAAATTGGAAAAATTAGATGCATGAGGTATCACTTAGAAAATGTGGGCTGATCATGCAGTTGCTACGCCATGTTGTGACTGATATCATTGTGTTGCTGATATATGAAGGACTACTAGAACTATCTGGGTTCCTCGAGGAGTTTGAAGCAAAGGTATTAGAGCCTCAACGCTTATTGGAATTAGGGGAAGAATTAAATACCACTCCAGCATGTTGGTGGGCAGTTCATAAGGAGACCATTAATGAATGGGCATAGTGTCGACAGTTGATGACCATGGACTTCGGAGATATGAAGGTATATCACACTAGGAGATATGATGGACACAATAACCCTTGTAATCATCTGAGGGAATGCTAATATGTGTGGGCATTATGAACCAAGGATAAATGGGTCCATGCTTTTATTCACACACTGGATGAAATACCAAGGGCTTGCTACATATTGGTAGAACTGTGCAGAGAAATAACTACTTGGGAGGAGCTGACAATTTTCTTTGCGCATACCTTTGACTTCGTGGATGCTAATGTAGAGGTTAACAATGAATTACAAATCATTCGGGATGTAGTCTTGAAAGTTGTCTTGGTCTCATATCCTGTGGACCCACATGCGCACTAGCACATGCAATCGATGATGGAATGCTACAACATCTCTGGTGAACCAGAGGATGATGATGAGTTGTGAAACATTAATATTTTGAATATTGATGGAATTCGGGATGTCGCAACACCGAATGTACCAACTGATCCCATTACTCAACCA
Source organism: Pseudotsuga menziesii (assembly GCA_001517045.1). Classification (NCBI taxonomy): domain Eukaryota; kingdom Viridiplantae; phylum Streptophyta; class Pinopsida; order Pinales; family Pinaceae; genus Pseudotsuga; species Pseudotsuga menziesii. The sequence continues at coordinate 227,142 of LPNX010233197.1, forward strand.
CTGAATATTAAGAAAGTTAATAGTGGGATAGAAGGGAATCCAAAATTTGCAAATATTAGGGACTACTGGGATGAGGAGACCATGGAAAAGATCACAGATCTATTGTATGAGTTCCAAGATCTGTTTCGAACAAAATTATCAGAAATGAAGGGGATATTGGATGACCTAGGGGAAATGAAAATCCCATTAAAACCAGATGCAAAACCAGTGCGATAGAGGCCATATCACTTGAATCCGCGATATAAAGAATGGGTCAAGTTTGAACTTGACCAGATTCTAGATGCAGGAATTATTGAGCCCATTAAATAATTAGAATGGATAATTCCTATGGTGGTCCAAGATAAGAAAACTAGCGAAGTCCAAATTTGTGTTGATTTAAGAAAGTTGAATGATGCTTGCATGCATGATCCCTTTCCGACACCGTTCATTGATGAGGTTCTTAAAGGAGTAGGTAGTCAAGAAATGTACTCTTTTACAGATGGATTTTCTAGTTATCATTATATAAGAATTGCAAAGGAAGACCGCCATAAAACCACATTTGTCGCCGAATGGGGTTGTTTTTAATACCATTAGAGGAAATTTCATCTCAAAATTGGCCTTTTAACCCTCATTCAAATTACATGTCATCATGTGTTAGCCAATTAAATTTATTTAAATTTGAAATACCGTATAGGTCTTAAACACGTTTTTAATATAGATTTGGGGATAGGTATCATAAAAAAACTATTTTTTTTGTTCGTATTTTCGACATATCTCCCTGTATTTTTATTCAGATTTCAATCGAGAGAGATCATTGGAGGTGGAATTAAATTATACCTCCAACGAGTACCCACTCGACATACTTTTGACGGACCTCGCTACCCCAAAAACAAGAAATACCTAAAAAAATGTGATGATGACATCATCACATTTTTTCAGGTATTTGTTGTTTTTATGGTAGCAAGGTCTGTCAAAATTATGCCAAGTGGGTACTCATTGGATGCGAAATTTAATTCCATATCCAATGAGCTCTCTCGATCGAAATTTGAGTAAAAAGACAGGGGGATATGATGAAAATACAGGAAAAAAAGTAGGTTTTTTCTTTTCTTCCTCCAAAATTAATAAATAATATTTTATTATTTTAACTATTATTTTATTATTTTCCTTAGGAGGCCTATTTTGAGTTGAAATTTACTCTAATGACAGTGATTCCCTTTGGATTGAAGAATGCACCTACGCTATTCTCTCGGGTTGTTGTCACTGCATTCAAAGACTTTATTCAGAAATTCCTACAAGTATATATGGATGATTTGACAGTCTACCGGTTGATTAAGGATAACTTGGAAAACCTACGCTTGATGCTAGAAAGGTGTTGGCAGCATTAGATCACATTGAATTCAAGGAATTAATATTTTGCGCATGATTTGGGATGTTGTTGGGTCATATTGTTTGTCAACAAGGGATTTTGGTTGATCCAACGAAGATTGCGCTCATCCAAAGCCTTTCGCCACATACAAATATGAAGATGCTTCACGCAACATTGGGACACACTAGGTACTATTGCAATTTCATCCACAGTTATGTTACGATTACTACCCCCATGGAGAAACTATTAAATAAGGATGCCTATTCGTATGGAGCCAGGAGTGTCAAAACAGCTTCGACACGTTGAAGGCCAAGATAGCTTCCGCACCCATACTTGTGTTCTTCGATTGGAACAAGGAGTTCCATTTCCATGTCGATGCCTCGTTCGTTGCTTTGGGAGTCATACTGACACAAATAGAAGAAGGATACCTGGATCACTCGATTTCCTTTGATATCAGGAAGTTATCCTTTGCTTGGAAGAATTACGTGACCACAGAAAGAGAGGGATTAGCAATGGTATTGAAACAGGCGAATATCCCATCAATATTGACAATGGATTGTTGGATGCACAACTGTTTCGAGTTGATATCATAGATGACCATTATCCACCGATAATTTAGTTCTTGGTGATCGAAGTTGCATCAGAGGACTTGTTGACCAGTCAAAATAAGCAATTGGTAGTGAAGGTTTTGGATTTCTAGTTAATTACTGGGAAGTTATACAAACTTGGACTAGATGAGATCCTGTGACGGTGCATATTACCGCACGAACAAGGGACAATTCTAGAAGAAGCGCATGCAGGAATTGTGGGTGGACATTATGGAGGAAGAGGTACTTTGCGTAAGGTGTTGCATGCCGAGTTATGGTGGCCTACTTTACACTATGATATAGCAGACTATGCGCAGAGCTATGACGTCTGTCAATGTGTGGGGAAGCCATCGCGATGGGATGAAATGCCACTTGTACCTCAGGTAAATTTGCAAGATTTTGATAAATGGGCTATAGAATTTATGGGTCCCATAAACCCACGAAGGAAGCGAACGGGGGCGTGGTACATAATCACCACGATTGACTATTTGACAAGGTGGGTGGAGGCTACACCATTTGTGGATTGCACTACTGCAACAACAACAAAGATCATATTTGAAAACATTGTGACATGGTTTCGATGCCCTAGGATATTGATGAGAAACTAGGGTAGTCACTTTATCAACCGCACAGTAAAAGCATAGACAAAGGAAATGCAGTTGAAACATAATAAAAGTACCCCATATCATCCACAGGAAAATGGAACCATAGAAACCTTCAACAAAATCTTGGAAACCGCACCGACAAAGGTATGTAATGCTAATCATGATAACTAGGATTTAAATATTCCTGTAGTTCTGTGGGAATATCGCACCACTTGCAAGAGGATTACGGGGCAGACGTCGTTCAAATTAGTCTATGGGAAAAGGCAATCATGCCTATGGAGTACATTGTTCCTATTTTGTGCATCGCAACAGCAACTGGCATGGCCGATGAAGCAGCACTTGAGAAGCGAGCAACACAGGTAGTCCAATTAGAAGAATACCACTTCATCACAAGCTTCCAACATGGTGTCGAGAAGGATGGATAAAAGGTGTGGCATGACTTCCACATTAAAAACAAACAATTTTCACAAGGATATTTGGTGTTGTTATATGATAGCAAGTTCATGAAGCATCTAGGTAAGTTACAGATGCACTAGTTAGGATCGTATCTACTTCATTCCATAACTTATGGGGGAACATTTCAACTGCAGTAGTTAGATGTAGTGGTGCTACCGAAGCTCATGAATGGTAGCCACTTGAAGCCCTAATGGGTAGGGCCAAAGCCACGCAACGCATTAGATGCTGTGCAAATATGAAAAAAAAATCTAGAGATAGGTAGTAAGAGGAACAATGGGTCCACCAGTAGGGGTTGTATTAGGTTAGGGGGTAGTTTTCTCAGCAGTTAATAGCTAATTATCCAGGGAAAATGGTTGTGCCAGAACAAGGTGGTGCAACAGGAAAAGGTTGCGCTAAGGGGACAGGGTCATGACAAGGTGGTCCACTAGAATAAGGTTGTGTGATAGGTAAAGGTGGCGCATCAGCAGGATACTGCGCTAAGAGGATAGGGATATGACATGCAAAAAAGATAGGGTTGTGCAACAGGAGGTCGCCATGGATAAAAAGAGTGGCATACATTGTACGGGAGACTCCATGACAGTGACTGAACATCACATCAATACTCAATAATGATTGTCAAAGAGGGAAACAATGACCCGATTGACATCACAGTTAATGATAGAAGATCCGAAAGGTAGGGTGGCAAAATTGACAGCATATTTAGCATGCATATGAATGATTCAGTCATAATGATGCACTTGAGTGAGTCATGATGGAATCTAAGCCAAATTTGTTGTTATAGGCTGAGGGTTGGTAGCCGAATGAACCCCATTAGGAAGTGTCCCACTAAGAAAAGTTGTAGAAGAGTTGGTTTGGGTCGTTGAAGGAAGCTCCCCTGTGTAAGGTAGCAGATGTCAAAGGGGAAATGCAGGATTCCCTTGATACAGGGAATCCTATGAGTGAGAATGTTGTCTCAGTAGAAATTGATGAAGAATTTGTGAGTATGTGGGTTAGTTTGGCTGAGATAGAAGTATCTTGAAAATTCATCCTTAGCTATATTTCTCCCAGTCGATCTGAGCTTCTAACTAAGACACCCATGAGGAATCTGGATGGATCAGAGTTCCTGCCCCACTTGACTAAGTCTGTAGGACCAGGGAACTGGGTCAACTTCAGGAAGCTTGGGCTAAGCTTGAATTCAAGGAAGAACCAAGTGGTCAGATGCAGGATGAGCCTGAAAGGACCAAGTGGGAATATGTGGGATGATCCAGAAAGGACCAAGTGGGAAGAAATGGGATGAGCCTGAAAGGACCAACTGGGAAGATGCAGGAGGAGGCGAAAGGACCAAGTGGGCAGAAGTAGGGCTGTAGATTTTGCCGTTGCTTAACAACTTGAGCTGCAAACACTTCCCAGCCAACAAGACACTTCTTGAAGGGTGGAAACACATGGATAATGATGTATTATTCATAGAAGTCAGAGCACAATCACATTGCAGGTTACAAAAGTCTAGAATTTTGCTAAGGTCTGCTGCAGTTAACATTAAAGGAAGCAATTGTGGCCAACTACGAGTTGGAAAATCTGGATAGTTGCACACTAATACATATGTGATGGTTTCTACTCTTCAAGATCATTGAAGAAACCATGGCGAGATGATGTGGCTTGAGGATGACCCAGAAGACTATGTTGGGGGCCTGTTGGTAGGGGTTGGAGATAGGTGAGTTGCCCAGCATCTAGGATGCTGCGCATACTCACAAGGTACCGCACAAGGCAAAGATAGTGTGACAGGTGAAAAATAGTCCACTTTTTATATTTTCATGTTNGACCATTTCTTCAGAATATTGGTTCTTAGTGGTTAAATTAGTTAGAAGTTGTTAGGAGTTAGTTAGAAGTGGACCTTGAATATAAAGGTGCAAGCCTATATATAGAGTTACAATTGCAAATGTAAAGGATATTTTTTGATATGTGAATCCGTAAATCCATGAACAATCTGTCTGTTGATTTATCGATCATCTATGAGTTGAGAAAGTAGAGAGTGATTGAATCTTATGGGTTGATCATTCTCTTGTTGTGGAGAAGTACTGTATGTTTTGGAGCTATTGCATAGAAGTAGTATGACAAGATGGATATTGCTTTGAATTTATATTTTCTTTCATATCTTTTTTCTGTCCTTATGTGTTGCGATACCAATGATGGATGTTTTATGGATCTGCTTTATGAATGAATAATATGATACTCTTGCGATGAATAAGTAAATGATGTGATATTCTTAGATCTATGGTTATACTGATAGATATGTGATGAACATTGCATACCTAACAAATGGCTCTATTAGATATGATAATTATGCTGATGAATCATTGATGCCCCGATCCTCCTCCTTACTGCCGAAAACTTGGTTCCGATAGCTCTCCCTCGAAAATCTCAAGTGAGACTTCATCCGCTCTGTGGGTGTTTCCGGGATGGGTAAAACCTGTCTGGGCCAGTGCTTAGGGAGATCACACTGGTTGGGTGTCAATAGAGTGAGAACCCCTATCGATGAGGATTTGTTGGTGGGTTTTGGCCAAGAAGAAGAAATCACCAGCAACACCATTGTCGATAGACGAAGAAGAAACGATTGGAAGTAGGCTACCAAACGATGTTCGACCCAAACCACCTGATGCACCGAGGAGAAAAATCGCCAAAATGAAAAGTATCCATTGGTAAAAGCAGTCATTCTGAAAAAGCGTTTAGACAATGGTGAATAACAACGAGATCTTGCAACATCCCCTTCATATTTATAAGAATATCAATATATATTTGGTGATGTCGATGAAATTTACAAGAAGCTTAAGATATAATTGGTGATGTTGATAAAATTTTCTCACGTTGGTCTTAACGCTTTAAAGAAGTAACCTCTCAAGAAGAAAGAAGGAAAGCAGTAATAGAGGCTTTGAAGAAAATTGAAGAGGTGGAGCCATTGTGGGCTAAGGTAGTCGAGCAAGTTTCTCGGACATGTGATGCTTTGATCGATGATGAAGAGTTAGGGAAACTTAAAGAGCAGTTATGCACTACAGAGACATAGGTGAAATAGATGAATATTTAAATGAATAATATTCCCTTATTAGAGAAAATGGATAAGGCTATTGAGATGAAGAAAGTGCAACAACAAGTTGCAACCTTACAAACAAAACAACAGAAGCAGAGTGATAGGGTAAAAAAAATATAGGTAGAGGCAGAAAGAGTTACAGGTATTATTCAACATGTATACCAGAAAGTGTGACAAGTAGTAGAGTCAGTAGGACTTACAACATGGGAACACACCAGTTTTGACCTTGCTGAGTATTTGAGGAAAATGAAAGCAAAAATATGGGAGGATATTGCGCATATAGTGAAAATATTCCAGGATTTTCAAAGTAAGGTCGTCACGATAGAGGTTTCAGACTAGTGTGTCTTGGGATGAGACATAGGTGAGTGTTGGGGGGTTGTTGGCCCTAGGAAAAGATAGGAATAATTCAGCCATAATTTTTCTCAATAATATGAATATTTCAGTCACACAACAAGGGGAAGCTACGACAGAAGAGAAGTTATGAAAAAGAAGCATCCAGAGATGAAAGAGCCAGTGAAGAAATATAAGTTTCAATGGATAAGTAGCCATAGATGAAAGAGCCAGTGATGAAATAAAAGTTGTGATGAAAGAGCAGCCAACGATGGAAGAGTCCACGATAGAAGAGAAGCTGCGATGAGATTGGTCGCGATGAAAGGATCCATGACAGAAGAAAATTACAGCGGTTGAAAAGGACATTCCTTTAATTGTGGGTAAGAAATCGAATAGAATAACTGATTCTTTGGGAATAAAGAATCTTTGTATTTACCGACCGATAGTTCCTACTATCAATGTAACTGAATATATGAGAATAGGAATGAAACCCTATTGGCTAATAGAATAGAGTCGGTTTATTACAACATGTAAGAGATTATAAAATAGAGTTCCCAAATTATTTGTGGGTTGGTCTCTACCGCATTGTTTCTTAGTAGAGTGTAGAGTTGTAGAGTTGAAGAGAAGAGAGTCGATCCCTGTTGTGTGCGTAGTGACAGTAGGGTGAGTGAGAGGAAAAGTTTAGAGACCATATACTAGAGATCATGAGAGAAGATACATTTGTATATATTGTAGATAATATCTAGAACATAGTCTACAAGCAAAGTGCATAGATGAAAAGTGCTATATATTTCTCATGCCAGATGAAGAGCACCTTTGTGGTTTTTCCCAGATGGGTTTCCGCGTTAATGTTGTCTCTATGTATGGGTTTCCACATTAATGTTGTCTCTATGTATATTTGATGAGTATGTGTATGTTTAATGAATGTATAATGTGAATGAGTAGATATTAATAGATTGAATAACATTTGTTTATGAATAAGTTCTTGTATGCATGTGACACACTGATGGTAAACAAGATCTGTGCTAAGGATTTATATTAACCTTTTGAAGCTCCGTAAATGGATAAGTAGGTTAATATATTGAATGCACATACTAATAATAAAACCACGACTTTGGTTGAGTGATTTTGTAAGGTTTGTGAGATAAGAAATGCCCACCCAGCTGCAGAAACATTATTTTGGCAGTTATCCATAGAGATATCTCAGGTGATACTGCATCTATGTCGTAGGTATTACCGATTGAGACCTACTCTATCAGGTCGGTATATTGGGAATTGTTGACAGGAAAACAAGGGTCTGTACCTAGGTCGAAGGAAGAAATGCCAATAGATGTAAATATGATAGTATGAATTTTTGAAGCTTGAGGACAAGGCCCCAATAGTGAATGGATAGGCATGTATGATGTAAATATTTTATTTAGATTGTATGGTTTGCCTATGATGCTAACTAAAAAATTTACATAATTATTATGTGCATAAATAATAAAATGGTCCAACATGGTTGTGTAAATATCCCCACTGGGGTTATGGTTCTTCCAAAGGAAATGGGGCCTATGGGAAACTAATTCACCCTTATAACTCACCCAAATTCTATCATGTGCCTTGATCAAGGAAATTATCTCATTTTTTTACTATTTTCCAATCATTGAATGCATGTGCGAGGTTGGTGGAAAAATTCACCTCATACAATTATTGAAGCATGGGGATGACTAAAATTTTGTGATAGTATTATTAGTTGCTAGAATTTAGACTGCAACTGCCAATATTTATTTCTTCTAATGTCAGTTGTATTTTCACCATTATCTCATATCCCTTGGAGTCAACCCTCATTCTCTTATTTTTGCATGCATATCTAGACTATATAGATCTCTCCTTTGATGTTCATGATCATTACGGAACTATGTATGACCTAGAAATTTCAATTTGGATAATAAACAACAATTTTGGAAGGAAAATATATGGTTGTAGGTGAGAAGAGAAGTTGGGAAATGTAGGAACCCTTACCCTTTAATTTATGTTTCTCATAGATTCTTGAAAATCCATGAATTTAGGATGCGTGTGGTTCTCCAACAACATATATCAGATTGATCTCCTTCTATGCATGCACTAGAAGCACCTAGCAAGATGTATTTCCCAAGATAACCATGGATCGATGAAGAGGATTCCTGATCATAGAAGGGTGTTGTATGGGGAAGGTATTGTTGGAGGCTTGGAGCCAAAGCTGCAAGGGTTCGGTGATATTTGTATAGATATCTATATGAGCATTTGGATAAGTATAGAGAGCATAGTGGGTTGTGGTATGAGAGATAGAATCCTATACGTGTTTCCTTCACCTGGGTGGCATCAAGGAATATCTCGGGGGATGCCTCTCAATAGAAAAAGTATATGCTAGGAAGACTACCTACGGTTGGGTTGAAAATCGCTCTTACACAACCAATTGTGTGGATGTATGTTGGATAAATATAAGTATTATTTTATATTTCAATGTGCAATGTTTTTATTTGATGCCTATTATGATAATATTGTTAAATGCATGCTAGATGTGTGTGGATATAGTTTATTTCTACTGTGTATTTTATTTTTGCATATGCACCAATATTTTATATGTTATGAAATTCATAATAATGGTGATTGGTGAAATTTAGAATCCTGAATTTAGTTAATGTCCCCTCTCATTGGTCAGACGGGGTGAAGGGGACGATATATAGTTTTGTACACATGACCTTTTTTAAATCCAAGAAAGGAATCATGGCTGCAGTGTTCTATATAAAAGCATTCTTCTTGAGTAAGGTTGTTAATGTGGTGAGAATTCTCCCATGAATATTCACAAACTTTTTCTTTTAGCTAGTAGGTGCAAAAAACCCATGTAAGTTCTTCAAGATTTTTGGGTGTGGCTAATATTGCATTGCACCAATTTTATTGGGATCCAGTTGCACCCCATTATTTTACCTCTAATTTCCCAAAATAACTTTTTGAATGTTTAAGGAAGAGTTGGTGGTCTTAAATAAGTTACAATGATCCATCCACATGCTTTAGGTGGGCATCCTAGATTTTGTTGTAAATCAATATATCATCAAAGATTACAAGTGCAAATCACAAAGGAATGGAAACATATATAGTTCATGAGGATCTGAAATGTAAATGGAACATTGAAAAATCTAGATGGAATTACTAAGGACTAGTAATGGCCTTCATATGTGTGGAAAAAAGTATTTTGAATATCGGCCTCTTTCATTCAAGTTTGATGGTACCCCAAACATAGGTCAAATTTAATGAAGAGTTTGGAACCATGGATCTCATCCAAGAGATCATAAATAATTGGGATGGGAAATATGTCTTTGATAGTCAATTTATTAAGAGCATGGAAATTGGGACACATGCACCAATTTCCTTCTTTCTTCAATACCATGATCATTGGTGATGAGTAATGACTAGTATTGGAATGAATGACTTTGTACTCCAATAACAACTACATATTAACAAACATTTGATGGTCATTTTTCAGATTATCAAGATAACACCAATGGTTATTTGAAAAACACAAAATCCAACAATCGTTGGTGTAATTTAATCGGCTATATGACACTTTACTTATTATCAGATATCCAACATAATGAACATCAGATAATTAACACATTGAAGCACTCATTCAGATATTGTTTTTACATTTTTAGTGTTAAACATTAGATAGCTGATGACAGTCCATTCGATGTCCAATGCTAACCTTGGGGTGGTTTGTCGGCTACCCAATGCACAGGGTACCCGATGCAATAGTTTTCTCTAATCATCTGCTACCAGGTGTAAATTCATCAGGTACCTAATGACGTTCTATCAAGTACCTGAAGTGATATCTTTATCAAACTATCAGATACCTGATGTAAATTCATTGCATACTTGATGAGGTTCTATTGGGTACCTGATGCAATAGCTTTATTAAACTATTGACTACTGGATGTAAATGCACCTAATAGCCAATGCTTACCTTATGTTGATGCGCTTGCTAAAAAATGACATTTTGTCAGGTATCTGAATTTGTTCCCTTCTTAGATTGTTGTATATATGATGACGTTCAACTTTTGGTTCATCAAATAACTGACAAAGGGACGTTGAATATCCAATGAACAACATCATATATAAAGTGGCCTTTCCAAATGGTCTATGATTGATGGGCTATGGTTATGAGGTTGATATCTGTTGGATATCCAATGGATAACTGTCCTAAAATAAATAAATAAAAATTCTTGTTATGTGGTTATTTGCATTCACGGTGTTGTGAATTCATTCTCTCTTACTAGGGCATATTTTCCTTACCTAGGAATTATTTGAATGGAGTGAAACCTTGTGTTGGCTGCATCTTATATTAAAAATTTGGCATGAAGTATATTATTATTTTAACATGCTTTGAGTGGAGTGACAGTGGATGAACACTGAACCCTTGTTTAGGATTTGATTTAAAAATAACTAGGCCTATTAAATATCAGTAGTACATTGTCATGTACAGGGTCATAAACCACCACATAGACATTAGAGAGGGAATTTGTTTCCATAAAAATGGTATATGCTAACCATTTTAGCTTTTGATACACTTTAGATCAGTTACAAGATCTTAGTCACGGTTTCCTAAATCTATGTCCTTGGTACCAAAATGTTGCTTTAAGGGATCATGGGATTTTCATATGGCCTTAGACCACATTGCATACCGCAAAATGGGAATATTTCAAATACAAGTATTATATGGTCAATATTTAAAGGTTTTATGAACTAAGGATTGGTATCAATGCTTGGCTTGCATATGAAAAATACATTTTTATACCCTATCTATTTCCTATACGAATAATGTGCAATGTGTAAGACTCCAGAATACACATAACCCTTTTAGAGGAAATATTTCACCTATGAGTGTAATAACATAATAAGTTAAATTATTACCACAATAGATGGTTTAAGGTTATTGATTCTTAGACCATGGCTTAGGGACAAAATATAAGATCTTACTACATAGCTATTTATTCTATGGATCATGGAATTTAACCACCATAAGGGCCCAAATATTTACCTAAGAGAGAGATATTTGCACAATATTAATGATTAATACATCAAGGATTGGAATCAAGACCTAAACCATGATTTTGGTCCAAACACTATAGATTGGGCCCTAATTGTTTCTTTGAGGACCCATGCACAATGTGTAAGGCCCTATAACACCATAATGAATACTATGAAGTAATTTTTTTCGTATTAAAAATATATGGGGACCCATTTTAGGTTTAATGCATAGTAGATAGGTTATAATGTCCTAACCATGCTTCATGGAAAAAAAATAGGGATGTAAGCTATAATTATTGATATCAATCTGTGTCCACCATGTGTATGAACTTGAATATGTTGGCAAGGGGATTAAGTGCACAAGGTTCTATAAGAATGATATCGACAGGCGGTGAAGTAAAATTGCACAAGGGAAAGATACTGATAAGTGTGGACCATTTTTTAATGGTGCAAGACTATAAATAGATTTAGAAGTAGGATCTAAAGATAATATTTTAGTAGCTTTATGTCATCAAATATATTTTGTGAATCATTTGATATTGTATCTTGCGGATCATGATATGTTGTGCAATCTGTTTGGTAATCTGTAGATGAATATGTATTGGTCCGAGGCTTTTGACCAAGGATGTTTTGTGATTTGTTGAATTTAATATGAGAAGGACGTTGATATAGAAATTCTTGTATTTTTTATGTTTGTGATCTGTGATATATTTCATGTTTGAATGTTGTGAATTTTATGGTGATTGTTGGATAAACAATTATTGATTTCTTTGTTAAAGTTGTGATGCTTTGATGTTCTATGATGATAATTAAATGTTGTGATCGATGCACATGAACCCTAGATATCTGAATGAAATTGCGATAGAATAAGAACATCGAAAAAGTACCCTCCCTTCTACAGTAACATGGTTCCTGTAGCCCTCCCTCAAGCATCTCGAGTGAGATTGCATCTGCTTCGCAAGTTTTGTTGGATAGGGTAAAACCTATCTGGGTCGGTGTTTAGGGAGATTGCATCGAAGGGTGTTGATAGTGAGTGAACCCCTATCAACTATCTTTGTGTGTCAACAAGTGGTTTTGTTACTGGTACCATAGTGGGAGGAAGAAGTGGATACGTTGTGGCATCTAACAAAACTTGAGATCCAGGACTAGTTTAATCAGAAGGCCTGAGAATTCACAGCAGAAGAAAACTAGAGTTCTAGATTGTCAACAAAAGAGTGGTTGGGAGAATATGTTTATTTTGAAATTCACGAAGTGTTATTTTTTGAGTTTCTGATTATTCTATATGAGTGGTTGGTGCAACTTAATTTCTAGAAAAGGAACTTCCAAGGAGGCGAACCTGATCATTGGACCGTTGAACTGATCCAGTGACTACAAAAGGTTAACAAAAAATTATCAAGAGTCCTCGAAGTGTGGATCGATGTCATTTTGGAAGGATATATCACTGAGTTTGTTGTCAACACAGTCAAGTCATATAGTGACATAGAGAGGGAATTCTTCAAAGGACCAAGGGGGATATTTCTACTGTCTTTACAACTATGGATTAAAATGCTCATCTGCGAAAAAGGAATATTGAAGATGAACTCCAATGAGTAAAACTATGGTGTGTGGAGGTTGAGTCCGGTACCATGACGATGAGGGTAGAATGGAATGATATGGAGTAGATGGATGGAATTTATGATGAGACTGTAATGGAATTCGAGGAAGAGTGTGGTATCTTATGAAGTGGGGTGAGGTTTCGACAAGAGAAGAGGCGTAGGACTGAGGAGAGTCCTAGTGTGAATGGAATAAGAAACCGTGATAGGATACAACAAGGGACTAAGTGACCCTACAATGACGAAGGAAATGAAAAGGATACACCCGATCCCGAGGAAGGACCGACCCAAAGCAACAACATACCTACACCTCCGCGTACTACGCCAAGTTGAGGAGGAAGAAACATTAACTCTTCACAAGGTTGTCATATGTGTAAACACAGTAGTAATAGCAGTGGATTGACTAATGTTGGAAGGAGACCAAGAATACCAGGAAATGACGTGAATTTAACCTTGTTCCATGGTAATGGGATTGAGGATCCCAAACAAAATTGGTTTCTATGTGAAGCAGTATGGAATTTAAAGCAAGTACAAGATGAAGACATCAACAAATTACAATTGGAAACAAACTTTCAGGGTCAAGAATTGGTTTGGTACATGAAATTTGTATAAGTACCGATAGTGCATCAGCAAATGACCCTAGCATAGAACCAGACTCGATGAATAGAATAATTGAAAAAGAAAAAATTCAAGCCGCAGTACATTACTGAGTAAAAAGAGATAAAGAAATATCAGAATGAGTTAGTATGGGATTTTGATCAGTGGTTCAAAACTATGATGGCTAAGTTCATCTTTGGGATGAGCGACGTACTACATAAGGGATGCTTTATCGTAGCGTTTGTACTACACATTCGTACGACATTAATGCAACAGAATATTGTGATGCAGACTAAACCTTTGGAGATTGTGATGAAGTTGAAAGCCTCACCGATTGGTGAAACGGGGGTTGGCATGAGCTAGATCCATTCGCAATTGTCCAACCTTACTATTCAATTTCAGGATATTAAGAAGGGAAGAGACGTCCACAAATAAGTTTGGTGCACTCAATTTTGGATAGAAGGGCATCATAAGGATCAATGTTCAAAATTTAACAAATATCTATGGGTAGGAGCCCCAAATACACTATTTCAAGGAGGACTACCATGGTGTCGGATCTATCATACTAGAGGACATCTATCTAAATACTGTGTATTCCTTCAGAAGGTTGTGTTGAAGCCAACAAGTGTGTTTGTACCTTTTTTCAATCAGTTTTCCATGAAGACAAAGACTTCAGAGCATATGACTTGCTCCAAGAAAGAACCATGGACACATATTTTATGAAGGGAGAAGAACATTGACCCGTAGAAAGATTGCTACCTCAGGCACAATATAACCCACAACAACTGTAGTTCATTCAACAATAGTCGTAGTTTTCTCTGCATCCGTCACAGTACAACTAGATGTAGCAGCAGCCACGGTATACTCGGTCATTATATACTCAATCATAGTATGCTTAACCACAACCTAATCACCATCATCATTTTAATCAATTGCAGTATTAACCAAAAGGAGGATTTTTTGGAGGATTCTCAGGAGGTCAGAATGGAGGCTTTGGTTGAGGAGGAGGTATGGGACGAGGTCGTGGACCTCTAACATGGTATAATTGTGGAGTATTGGGTCATTACTAAAGAGAATGTCTGAATATCCAGTATAAGTGTACCTATTGCAGCACCGCATATCATACTGTTGAATATTGTCAAAAATTGATTGCGAAGTGGCAAGTGAATAATGTTCCACTGTTACATAACCTGAACTAGAAGCAGAACCAAAATCAAAACCAGAACGCATCCCAAAACCAAGCGGATGAGGAAACTATGGGAAAGATATCAACGAATCCCCAAAATCAGCTAGCAGATGTTGGAGTGATAACTCAAGGAGTAGCAATGATAGGAGATGATAGAATGCTACCAAATATCTGACCAACAGCTCAACAGAAGGTACAATTCGACATTGACGCTGAAAAATAAACTTTCTTCGATGTAAGAGACATACTGAATAGGAGAACTAGTAAGTTTGCTATCTATGAAATTCCCCCTACATTTGATATAATAGCTATACCGGGGTCATCACAGAAGATTAGTATGTTGCAAAATTTCCTAGCAAGTTGTATGTTGCTAGCAAAATACCCTGATGCATTAGCATAAATAGAGAGTTTTTTGGATCGACAAGAGAGATGGCGACAATACCTCACTGTGAACCCGTTGCATAAAAATAAAACAAGAAGGAAATGAGAATGAATGTCGAAATTGGTGACTATGATGTGGATTCAGTCATATTGGATTTGGGACCAGACATCCATATCCTAATGAATAAAAACTGGGATATAATGGGAAACCACAGTTGGTTTGGTCTATGGTACAACTGCCACTAGAGAATCGAGTGAAGGTGTCACCAATTGGTAGAGTACCCCATCTACTTTTTGAATTCGAGGGATCAAATACATTTGCATATTTTGATGTCATTGAGATAGTGGACAAAAGTAGCTCCTATATTGCACTACTAGGAATTGGTTTGGCAAGTGATAACTTGGAGGTCATCAAATTAAAGAAAAGAGTAATGATGTTTAAGAATGATGACATGTGGATCATTGCCCCATTAGATATTGCTGAAGGTCAAAGATACATCAAAACAATGAAAGAATAACTTGTAGGAGGATCATATCATGCTTATAATATTTCTGAAGACTATATAAATCCAACCGCAGATGGAGAGCTAGGCTAGTGAAGAACTAGCTCCACGCCATCGAAATATGAAGACACGTTAGAGAACTGACAGAACCGATTACACAAAGTATCAATATGAAAATGTAGACAAATCACTCAGTCGTTGCGCTGGGTCATGACAGAAGTCATCGAACTACCGAATTATGAAGGACTTCCTAACTTGGCTAGTTTTATTAACGAATTCAAAGAAAATGGATTCTAAAACCTTGATAGTTATTGGATTTGGAAGAAGCATTGAAAGCTACTCCAACAAGATGGTGGGCCATACATAAGAGCTTGATAGGATATTGGAAAATATGTCACAAACTAATGGAAGTTCGATTTGGAGAAGTAGAAGACTACCATGGGAATATATATGATGGACATAACGATCCCACTAGTCATCTGGTCACCTGCCATTCTGCATGGGTATTGAGGCTGAAGGAATAATGGGTACATAAATTGTCCATACGTTGGATGAAATACCAAGGAGATGGTATGTTTCGGCAAAGCAACGAAGGGAAATTACAAAGTGGGATGAGTTGAATGTCAATTTCAGTCATACCTTTATATTTACAAATGATGTCCAATCATTCATAATGCACTTTAACACATTAGCAGTATTGTGGTGGAAGCAGTTCCAATAGAATTTTCGATAGGAGTGCAAGAGACACCTGTAACATAGTTAATGATGGAATGTTACAAGGTAATAAGTGATCTTGACGATGAGGGTGATCCAAGAGCTATCAAAATCCCAGAATCAAAGGGAATTTGAGATATCACAGCACCTGAAATATGATCCAACAAATTTAAACAACCACTAGAAATACGAAAGGTCAATATTGGGACGACGAAGAACCCAAGATTCGCTAATGTTGGGGATCATTGAGATTAAGAAACAATGGCGAAGATCACAGATGTGTTGCACAAATTACAGTATTTATTTCTAACAAAATTTGTTGAGATTAAAGGAATTTTAGGTGAGTTAGGTGAGATGAAAGTTCCCTTGAAGCCATATGCGAAACCAGTAAAGAAACAACCTTATAGATTGAACCCGCAATATAAGGAACACATCAAAACTGAACTCGAGCTTATGATGGATATTGGCATTATCAAACCAGTTGAAGAATTAGAATGGATCAGTTCGATGGTTATTCAAGATAAGAAAATAGGGGAAATTGGGATCTTTGCTGACTTAAGTATGTTGAACGATGCGAGTATTCATGATCTATTCTCCACACTGTTGTCTGAAAAAGTATTGGAAGGAGTCGGAGGGAAAGAAATATATTTGTTTGCGAATGGATTTTTTCGGAAACCATCAGATAATTATTGCGAAGGAATATAGGAAGAATACAACTTTAGTCACAGAGTGGGGATGTTTCTAGTATATAGTGATGTCGTTTGGTCTAAAAAATGCACCTGCTACTTTTTCGAGGATAGTTGTCGTTGTGCTTAAGGACTTCATTCATAATTTTCTATAAATATACATGGACGATTGGAACATATATGGTCTAGTAAAATACCATATGATGAACCTATGATTGATGTTGGAAATATGTCGAAAACATTAGATCTCACTAAATTTGAATAAGTCTGTATTTTGTGCTTCGTTTGGGATTTTGTTAGGACATAGTGTCTGTAAGGAAGGTATAGTGGTCGATCTTGCCAAGATAGCGGTAATTGTCGACCTACCTACACCAACAAAAATGAAATAACTCAGGGTGACGTTGGGTCACATAAGATATTATCAGAATTTCATATCAGGATATGTGGAAATCACAACACCGATGGAAAAATTGTTGAAAAAAGGATGCAAAGTTCGAACGGAACAACGAATGTCAGCAAAGTCTTGATACTCTAAAGAAAAAAATGGTCATGATGCTGATATTGGAATTTCCATATTGGACAAATGAGTTTCATGTCCATTTCAGTGCTTCATTAGTCGCACTAGGAGTTATTTTTGGTACAACTAGGAGGAGTGATTGATCACCCAATCGCATTCGCAAGACGAAAGTTGTTTACTGTGGAAAGGAACTACAAAACAATAGAGAGGGAAGGATTGGATATGGTATATGCACTACAAAAATTATCCCACTATATTCTTGGATGACATTTCAAAATGTTTATGGATCATTCAGCACTAAAGTACCTGGTCAACAAGCCTGTGTTGGGGGGGGGGGATTTGTTGATGGTTATTACTATTTCAAGAATTCGATTTCGATATCGTTGTGAAGCTAGGTCAGTTGAACATGGAATAGATCATCTATCAAGAATAGATACATACAAAGAACCAATAAGGATCAAGGATGGCCTTCCTGATGCACAATTGTTTAAGATCAAAATGATGGATGACCATTATGAACAAATTATTCATTTTTCGACGATAGGAAAAGCACCAGAGGACTACAGGACAAGACATAAGAAGAAACTGGTGGTCCATATTTTTCAACAAAGTGTGTTCCATCTTTACAAAATGGGTTCGGATAAGATTCTACACCGATATTTCCTACTGCATGAGCAGGAGAGAATATTGGCCAAGGCACATGATGGAGTTGCAGGAGGATATTATGGAGGGTTTGCAACCAATAAAAATAAACTATGATTTGGGTTATGGTGGACAACAAGGAATAGTGATGCCACAGACTATGCTAAAGGATGCGACATCTATCAGAAGACAGGGAAGCTGTTGGGACAAGACAAGATGCCGCTAGTGCCTCAGATCACGTTGCATCCATTTGATAAATGGGAAGTGGATTTTGTGGGACCCATTAATCCTCCAGCAAAAAGGTTGGGAGCATGATACACCATCACTATGACATATTATTTGACACCATGGGTGGAAGTAATACCAGGGACAGATTGTACAGCTGCGACAACAACTAGGTTCTTATTTGACAATGTGGTTACTGGGTTTGGCTGTCCCAAGATACAAATGAGAGACCAAGGGAGTCACTTTGTTAATTGGATGATTAGCGTTATGATGGAGGAATTTCAGATACATCATAAGAATATTACCCCTTATCACCCACACGAGAATGGAATTTTTAAAGCCTTCAACAAGATATTGGAACATGCACTAACAAAGGTATGTAATGCAAATCGTTATGAATGGGATTTGAAAATCCCTGCGATATTGTGGGCTTATAAACCTACGTGAAAGTGATTGATGGGGAAAATGTCATTCAAGCTTCTCTATGTCCAAGAAGTAGTAATTGCAATGGAGTACATTCTTCCCATCCTGCAGATAGCAGCAACAACTAGCAAGAGTGATGAAAGAGCAATTGAGTAATGCTTGACGTAGTTGGTACAACTTGATGAAGATCGGTTTATCGCAGGATTTCACCAGCAAATGGAAAAGGATATACAAAAGGAATGGCACTAATTCCATGTGAAAGTGAAGTACTTCCAGCATGGATATTTGGTACTCCTATATGAGAGACAACAAGTTCACGAAGCACCTAGGTAAGTTCCAAATGCATTGGTTAGGATTGTATGTAATTCATTTCATCACCAACAGAGGTGCGGTACAGTTACAACAGTTAGATAGTACATTGATACCTAAATTAGTGAATGGAAGATGGTTAAATCCTCATTAGGATATCTAGGTGCAGCACCATGACTGGGAAATTGGACAAAATAAAAAAAAAGAGAAAGGGGAAAAAAATTCACAAGGAGTAGAAGATTGCAACAAAAACAAGTCGACATGAAAAAACACAAATTGCAGCAAGAAGGGAGCTCGGTGACATCAAATGAAGGGTGATGTAGTAAAATCAGTCAATAAATGAAACAATTAAACCTAAAGGGCGATGACTCACATTGACAAGACATGCATTTATGGATAAATCAGACTGTTGGATTTACATAATCGTCAGCGGATTTGGTCAATAGTTGGGTTATTTGTCTATGATCATTGAAATCATTTGCACAAGAAATACAAAGTATATAAGAATTGATAGGGGGCGTAGGTTGAATCATTATGATGAATTGTGAGAATGAGAGTGAGCAAAGGTAGGTGTAAGAGAGCACTACAAAGCGAACGAGAGATAGACCAATAGAAATGACCCAAGTTATTTCGATCAAAATCACATAAGGCTCACCACTAAAGAGCGTGGCGATTGAGTAAGAAAGACCAGAACTCCAAGATGTATTATTGCAAATAGCGAATAAGAAGAGGGGCACAAATCACCCAAATTCTCTACAAAGAAGGGTCAAGTGAACTTGGAGTACAACTAGGGCAAGAGAAGCAGAAGAAGTAGCCGATCCATCGATGATGAGAGGCAAGGAATCCACAACATGAAAAAGGACAAAAATTGACATTATTCAGGGCTATGTACTACCACGAAAGGTAGACACAACATCAACTCGTCTTAGCAAGAACCAGAGGTTTACAATCAAGCTTCCAGTGATGTTGTAAGGGTTGCACGCCACCATGAATATTGTAATGCACTTGTAGAATCTGCAGTATAGTGATCACGACATTCCAACATTTCTAGAATGCATGTCAGAGACTTATGAAAATAAATCACATGGTGAAGGAGGCTCAGTCACTAGAGTGTCGACGTAGTGGGTTATGGGGTTGCAGTAGTCTTGGATATTGACCATCACCCACATGCCACATTTTGGATGGGGGACGGAAGTGAATTCATGCATTTCATAGCTTCTATCATGCTTCCATGAAGGGTATCTTTATCTAGATACGAAGGTTCTTGTCACAGTTGACCTGATTTCCCAGATCACCAGACTACTAGTGGAAATGTCCTTACTTCGCAGTATTTCATAGGAAAAGACAACGACAAAAGGTTTGATGTGACTCTCAAGAAGAAGTATTTCATTATTAGGAACAAGCACGAATATGTCATCAAGACCATCAATGAAAAAGCAGTTCGAGTTGCAACAAAGCTATTTCCTATGGAAATTGGGCATAATAATAGACCCAACCAATGCAGATCATGGGTTATTGCATGCGTGGAGCAATGCACAAAAGGGGTTTATATGAACTGGTCCTTTTTCCTATTGAATCAACACATGAAATATTCCATGTTGGAGCAGGAGGGGAAGAGGCCATTTACTTATTCGTGGATTTTGATATTGATAAACTTGTGGGTTGAATGGAACCCAAGTTTTACCAAGGGATGGACGTTGAAGCAATTAGAATATGTAGGGGAGCGCACTATCATAAACTATGGGGGATTGCCATTAATGAGCAATAAATTGACTCCAACATCCAATTTTATTAGTATTTGGATGGACTTAGAGAAGCATTCAGGAAGGTCCCGCGCCCCATAGAGGAGGCTGCAACAAAGCACAAATGGGTGGCATGATTCACGATGGGGCCACATGTGATCCACATCCAATAAATATGTGACACTGAAAAAAAATGGCTAACAATGTCATACAAGATGACCGACAAAGAATTAGGCACCATTATTGATGAATGGTCAGTAGAATGGAAGGTTCTGGTAAGTATTGTCGAGCTATCGAATATGAAAACAGGATCACCACCCATTATTCTAGTTGAACAAGAGAAAGAGAAAGGGAATATATTTGAGGAGGAGTTGCAATAAGAATCATCTTCCACTCTAACATATTCAGAGCTGGAGAGGAAACAAGAATAAGGGCGAAAGAGGTGAAAGTTTGAACAAGGAGAAGTAAGCAACACACTAAAGATGGAGGAAGATTAGGTAAGCCAAATACTTGCCGCAATTACTATTGTGACCAATGAGAGTCAAGAAGAAGTGAAGCAGAAATCGATGGATTACTTCTGATAATTCAAGGGAATGTTTCAATCCTTGACAAATGCAATTCTACACAAGGTATCGTAGACTAACGTGCTACAAAGAGTAGCTGAGATAAGTATCGGGAAGAGAGTGTGGCTTGTACAAATTTTGTCATGTGCACTAACGATAGGAAGTGAGGATGTCGATGATACCATGTATCATTTTGCCTTGATTAGCCTCAATGTTAATGAGCTACCGATGTAGATGTTAGCATGGGTGCAAAATGCATCAAGTCAAGAAATCACAAACTGTGAGGAGATTGTTCAGGACCAGTTAGTCAAATCGTAGGGGAAGATAACACAAGAAAAAGTGGAGATAGAACAAATGAAAAAAGATCAAGAGATAGAGGGGATTGTAAGAACCAAGGTTTTTGATGAGTGACATTGACTAGAGGGGTCCATCTCAGCCTCATGTGGAGAGATTCCAAAAATCACCATGAAGATGTTTGCTGAAGAAAAGGTAGTAAGACTAGGCCAAGAAGAAGAATGAGGAGGTACAATCATGTGTTGTACCAAGTACACCACCTGAGAAGGAAGCAGAGCATAAAAGAAAGATAGAGGAGGAATCCACATAACTAGAAGAATTAACATCCAACTCCATTTCAAAATAAATGACGCAGTTTTGGATGTGAGTAGTTGAGGATGACCAATTGCAGCAATTAGGTGCACAACTCAATGCAGTAGAGGAACAGATGACAGTGATGTGGGGATCACTAAGAACAATGGCCCTAATTTTGCAAGTGACACCATATTTCGAGTTGAAATCAATTCAACAATGAGTCACCAAGACACAAAAACAACATCAGTGAAGGACTGTGCAACAAGATCAATTCCAGGAGGATGCAGAGTAGCTAGCACTAAAATCAATGGAAATACTTGTGACCACCCAGGAGGAACGAAATAAAGTGTCACAAGTTTTTGAATAGAACAAAACATACCAATAGGTTGAATAATGAGCAACGCTGAGCACAAAGGTCAAAGAAGAGGTCGAGCAAATGCAAACAGAACATGACATCTTCAAGGAAAAACTGCACGGATCATCAATGTCAAGATGACATGGCTTGAGGATGAGCCACAAGTTTGTGTTTGGGGCCTATAGGAAAGGGGATTAAGTGCACAAGGTGCGATGAGAAGGATATTGATAAGCAGTGAAGTCAAACTGTGCAAGGGAAAGGCACTGACAAGTGTGGTCGGCTTGGTAAAATTAGTTATATTTTTGGTCCAAGTTAGTTAGAGAGTCGGATTAAGTGGTCCCTTTTGTAACATTGGAAGATTATAAATAGATTTAAAAGTAGGATCTAAATATAATTATTTATTAGATTGATGTCATCGAATATCTTTTGTGAATCAACGAATCTTGTATCTTGTGGATCATGATATGTTGTGTGATATGTTTTGTAATATGTGGATGAATAAGTTTTGGTCTGAGGCTTTCGACCAAGGATGTTTTGTGATCTCTTGAATTTAATATGACAAGGATGTTGATACAAAAATTCTTGTCTTGTTTATGTTTGTGATCTATGATATCTTTCATGTTTTAATGATGCAAAGTTTTATGGTGATTCTTGGATTAATACTTATTGATGTCTTCGTTAAGGTTGATATGATTTGATGTTCTATGATGATAAGTAAATGTTGTGATTAATGCACATAAACCCTGGATCTCTGAGTGAAACTGGGATAGAATAAGAACATTGCGAAAGTCCCCTCCATTCTATGGAAACATGGTTCCTACAACCCTCCCTCAAGCATCTCTGGTGAGACTGCATATGATTCACAGGTGTTGCTGGATAAGGTAAAACATGTCTAGGTCGGTGTTTAGGGATATTGCATAGAAGGGTGTCAATAGTGAGTGAAACCCTATTGACTAAATCTGTGTGTCAACTAAACCACCAAATAGAGCATATGAATTGTACCTTTTTTGTACAAGTTCTATAAAGGAACATTTTTTTAGGTATGGACAACTAAGTATGGGTTTTAAGCATTAATACTAGTGATCTTGAGTCAAACCCATCAGTATTAAATCATGTGTATTTCTTCTATGGATCATGGACCATGCATGGGGTCTCACCCACCACACATACCTTATATAGGGAATACTTTTTGTATGAGTAGTATATAAGTATCATTTTGAGCCTTACATTATGAGGGATGGGTGTGAGCATATAAACTATAGCTTAAGTTCAAGAACCAAGGCATTAGGATCCAAATTATGGTGTGTGTGAGAACATAGATTGTGGATGTAAATCAAGTCAAGTAGAGGAAATGGTTCATTACGTGAGAATTATGTTTTCCATTTGAATCTTGAATATGGTTTCACTTAAAATTCAATGAATAACCATTGAGTGGAGTAATAATCACATCCAATTTCACATAACAAAGATATTTAAAAACTGTTAAAGTTTTAGGATTTTTCAAAAAACATTAACCAACTTGTGCAATAATTTAAAGCAAGTGCTCAGAAGTAATAGTACAATAGTTACAATGATCTAGATAATTAAAAAAAAAACAAAAAATTTCATCTCTTTCAACTTTAACACTCTGAAAGGTCCTTGTGTTAAATTTGTATGATTTAAACAAAATCATAAAAGCTGTAAAATATATATTAAAACATTACTTAGCATCATCATGAACGACAGTACATTAATATTAACAAAACAAATAAAAGTGAATCTAATTTGAACCTTCCTTAAACTCAGATATACTTGCAAAGAAGGTTTTGTCTCTTAGAATACAAGTCAATCAAGAGATGGAAATGGACACACCTATGAGAGAAAAGATTATGTAGGATAGACTTAGTCAAGTATTGTAGGAACTGTAGCAATCAATATAAATGTCATAGTGTGGCTTCAACCAGTGAATGGAACCCTTAGCAGTAGTACCCAATCAACGAGCATCCATGTTGTACAGGATAATTCACCTAATAACCTAGGTCTGGGGGGTTACCAACATACTCATTACTTGCAGACAGTTTGAATCTAAAAGCACATAATAGGAAATAGGAAAGTAGAAGGACTTACTTGTATTAAACGAAGGCTGATCCTTGCTATCTTCTCCCTCTCTGATCCACTTCCAAAGTCTCCAGGATAGTTCCTCCTTCACCTGTTAATAAACACTCTTCTAGATACAAGATGATTCATATATATAGATGCAGGTTAGGCAAATCATATATCATATTGAAATGTAAACACTTACCAATCTACAAGATATGAAACACATATGGAAGAAGTAATATCTTTATTAACAATAATGGAAAGAGTTTAGGTTACAACCCAATGTCTGAACAAGGACTCCTATGTCACCAAAGGACTCTGAGTTTCTCTGCTCCAAAGATTTCTGTAGACAATCCACCAGCATAACTTTGCTCTCCAAGTATGACTCTCCAACACCCTCCCCAAGGCCTCTATTTATATGGATGAAATGAGGCAGTTCTCGAAGGTTAGGGAGATTGTGGCAGTTAAGAAGATTAAGTTAAATGAGTAAACTAATCTTCCATTAGCGTGTGGTTTTATGTTTTAATGTTGAGGAAACCATTCGCGGGTCTGTAGTAGAGAAACCCGCGAATGATTCACGACTATATAGAAGAGTAACCCGTGAATACAAGGATTTGCGACTTGCTGTATAGGAGACTCACGAATGATGTGCAAGTTGTCAATATAGAGAGTCACGAATGCAACTCAACATGGCAAAATGGAAAAGTAACCAGCTGGGTATATAGGGAATGTACTTCATCATAAGCCAAGGTATAGTGAATATGGGAAACCTCAATCCATAAGTGTCCTTTTGTATGCCGACATGAGGGATATCAGCACTCGGACGGAGAGGTGCCATTCAGGTGTATAACAGATGCCCCCTAATGTGTGAGGTCATAGGGGAACGATTGCCAAAATACATTATAATATTTAACTCGGGAGAAACTCAGAAATCCAGTGGAGCAGAAGGAGTACCTGAAACAAATACATAGTAATGTCATATACAAAGTTACATCTGAGGATGCTATGTTCAATTTACTGGAACACTAGCTCCTTTACAATATTTGAGTACATCATATGATACGGGTAAAACAACGTATTTACAAAGGTGGATCGAAGCCACAATACAATAATGATGAGTCTTCAAATATCTGGAAGCTGTATATAGAAATGGAACATAGTCTTGGGCAACTTAGTTCATGAGTGAGGAACTAAGGTCTTCATAAAAGATCCCAAAGAACCGGTACAATCCAAGCCATGTGAATAAGGGTAAGCTGAAGTCGAACATGGAAAGGATTCAATAGTTTGTCAACCAATAGATGATAATTGACAACTGAAGCAAAGGAGTTCACCAATGATGAAAGTGAATCCAGAGGTACCATCGTCAAAACTCGAGGTCTTCGTCATTAGGAAGTACTAAAACGAAACCATACTGTGATAGGGAAGGCAATAGATCCTCCAACGGATCACAAGAGTGACTAGGAACTGGGAAAAAAAAAGGTAGACACAAGTAAATGGATAACAGATATAACAATGATGGAATCAGGCTATAGATCAGATTTTGGGCAGAATCCTTGAACATTGAGCACGACATAGAGATGACCCAAGACAGTGTATAACAGATAGATAGGACAACTAGACTTATCTGTCATGTAGGAGACATGATCAAATTCCCCAGGTATAAAGGACAAGAGGAGGAGCAAAAAATCGAAGTGATAGTTGAAAACAGATGTACACTGAAACATGGATATCGGAAGGCAAAGAGTGCTATGTTCAAGGATGGCATGCTTCCATTACTGAAAACAATAGAAAACTTCTTCCTTACCTTCCCTGTTAAGTTTTAACGAGTCCGGGAAAGTAAACTCGGTTCCCTCTTCATTTTTTAACAAGCTTGAAGAGATGGGAAAATAATGCTTGATACACTGATCCGTGGATTTAATGAGCCCGAACTAGTACATGCTCATGTGGTGTTTTCACGTTTAGAGAGTCTGAAAACTCCAAAGAAGACTCCAAGGGGGTCCTTTTTCGTCCAATTTAGTCTCTTGAGGCCGAAAAAGTATAAAACAAACCACAAAAGAACTCTCTTAACTTCCGAAGAAGAAAAGGTGAACCTTTTTCGTACTTAGTCGGGAAGGTCCAAAAAAGGTTAAATTACCACCTACCCAATGCTCCTTCCATAACAGCATAAAATAGCTTGAGTTTTACGAGTGTGAAGGAAAGCAAGATCACTCGGAAAGATCCATTTGGTTACGAGAAATGGGGCTTAAAACAATAAACTCGTTGCTTTGTTCTTGAGTGTTTAACGAGCATGACAAAGACACAAAGTACACTCGGAATCTTTTTCATGTTTGGGTCCAGAGCACAAAAAAGAGAAAACTAAGCTCAAACCGGGTGTTCCTTTTCCGTAAATTTAGTTCCTCAGGTCCAGAAAAGTGATAAACCTATACCTGAGAATACTCTTCTCAATTTCCGAAGAAAAGAGAGTGATCCTTTCTCGTATTATTCCGCATGGTCCGAGAAAGAGATAACCTACCACTAATGCTGATGCCCGTTCACATATTCTTAACAAGCTTGAACGGATGAGATAACTCGGCAGTCAAGTCTGTTTTGAAGGAGTCAGACCTGGGCCTAAAGAAACTCCATAAGGGCGGGGAGTCCTATAAAGGGATAGCTTGTAAAGAGAGATTCATAAGAAGCTCTATTTGTCGTGAAAAGTAGCTATGAGGAAAACCCTGGGCCTGAAACAGTGACGAAAACGATTCTCAAAGGATGGCAATGGCATATAAGAATGATACTCATGAAAAGGGATCCTAGCCACGGAAGAACAATGGTAGAGACAAGGGACTAATGGCTTAAAATACCATAGTCCGTGGCAAAAATGTTGAGTACTAAGGTTAATGTGGAGTGATAAGATGCCAACAAGTATTGGAATGAGAAAAAACCACCCTATAGAAGCATCAACACTTTGTAAAAGTAGGTAAACCTATTCCAAGGCACAAAAGGTGTAATATTAGTCAATTGACATTTCAAACTATAGAGAAAGACCCACTTTACGAAATATTTTTTCATTAATAGTTTGAAAATCAAATCATTTCTTACCATTTGCACTATTTGAACCAAAAAGGAAAGTTTACCCTCTATCTTTAATCACTTTCCATGGACAATTGGACTGTCGGAATTCAGATCCGTCAGCTACAAGTAACTCTACACCCTGAGCTCTTCATTTTCATCCAAACAAATTTTAAAATCGATGGTCAATTCAGTTTATTTCAGCAACATAAAAAATAGAAAAATGTATTCGCGGGTTGCTACGCATGAAAGCCGCGAATATGCATTTCATGCGCGAGTTGCTGCATAGGAAAGTCGCAAATGACTCGCGACTTGTCCCAATGGACAGTCACGCATGCTGCGCAATAGATAAAAGCTTTAAAAATGGTCAAAATTTTTAAATTTTTATGGTGAAATACTGAATTAAACTATGTTTATTTGTCAAGGAAAACATGGTGCTAGAGTGGAGGGAGAGGGAACATGAAATGATGGACCAAGTGGCTCTCCAAATCCCGCCTACCATCCAAGCATTGCGGAATAGTGGGCTGCTCAAGTTCTTTTGCACATCACCTATGCGGGCCAATGTCCGCATATTAGAGTTCTTAGTCCATTACTGGGACCATGACCTGGGGATGTTCAATATCCAGGGTGAGACTTTGGAGCTTACCACACAGGACATCTACTTCATAACCGGGTTATCACATCGGGGAGCACCGGTGAACCTGGAGGGCACTGGCAGGGGTGGGGACCCCTTGAGTGTCCAGAACTATGTCGATGTATTTTGCAGGCTGGGTACTCAAAAGAAAGGCAGCAGCGTTCTCATTGCAGATATTCAGGATCTTACATTACAGGTATTAGCCAGTACTATAGTGAGACTTTCAGGGTCAGCAGGATTACACTTGGCCACCAGGACTCAGATGAGAGTGGCAGTAGATTGCTTTAGAGGTTCCCTCTTTGACTGGTGTACAGGGATTGCCCCCATCATGAGGAGGCAATTATCTGACTATAGGAGGGGGAGATGGAAGAACTTTGGCTATGCTAGTATATTGGTAGCATTCTTCTTTGAGAGGGTGCCAGCTATGAGCCCTGCGATACCCTTACAGGTCCATCATCCATGGCAGCCGAGGCTGAGCCGGTTGGGAGATAGCTTCCTCCGTCAGGGAGGAGATGTTGTACATAGCATGTATGATGATGATTTCTATTCATGGTGGGAACGGCAGGTGCCGGTGTTGGAGCAGTTTCCATACGCTGGGCTAGATTTCCGAGGTGATCCCGACCTAGTCCTCCCTCCAGGAGGAGCATGGGGAGAGATGGGTAAGTCATTTTTTATTTTTTATCATTATCAAATTTTTATGGATTTTCAAATGATAGGATATATACATATGCACAATTCTAAACCCTCTTTATATGTCAAAATGCAGATATTGGACCGGTCCGCCCTGTAGGGCACCCACGTACCTTCGTACGTCCTGTTGCAGGGGGAGACCCAGGATTGATCACGGTACTCGAGGCAAAGCTAGGCAGGTTGACTGAGCGAGTACCTACAATACGGATAGAGCATCTCCCTATAGCTATGCAGGAGTCTGTAGTTGGGGTTCCACCGTCCTCGCTACGTCTTTTCAGACGGGTAGCCAGAGCAGTATGTGTATATAGAGATGCAGTGGAGGCTGCTGAAGCCGAGGAGGCTGAGGAAGCCAGGGGGCACAGAGATCACGGGGACCAAGGAGGTCCCAGTGGCCATGGCGGGCAGTCTTAGTGCTAGAGCATTTTGATGAATGATGATCCACTTTTGTATATTTTGTACATGAGGGGAGCTATGGATCAAACTTGTCCTATCCTATATGTGAACAGATATTTACACACACACACACACACACACACACACACACACACACACACATATATATATATATATATTTGTGTTTGGTTGTAAGCTTATACAAATGTTTCTTATGTATTTGCTGTATATTTTATGGAATGTGTGTGAGATTCCAGTCCAAAATATAATTAGTGTATGCATCAGTTACTGAATTTTGGTTTCGTGGAATGTGATTAAAAGTAATAACTTCAAAATGTCTTTCCAGTAAATGTATTTGCATGAACTGACATAACAATGTAGGATTATGCACCTGGTAAGCTCGATTGAGCTAGGAAACAACCAACTGAGAATCCAAACAGACTTCAAGCTGGGTGATGCCTCGTGACAAGGCATCCCATAGGAGCTCAATTATAGCCCTATATTCAACAACATTATTGGAAGCAGGACCTAGACAAGCACCACCCGCAGCAACAAGCTGTCCTGAGGGGGAGTAGATAACCCATGCTGCCGAAGCCAGGTTACAAGTATGATGGCTGGCGCCATCAACAAAACCTACATACATCTCGGAATACATCTGCAACAACCAACAGATAGTATAAAAAATGAAACTGACAACCTAATGTACATAAAAATACATACATTAATATACAAGAAAAAGTGCTAAGCCTAGGCATAGTACTTCTT
This sequence comes from Pseudotsuga menziesii, assembly GCA_001517045.1. NCBI lineage: Eukaryota > Viridiplantae > Streptophyta > Pinopsida > Pinales > Pinaceae > Pseudotsuga > Pseudotsuga menziesii. Next base: position 257,204 of record LPNX010233197.1, read on the forward strand.
CAGGTAGAGCCCATTTCTAGGCTCAGGCATCTTATTCCCATCATAATCCACTAATTCATATGCGCCTTTACTCAAAACTTTAGACACAACATAAGGTCCCAACCACATAGCCTTGAATTTTCCTTCCCCCAGGGGCTCCTTATCTTGGTCCCAGAGCAAGACAAGTTCCCCCTCAGAGAAAACTCAAGGTTTGACCATTTTATCATATTGAGATTTAACCCTATTCTTATGAGCTTGATTTGCAGTCAACGCATCTCTACGTTGTTCATCAAGGTGTTCTAAATGGAGCAACTGTTCCTCTAGCTCAGTTGTGTCAGGTAGCACATGAATAGCTATATGCAAGGATGGGATTTCGCATTCAATCGGCGTAATAGCTTCCACCCCGTGAACGAGTTGGAAGGGGGAAAAACCCGTAGCAGTTTTGACATTGGTTCGATAAGCCCAAAGAGCAGGATATAACATGATGTGCCAATTTGAACGGGCTGCATCAATAGTACATTTAAGAATAGTTTTTAAAGTTTTGTTTACAGTCTCAACCTGACCATTTTCTTGCGGATAATAAGGAGAAGAATGTTCTTATCGAAATCCGAGCATGGTGGTCAGCTCTGTCATCATGTGATTTTGGAAATGACTGCCATGGTCAGTGACAATCAGTTTGGGAATACCAAACCTAGCAATAATCTGATTAAACACGAAGTAAGCTGTCGTTCCCCCATTGTCTTTGAAAGTAGGCATTGCCTCTGCCCATTTTGTGAAATAGTCGACAGTGACAATGATGTATTTATGCCCCCCATCCGAGGATAGGTTGCATGTCATATAATCGATCCCCCTCTTCATGAAGGGGCCTGCCGAAACAACGGGAAACAAGGGAGCAGGATGTGACCGCATTTTTCTGGTGTACAGCTGACATGGATGACAGCGTTTCACAGCTTCCACACAATCTTTAAAGATGGTGGGCCAGAAATACCCGGCACGTAATATCTTCTGGGCCGTTGCTAACCCAGATAAATGACCCCCACACGCTCCGCTATGGGAATCATTTAGGACAATCTCTGCTTCCTCATGAGTAAGGCAGCGACGCAAGACAGAATCTACCCCTCGTCGATACAATGTATCTCCTATAATGAGGTAGTTTTTAGCATGAAGACGTAACTTGCATCGGTCTTCCCTAGAGTAAGCGGTAGGATACTTCAAAGTATGGAGATATATAAGAATATCTCTGTACCAAGGATCAGAGGTTGATATAAGGAAGATGTGCTCATCTGGGAATGAGTCATCTTGAACCACTACATCTTCTTCCGTAGGGAATTATGCTATAAGCTCGGCAAAAACTAAGGACTTTTTGGATTTAGCGGATTGGAAAACCAAGTCAAACTCTTGGAGAATGACTATACACTTGTTGAATTTCCCCCCAACAATTCGTCGGGATAAAACATATTGGAAAGGGTTTACATCCGCCACTACAGTAGTGGTCCTCAGTAAGATGTAGTGCCGTAACCTCTGTACAGCATAAACAGCTGCTAAGGCTAGCTTCTCAACGTGGGAGTACTTAAGCTCAGGTCCAACCAGAGCACGGATAAGATAATAGACAACATGCTCAATGAGCTTGTCATCCTCCTGAACTAGCACTACCCCAATGGTAGACTCCGACACGGCCAGATATAATATGAAATCCCTAGAGTAATCTGGCGGGCGTAATAAAGGAGCCGACAACAAGGCTTTCTTTAATGCCTCGAACGCGAGTTGTGTAGTTTCATCCCATACAAATGGGGTGTCCTATTTAAGCAGGCGCATGAAACCTTTTGTGATCTTGGCATAATTAACGATAAAACGTCGAAGGAAGTTAGACTTTCCTTGTAGACTCTGAAGTTGCCTAAGTGAACGAGGAGAAGGCAGATTTACAATGGCCTTGACTTTTGAAGGATCCACCTGTATGCCCCTACTAGAGACAATAAATCCAAGCAATCTACCTGATTCGACGCAGAAAACACACTTGTGGGGATTCAAGCGAATTTTATAGTATCTGCATCTCTCAAAAATCAACCGTAAATGATTTGGACGCTGGATCCTCTTGCGAGAATGAGCAGGCAAATCATCAAGGTAGGGCTCTACAATGGCTTTTATGTCGTGAAAAGAAAAATTCATGGCTCGTTGAAAGGTTGCCCCTGCATTTTTCAATCCAAAGGGCATTTTTCTATACGCGAATGTACCGCAAGGGCAAATAAAAGCAGTTTTATGCTGGTCTTTCAGTTTAATTTGGATTTGATTGTAGCCGGAGAAACCATCCATAAACGAGAATACCTCACTACCAGCACATGCATCTATGATCTGGTCAATAAACGGTGTAGGGTAGTTGTCCTTGGGACAGGCTTTGTTAAGGTCTCGAAAGTCGGTACAAACGCGAATAGTCCCTTGCTTTTTATCAACAGGAACTGGGTTGGACACCCACTCAGTCAAAGCAATGGGATATATAAAATCTGCTTTCAACGGCTTTTCTACCTCTGCCTTCACAGCCGCCGCTTTACGCGGGTTCACGGAGCATAATTTTTGCCGAACCGACTTAGCATTAGGATAGGTTGGGATCTCATGTTGAAAAATAGATGGATCAATGCCTGGCATCTCCTCAAATGACCAGGCAAAGATATCGCGGAATTCCTTGAAAAGGGCAGTATAAATGGCAATCTCCTCCGGAGAGCAGCTTGCACCTATCTAGATATTTTCCACGACATCTAGTTTTACAGAGATGTTGATTAGTATAGTGGAGGAAATGTTTGCCATATTCCCCTCGGGAAACACTCCTTCCCTAGGTAAAGGGTTGACAGGTGTATCAACATCATTTGACAGTCTCACATGAAACTCTTGGTTTTCTATCTTGCTTAGCTCTGGAAGGAAATAAGATCGGTGATGAAGATCCTCACATATCTTATCACGTGAACACATAGCTTCTAGAATAGCTTCATCGGAAGGAAAAACAGTGTCTAAGCAATCTATGGAATGTAAAGAGTTTTTCGCCCATGCGGGCATATAGGCTTCTTCCAGATCATCCGAGACTGTAAGAGGATCTAGAATGGGATCTACAGTGGTTTGGGTAATAGCTTGATACGCCACTTCCACTGCAGATAAGGGCACTTCTGGTTCCTGATGGGTTGGGAGGACCCAAGGATCAGTCCTATCGACCACCGAATCAATGGACTTCCCTACAGTAGTAGAACCGATATAAAGGACTGGAGCTGGAATATCGAATGTGCCCATCAATGATGCGTACATTCCAGCCCCCAAGATCTATGCAGCAGGTTTGGCCTTATCAACCAATGGCACAGTGGAATCTTTAGACTCTAGGTGGCCTTTTCGGGTAAAATCAAGCTGGTCAACAGTGACTAGCTTGCCCTCATGTGGAAAAACCATGACACGAAAGACAGCAGATGCAACGGCAGACATTGCATAAGTCCAATTCCTACCTAGAAGCAAATTGTAGTCCAAGGGAGCATCAATCACTTCAACTTCAACAGAAACTGCTTTGCCAGCCAACTTAATATCGAAAGCAGGCAGGATAACATGTGGATGGAAAGACCTTCCATCAAAAGCAGTAAGTAAAGTGGTTGATGGGACCATCTCTGGGGATCCGAGAGCTTTCCAACAGGCCAGGGACATAACACAAGTAGAGGCTCCCTCATCAACAACTGCTCATCCAATGGTCTTACCACCATGGACAACATCTATCGATAGAGCTACATGGTAAGGGAGGTGAATTTTAACATCAGAGAGATGAAATTTCGCAGTGAGACTAGAAGAATCCATGCTACCTAAAGCTGGTAAGAGGGCATCCCGTTGAGCAGGACAGCTCTGTAGCACCTCCAAAGCTGACATTGCACACGGAGTCTGAGCCAAGTCTTCAACCATGGATTAGTTAGAAGCGGCTCGAGAATTTGGGTTATGCAAAGTCTTCTTAAAGATACCTTTGGGTATCTTTGGCATTATTTCCACAGGTTTCTCTATAGTGAGAGGGTTGGAAGGTTCACCTACAGATTTACCCTTCTCATTAGTCTCCTTCTCATAGTTCTTGTTCCTGTTTTGTAACAAAGTTGAGGATCGTACCATGTTGATATAATTAGGGTCAGGAGCAGTTTGACTGCCCCCTGCTACGGTAGAAGCTGAAGCAGAATCTTGTCCTTGGGGAAAAGGATCCTTCAGGACAGCCGGTGGTTGCATTTGTAACAGCTTCTAAGCTTGTTCCATGAGGGGACAAAGATGAGTAAGGTGGTCCCCTTGGCACAACTTACAAGGGAACTTGACTTTCTTCTTTTCCTTTTTTCCCCCATCAGCATTGTTTGCGGGCTTTGGCTTGTTTTGATTTTGGTTTCCCTCTCCCTTTTTTCCTTTCTTCTTCTTCCCGCTGGGCTGCTGATTTCCCTTCGAAGAGGATTGTGCAAAAACATTTGCACTTTGGGAGGAGGGGGCAGCCTTTGCTGCCTCCACCGTAGACTGTTTGAAAAATAATTGGTGAAGTTGTTTTGTCAAAGAATCTACAGTGGGAGAGTTTACGGACCCAACCACACCATCGGCATGGGGTCTAGGCTTGGGTTTCTCGGCCTCATGTGAAGGCCTTGGTGCCTCAGGGATGATTTCATATAAAATCCCAGACTGTGAATAAATCAAGTCCAACTGCTGGGCCCTGAGTATGGCTTCTTCCTCACTAGTCACTCCTGATGTGGAAACATCCTTAGATATATAAGGTAGTAATGATTTAAGGAACCATTCTAATAGAAACTCAGGAGGGATGGTGGCTTTAATAAGGCTCTTTCGCCTCCTCCACTCTTGGATATGATCCGAGATGTGGGTTGCCTTGTTTTGTCTAAAGGTGGACAACAAGTCCGTTCCGAAATCGTAACGGACTAGAAGCTGAAAGTGGCTAAGGAAAGTGGTAGCCAAGTCCCAGAAACTGCTAAAAGCAGCAGAAGACAACTCAATGTACCATTTTGCTGCAGTGCCTGTCAAGGTCCTCTGGAACAACCTCAGTCTCAATGAATCTTCATTCAATGAGTTGGAAGAACACCATAGATGGAAGGTGGTGGCATGTGCCCCATGATCTTCACCAGCCTTACCTTCGAACTTAGGGATGTCCGAGGGCAGTTTGGTGGGAACAGGTGGCCACAAGGGGTCATGCCTCACCAGATCGTTCATCAATTTTGATAAGTCTGGCAAGTTTAAAGTTGCCAGAAAAGGAAGCTTTGGCCTAGCCGGTGTACTGGATGTACTAGCTTGGAAATTAGAGGGACTTGCCCCCGATCATCCATAAGTAAAAGTGGGGTTTCCCCCAGACACCGGTTGTGAAGTGGGAAGGTTGCTTTGGAACGGATTCCATCCGTAAGCCACTGGATTTTGGGTGGGAGGTGCAGTGTAAGTGGTTCAGGCCGTTCCCATAGAAATTGGGGTCTGAAAGATTGGAGCAGGTATCCCTCCACTAAACAAAGAGAAGGGAGAGCTCGTGTATGGGACCGAAATAGGGGTTTGGTAGCTTTGCCCGTAACAGGTGTTGCTCCCAAACTGCACTCCTACATATGAAGGATGTGGACCTACATATGGAATGGATGGCGGTATGTGCCCCCCATTCCAAGGGAATCCTTGGACAAAGGCCGAGGATCCCACCGGACCACTGTGGGTAGTGTAAGGGAAGGAAGAAGGAATTGTAGGCATACTAGGAATCCCAGTAGCCATATCACTAGACATACTTCCTATGTTCAAGTAAACCGGTGGTTGGACCACCCGGCTTGCTGTAGTTAAGGGTGTGGAAGGTAAACTAGATCTAGGGGTACTAACCGGGGGAGGTAGTACCCCTTCAACCGGAATGGTTGAGGTGAAAACAAATGAATTTTCTCCCTCAGAATACATAGCTCTACCTACAGGTACACCTAGCACTGGTGAACTAAAAGGCCTAACTTGCACGATCACTGGATCATTCAAATCAGTCAAGGGGGTATTATAATTTCTTGCAAACTCGTCAGCTTGCAATTCCTCTATCTTGACTGTGTCGAAGTCAAAGCGGTTAGCTATTAATTTCGGTTCACCAAGAACCTCACTTACTCCTACTAGTTCAAAAGAACCACCTGTGCTTAATCTACGCCTTTGGGGTAAAGGTGGAGGTTCCAGTGGTGTGAGAGGAGGAAGGTTTCTCAACCTTCTTGACCTTCTAAGCAGTTGGTCCTCCAGAATTAAGACTTTAAAAAATCACACCCTAAGGCCAACTAAACACAAGTAGATCCACAGAGCATACACTAAAAAGATCCTAGAGTCTCAAGCAATCAAACCAGGGTATAAAGATATGCTTTCCCAAAGAAAGCTGATGAACAGTTACTTGGAGTCCTTGAGGGGTTCTTAGGCACAAGTGGAGGAATCACCCAACCGCCCTCCTACACTTTCCACAAGGGTTACCTTCCAAGTCCGTTCAAGGTGAACCATAAATAACCTTCCGGTTTACCTGGGTATGAGCCCTAAAAAGACAAGAGACTAAGGCTACCTTGACAATACCTACTGTCTAGGGGGACAGTCATCAGCCGAACTCGTACGCATGGGCAGGGTAGCTAAGCCCAAAAATCTATCTAGGACAGAATCCCCAGATGCATAAAAGTCCTGGGTTACATTTTGACAAGGATTCGAGGGGTTATCCCCTCTGTCCAAGCCTCTACGCGGCCTAGTGCTTAACTCCCGTTTGAGAGGAGCTTCCCAGATACAGCAGTAGAACCAAGGATTTACCTAATGAATGGTCCACTACGTTTGATTTTATAATTTGTGGGAATTTTACACTCCCTAGCCCACAAATCTAGCCTAGGCTAGTAGGTGGAAGGCCCTAAAAATAAAAACTTACTAATAAATTTTAAATTTATGCGTTAATTTTAAGGGCTGTTTTTTACTCAAAGGAAGTGGAAGTGATGGACTGTGTGGTGTTTTGACTCAGCAAAAAATAAATGAAAGTAAAAGTGCATTTAAAGCAAACTATCACTATAAAACAAACTTCTTTTCATTTTTTCAGATATGTATTGATGAATTAACAGCACTTAATAAGAGAAACTAGCCTATGTTTTTGTATTTTTCTGAGATAATATTTTTTAAACTGAAACAAACACTACTTTATGCAAAAATTACAATGCAAAAGATTAACTATGTTTTGTTTTTCACTTTAAAAAATGCTCAAAAAAAGTACTATGCATCTACAATGCACTGCTTGAGTAAACTTGATACTTATGGACTGTATAAAAACTACAAACTGAAGTAAACAGGCAAACAGGACCAAATACCAGCAAGAAAAGTAGGCTAGGACCCTAGCTTGGGTGCAAACATTGACACAAAATCAATGTAGACTTTAAACAGGCAAGTGCACACCAATAACTAACAGAAAGCAGACTGGAAAGACAGAGTCTAAGACCCTGATCACTGATCTAGACTCAGGCACTCTCACCCACAACCCAAACAAGCCAAAAAACTTCAAGATGCAAACAGTAAATAAAACAAGTAAAAAGGGACTCAAGGGCTTTCAAAAGCACTAAGATGTGATCACCTGAGACATTCAAAACAACTCTATAGCACTCTTAAAGAAAATCTTCTCAGAAAACAGGACTTGTAACAGGAAAAAGAACAAGCAAACTTTCACACAGAAATCCCATTTTCCAGGAGTACTCGCGGCTGTCAAGCAGTGCAAGTCGCGAATGATTCACGACTGTTCAGTGGAACAACCCATGAATGCAACTCAAAATTTGCGACTGTCCAGAAGGGAAACCCACGAATGGGTATAAAAATTTCTCAAAAACATAGAAAAAACCCAAGACTTTCAAATGCTGAAGTAATTAAGAAGCAGGATAAAAATCACAAACAGACTTCAAGCAAACACTGGTCAGGAAAATAGAAAAAGACCTAAAGCATACTAGGCTTCCCCAGTGGAGTCGCCAGTTCTTTTGTATAGGATAATTCACCTAATAACCTAGGTCTGGGGGGTTACCAACATACTCATTACTTGCAGACAGTTTGACTCTAAAAGCACAGAATAGGAAATAGGAAAGTAGAAGGACTTACTTGTATTAAACCAAGGCTAATCCTTGCTATATTCTCCCTCTCTAATCCACTTCCAAAGTCTCTAGGATAGTTCCTCCTTCACCTGTTAATAAACACCCTTCTAGATACAAGATGATTCATATATATAGATGCAGGTTCGGCAAATCATATATCATATTGAAATGTAAACATTTACCAATATACAAGATATGAAACACATATGGAAGAAGTAATATCTTTATTAACAATAATGGAAAGAGTTTAGGTTACAACCCAATGTTTGAACAAGGACTCCTATGTCACCAAAGGACTATGAGTTTCTCTGCTCCAAATATTTCTGTAGACAATCCACCAGCATAACTTTGCTCTCCAAGTATGACTCTCCAACACCCTCCCCAAGGCCTCTATTTATATGGATGAAATGAGGCAGTTCTCGAAGGTTAGGGAGGTTGTGGCAGTTAAGAAGATTAAGTTAAATGAGTAAATTAATCTTCCATTAGCGTGTGGTTTTATGTTTTAATGTTGAGGAAACCATTCGCGGGTCTGTAGTAGAGCAACCCGCGAATGATTCACGACTATATAGAAGAGTAACCCGTGAATACAGGGATTCGCGACTTGTTGTATAGGAGACTCATGAATGATGCACGAGTTGTCAATATAGAGAGTCGCGAATACAACTCAACATGCAAAATGGCAAAGTAACCAGCTGGGTATATAGGGAATGTACTTCATCATAAGCCAAGGTATAGTGAATATGGGAAACCTCAATCCATAAGTGTCATTTTGTGTGCCGACATGAGGATATCAGCACTCGGACGGAGAGGTGCCATTCAGGTGTATAACAATCCATACACATGTTTAAAAATAAACTAAGTTTGATTCCCACACTAATGGCCCACTACAAAATTGTGGGTCATACTTAAGCAAAGGTTGGATTGTAATAGTAATCCACAAATAAATAAAATATCCACAAAATAGTCTATGGTGAATATCTGATCAATAAAACAGTATAAGATGAGGGTTTAATCCACAAGACATATCCATGGTGAAGATGTAATCAAAGGAAATGTTGCGGCCATTTCAACAACATCATGGTAACCCTAAACTAGTATCATAAGTCATGGATCATCAAAGCTAGTTCACAAATGTCACATCCCATCCTAATGGCCATGGCTCAACCTAGAAGTCTCACAAACCATCACGAATCATCATCATATATCTCAAACAGTTATGGCCCAACATGATAGGCCCACATACAATCATGAACCAAATTGATAGGCCCACACATAGTCACAGCTGAATCCTAATATCCTTGATAGGGTCATGACTCACCCTATAACATATTACATGTTCATGAGTTAGTCCCTAAGGTCACGAATAGGTTCTATAGCTCAAAGGAGGGTCACAACCCAACTCTAACATTAATAGGAGGTCTTGACACAACTCTAATAGTAGAAAGAGGTCATGTCCCATCTCTAACAACAACAACAACTTGGATAAGGTAGGAGCAACACTAGCAGGTTGAAGGAAGGTGGCGACAACTCAAAACAACACACAACCCTTACACCCACAATACCAAGGTGTACAAACAAGGTGGAAGAACAACCCTTTTACCTATAGGAGAAAGGTGTATAATCAAGGTTCCAAACCTTTTTATCTTCTCTCTTCGAGTATATATACCATAAGTGTTCCATACAACAACTGTAAGATTTTATCACCAATGTATAAGGAAGGTCCAAAACATGTTTTCTTGAGTATTGACGTTGGAATTGGCCCTCACTTTCCATATCTTGCAAACAAAGTAAGGTAACCCAAACCTAAACATAACACCAAGAACTTGAATTGATTTCAAATTGCATAAAGAATAGAGATCTCAAAATCAACCCTGAAGATAAAGTTCTCAGGTAGAAAAGTATTTAAAATGAATTGTAACTTATGAGTCCATTAATGAATTACCATGTCATTTGCTGTTGAACGTTATATGCTATTGAATGGAATTAATGAAATTATCATATAAATGATAACTATGCACTCCACGTGAATATTGAATATGATGTCACTTCAAAGTCAATGAATAACCATTGAGTGGAGTAATAACCATATCCAATTTCACATAACAAAGATATCTAAAAATAATTGTGCTTGATTATTGAAGTTGGAAGTGGCCCTCATTTTCCATAGCTTGTAGAAAAATTAGGGTAACCCAAACCTGAACATAACACCAAGAGATCAAATTGATTTCAAATTGCATAAAGAATAGAGGACTCAAAATAAACCCCGAAGACAAAGTTCTCACTGAAAAAGTATTCACAGAGGATTTTTTTTATTGGCCTAACCCCAAATTCTTTGTGTACCTCTATGGTGATTCTTATTGACATAGACAGAGTCTTGGATATTTTTTATTGTTGGGTAAATGTCATGTGTGAAAGTTATGTTATACCAGAATACTGTCACCATCATGTGATAAGACCTTTTGCATACCTACTTGCCCTGAAATCCCAGCCTCTGGAGTGAATACTAAATGGTTTCTTATCAGTCTATCTTACAAATTCCCAGCACCGTTCATGCTCCCTTATCCAAGAGCGCTACCCCTATTCGCACCGCTTTTCATCGGTTGTCTAGAAGCGGTGCCACCGCCTGTCACCCTTGGCCCATAGGTGTTTATTACCGAAACCGCTCTATCAAAGAAGGAGAAGCACGGTACCTTGGGTAAAAGGGTAAAAATAGGAACTTCTCGAGGCTTCTAGATGATAAGCCTCGAGATATCTCTTATCCCTACTACTGTGGATTGGTTGAGCTCGAGATCGCTCATCCTAGGATCTTAGAGGCCACCTCACCTAATAATTTCTCAACCATATCTATCCATTAAAGCCCTATATATATGAACTCATAGCCATGGTTGAGGGGGGAACATTGAAGGTATTGTTATGCTGTTGGAATAATTCTTGGCCCAAGATCATTTGGAGAGAGCATAGAGAGCTAGAGTCAGAGCTTATGGGGATGAAGAGCTAGTTTCATGGAGATGCATGTCAACACTAAGGCTTGGTTGTAAACTTCTTCATATTCCTAATGCAAGTTGATTTTATGTCCCATATATATTGTTGATGTTTGATTTCACATATTTATTGCTAGATTCCTTAGTCACTAACATAGATTAGTAGATCATATTCTGGCCGCTTTGATCTGTTTCATGTTGAACTCTTTTGCAGGTACATAGGTGAACTGTCAAAGCCTTGTATTTCAGATGTCTACAGTGTCTAGGGGGAGTTATCAACCTCTGTGATCTATTTTTTTTGGATCTGAACCATTTAGACCAGTGGAACACCTTGCTGTCCGTAGGAGGTTAAATATTCCGATCAACAAATCTGGCGACTTTGTTGGGGAGTAGTTGTATTCAGTTATTCTAATCATCCTTAGTCTGCAACTCTTGTCTGAATCTAGGATCCATTTTCTTCAACTCTTTACAGTCAGATCTACTTTCTGATTTGTTTCATTCGATTTTGGAATTTCCAGATCTGTTTAGATCTGAGTTATTTCAGTTTTTTATGCTCTGTTACCATATTCAATTCGACAGCATTCATCTTGATCTAGTCTATTTTTTATCTGATCCATTGTTCTCTTTTCATTTTGGCCATCTACAAGGAACCGCAGGAATGCTTTGTGCAAGGAGCGGTGCCACCGCCTGAACACAGTGGACAGTAAGCGGTACCGGGTAGGCATTAGTCCAAAACCCCTTTTTCCTCATTTTTCTTTGTAAAATTTGGAATTATGATTGCTTTCAGTTCTTTTATCAGGCTTGTTTTACTGAATTTGATGTGTGTGCCTTACTACTTTGATGGTTTAAGATTGATTTTGAATGGAATTTCAAAAACTTGCTTAGTCTTTTTTATTGTCCATCCGCTTCTTGATTGTTGGTTGTGTTTAAAGAATGATTTATTGTTTTTTTAAAGTTAGGGTGCTCACTGGACTCTCTTTTCATTGTATGTACTAAAAGAAGAAAATTAGATTAGCTTCTAGGCTTCATTTCTTGCTTTGCATAGTAAACTTCTTTTTCTTCCCTTCAAAAAATAAAAGTTTTACTTGAGATTAGGACATCATATTTGAGCGTTGGATTTGGGTTTTCTGATTGGATTCATAAGCTTTTAGGACCTTTTGATCTTTCGTATCTCATGCATATAAGACTATCTGTTAGTTTTTCATCATATAAGCTAGCATTATGATCTTAGGATCTTTTCACTGAGAGAATAACAAGCACAACAATAAAACATAAGGACATCACAAGAGACAAGAGACACAAATAGTTTTCCCTGGGGAAACCATAAAGGAGAAAACCCCGCAACTTCCTCAGAGATAGAATCAACACCAAAACAGTAAAATCCCCAAGACATTAAGATGATCTCCACACAGCAGCAGTCTCTCTCTCTCACACTGAGAGAGCTTCTCCTCTCTCACTCATGCACCCTCATAAGTGAGTGTGAGTGTTACAAGTGAGATAAATAGAGAGGCTCACTCTCTATTTATATTCTTTCATTCATTTGAAGTGCACTCCAACATGTCGGCCTCACTTAACAATTACTTACTAGAGCCGACATCTCTAGGAGTGTCTAATAACCCTAGTGCCCCACCACTTGTGGGGACTTTGCCTCCTCCGACCAATAGGAGGGTAACACAATGGTGGGGACTATTTCCCCAACTTATAATGACTCACCTAGGGTCAAATTCACTAGGATAGTCTAATAACCCAAGGGCCCCACAACTGTGGGGACTTTAACCCTTGACCAATAGGAGGGTTACCCATAATGACTTGACATGACTTTCTCATTATTAAAACTTCTCGGAATAAACATCGGGGTATGACATGACTCAAATACATTACAATACATCCTAGAATAAACATCGGGTTACAATAAATAAGAAATACAAGTGAATACATTTCGAAGTTACAATTACATCAACACTCCCTCTTAACTAGGAAGGTATTCTCTTGACACAATTTATCAGCACAAGTTTTCTTTTCTGTATCAGCTAGATCATCTCGTCTTCAAGCCATCTTCATTTTCAAGTCATCTTCGTCTTCAAGTCATCTTCATCAGATCTGGATCATCATCACTGGATCTATATCATCACTCGATCTGGATCATCATCACTAGACCTGGATCATCACTTGATCTGGATCATCATCACTAGATCTGGATCATCACTTGATCTGGATCATCATGGAACATCATCACTGGATTTGGATCATCACTCGATCTGGATCATCATGGAACATCGTCACTGGATCTGGATCATCTCTCGATCTGGATCATCACTGCTGGATCATCACTGGATCTGGATCATCACTGGTGCTATCTCATGATTCTTCTCGTCACAGGAAGTTCTATAGAGCCAGCCATTTTTCATGGTGGTTGTAGGCCTACCCATCATGTAGGTATTCACCCAGCACTTACATCTTACCTACTCGTCAGAAAGGCACATCCATCCAGACAGGAACACATCCTATCACAGCGATGGAAGACTCCCATCCAGACAAGAACACATCTTATCATAGTGATGGAAGATTTTAGCACTTACATATAACCTGCTCATCAAAAGGGCACATCCTATCATAGTGATGAGAGATTTCAGCACTTACATCTGAGCACGTGGGAACACATCCCTCAGTTGCTCCAGAAAGGCTCTGCACTTACATCCATCCAGACAGGAACACATCCTATCACAATGATGGAAGGGCTTGCACTCACATCTGATCCTATGAGAACACATCCCAACAATCATATCAAAATGGCCCCTAGTCCTCGACTGAGCTACCTGGTAACTGACCAGGCGCCTCCATTCTCCTAGATAATGGCAGTTTCCCTTACATCCGACCTGCTTGTTGGAATGGCCAACACTCACATATGACATGGAAGGAACTTAATCCTTTAGCCATGACAGAATGGTTTAGCCCTTACATCTGATCAAGTGGGAACACATCCCTCTATCACATCAGAATGGCTACTCAGTCCTACACTGAGTGATCCTGGTAACTGACCAGATGCCTCCATTCCTAGAATGGAAATTTCCCTTACATCTGTCCTACTCGACAGAATGGCCAGCACTCATATCTGAAATGGAAGGGAGCAACCCTATCACCATGACAGAATGGCTCTGCCCTTATATCTGACCTACTCGTCAGAATGGCTATGGATCTCTGTACTCATATCTGACATGGAAGGAACCAATCCTCTCACCATGACAGAATGGCTTAGCTCTTACATTTGACCATGGAAGGAACCAATCCTCTCACCATTTCAGAATGGCTATGGGTCTTATCACTTTCTCTTGGAGGGAACCTCGATCTAGAGAACACCAAGCTTCTCCCTGAATTACTTGAACTTCAGCCTAGCCAATGGCTTCATCAATACATCGGCTATATGTTCCTTCGTCACAACATACTAGAGCTCCATTGATCCTTTCTGCACCATATCCTTGATATATCGGTACTTGATCTCGATATGCTTCAACTTGTCATGGAACACTAGATTCTCTGACAACTTCACACAAATATGGTTATCACAATGTATACAAGTAGCATCCAACTGGAGATCAAATATATCAGATAGTAGCTTCCGTAGCCATACCTCCTCACAACTAGCTGAACAAGCTGCGACATACTCTACTTCAGTTGTACTCAGTGCCACACAGGATTGCTTCCTGCTAAACCAAGAGATCACACTTGATCCCATACTGAAGAAACACCCTGAATTACTCTTCTTGTCGATGGCACTGCCTGCCCAATCTGAATCAACATAACCCTCCAGGTTAATCTTCTAATTCACATCGTACTTGAGCTCATAATAAACTGTACCCCTGCATGCTTTGAAACCATCAGGTGAACATGTCTCAATGTGTTCTCAGTAAAGAAAATATCTAGTCTTAGGTACATTAAGGACCCAATCATCTGACAATACATCGTAGCATCAACCATCTCTGATGAAGCATCACTCAATAGCTTCATGTTCGATGCCATAGGTGTGGTCATGTAGTCTGTCATCCTGAACCTATTTAGGATCTCTACTGCATGCTTCCCTTGTCCACACCTCCATGCCTAGTGCATCGACACATAGCAGGAGCATCATTGGTCTTCCGCCTTCAACCTTGAAGCAAAGGTTGGAATCCACTTTACTCTTAGTAAAGTCTAGAGTCATCAGTAATCTGTCCATCCTGTCGTACCATGTTGATCCTCAAGATATTCTGTAGTCACTCCCTTTGAAGCGGAGCATCATACTCCCTCTGTCTTCTATACTCTATGCATTGAAACATTCTATACTGGAGTGACAAGTAGCTTCCTATGCTACTAATATTCTATGTAACCATCTAGTGTATATACTTGCATCTTCGAACTTGTAGCAAAGGTTAAGATCTTCATCAATATCATCATGTAGGTGTTTCCCATGGGTGTCTTCTGAACTCGTACAATGCCTTCTTTCATTTGCACACATGATTATACATGTCATGTGACTTCACTTCTAGTAGCTGTAAATGTTTCTTCGTAGTCTATGCCTTCTTTTCATGAGAATCCTCGTGCTACGAATATCGCTTTGTATCCCACAATGTTTCCATCTACTGCATGATGGAACTATGAACTTCTCTTCAGGTCTTGATACTGCATCCTAGAAATCATTCTTCTTGAACTGTTCTTCTTGGTTACTTCTTCATAGCTGGAAGATTCTGCATCAATGATGTCTCTGCATTCATCATATTATTCTTCATCTTGAATTGTTGTCATTTGTTCTTTGGAGCAAGTCTTCATTCTTCTTTGCTTGTAGGTGATTATGTATGCGGTCTTTCCTACAAGTCAAATGCATTTGCATGGTTAGAACATTTCATAAGGAATATTTATACTGGAAAATTCTTATGCATAAATATATGATCATGCAACTACTTTAGCCAATACAACATTCATTCATATCTCACTGAAACTTTCTAGATTCCTTCCATCTCTAGCAGGAAAACATTGAGATTGTGCACTAATCCAATATGTTAGCAAAGAGGTTTCATTCTAGATAAGTAGCAATGGAGAGTTTGTATAGCACCATGAGATACTTACCCATCACATGCATATTAGTAGTATACTGTCATTAATGCAAACATCCTATCATGCATAATACAATAACTGAATATAAACAAATGCATAACAAAACAATGTTATGAAATGACAATTGAATACTTATCTTTATTTGATTCGTGGGTATACTCCTTCTTGAGCCTTCAGCTTCATCATCTTCTTCATTCATGATAGCATAATTTCTTATCCAAATGCTAAGGAGGATAAGAGGTGCTTCAAGAGTTGAGTCCTTTGTATTTCTCATTGCTTGATGGATCTTCTTTGGATGGTGAGAGCCCGATCTTCAATTGCTCCCATCTTATCTTCTCTTCTTATGGGTAGAGCTTCTTCTTCTTCCCAAAGTATTCTGAAAAGTAATCACTTCCTTTTGGCACACATTCCTTGCATGAATGAATCCCATGATCATGGGAGGCCATTCAAGGTGACCATCACCACTTCTGCATTCTTCACTTCTTCTTTTACCGCTTCAAGTTGTTCTTGATTTGAGAGACTCTTATGACTGCATGGCCTCTGCATTCTAGATCTTCACATTCTTCAACTGGTTTCTTAAGGTCATATTTTGATTTTTGTTCTTCCCTTCAATTAGCTTGGTCAAGGAATCAAAACATCTTTGGTGTCTTTAAGGAAGACACTTGTATTACAAGTTGATCCATACTGAATCAACCATGATCTTCTTGGCCTTGACCAAGTTCTTCTTGTGAAGGGCTTCTAGCCTCATCTCCCTCTGAAACTGGAACCTCTATACTCATGTAGGTGTCCAATCCATTTTCTTCAGAGAGATCAAATAATTCTATGCTTGGAAGTTGTCAACTTCACCAAGCTTATCATCAAGCTGATGTGATAGATCACTTTGAAATGAGAACCTCAAATGAAAATAGCAAAGGATTAGATCTTACCGATTTGAGGTGTCCATCCTGGTTTCGGAGCTAGCTGATCTAGGGTTTGTCACAGAAACCCTAATTTTCAAAACTTGGAATATTTTAGATTTGATTGGATAAACAGATAGATCTCTTCAAATGGAGTTTTCCAATGTACTCCTTTTCTGAAAACAGTGGAGGGAAGCTCCCGGAACAGGAAGCCCTAATTTTCCAATTTCTTCTTCATAAATGCCTATTACTATTTCTGTGATATATCTGAAATTAATGCTCCTCTATGTCTGAAATTTCACACTGAGGTAACCTCATATGTCCTTGATCCAACACCATAGTTTTCATCAGAATTGGTTTCACCATTTTGGATTTATGATCCGTTTCCCAAGGTGACCTGTTACAGGACTATTCAGAACAACGAAGTTGTACGGCATGCCACGTGTCACTGGTTGATCTTCTGAGTCTGATATTTCGACCACATAAATTAAAGTCCATACAATTTCTGGAACATCTTCATGAATTCCATTTGGACCTCTGTAGCCCACAATATTGCAATTCTCCCCAGGTGTCCTGTTTAAGGATGAATTCTGGAAGAGGCTGGAACCCTAACATGGAGGGATCATATCTCCCAGAATATAGTGAATCTGAGGCTGAATTTTGGACACAGTGTTCATGAGGATTTTTCTTGTCGCCCTTGAAAGTTTCAGCTTCTGATACTTCTCCAACCTCACAATATAGCAACTGTACCAAAACTTATCAGTTTTAGTATTCATGGTTTTTCTAGCTCGGGGTCAAACTAGGGTTTGACTTTCTCAGAGATTTACCCAACCAAATTTCTTGATACAGCTCTCTAAAATTTAGTTTTGATAAGGATAACAATCCTATGGTGGTCTCACTCAAAAATTCCTCTTCTATAGAAATCCCTAGTTTCCACATCAAAAACTGAAAATGCTCGGAATCGAATTCTGCTTCGACAGAAAGATGGGCCCTTCAATGGAGAGTCAGCCTAGCATAGTTTTGCTGATGGATTGTGGAGAGAGACCCAAAAATTAAGAAGCCCTAGCTTCTATAGATGCATAATGTCTTCTTCTCAGGTTAGCTCTGATACCATGTTAGTTTTTCATCATATAAGCTAGCATTATGATCTTAGGATATTTTCACTGAGAGAATAACAAGCACATCAATAAAACATAAGCACATCACAAGAAACAAGAGACACAAAGAGTTTTCCTCGGGGAAACCATAAAGGAGAAAACCCCGCAACTTCCTTAGAGATAGAATCAACACCAAAAAAGTAAAATCCCCAAGACATTAAGATGATCTCCACACAGCAGCAGTCTCTCTCTCTCTCACACTGAGAGAGCTTCTCCTCTCTCACTCATGCGCCCTCATAAGTGAGTGTGAGTGTTACAAGTGAGATAAATAGAGAGGCTCACTCTCTATTTATATTCTTCCATTCATTTGAAGTGCACTCCAACATGTTGGCCTCACTTAACAATTACTTACTAGAGCCGACATCTCTAGGAGTGTCTAATAACCCTAGTGCCCCACCACTTGTGGGGACTTTGCCTCCTCTGACCAATAGGAGGGTAACACAATGGTGGGGACTATTGCCCCGACTTACAATGACTCACCTAGGGTCAAATTCACTAGGATATTCTAATAACCCAAGGGCACCACAACTGTGGGGACTTTAACCCTTGACCAATAGGAGGGTTACCCATAATGACTTGACATGAATTTCTCATTATTGAAACTTCTCGGAATAAACATCGGGGTATGACATGACTCAAATACATTACAATACATCCCAGAATAAACATCAGGTTACAATAGATAAGAAATACAAGTGAATACATTCCGAAGTTACAATTACATCAACACTATCTTGATCAAAATAAAAAAAATGGTAGTTTTAAGTTAGATTTGCTTATGTTTTTAAGAAATTTGAAAAGTTATAGCGCATTGGCATATAGGTGTGCTTGGTGTTGTTCTTTTAGGAAAAGAGACTCTCACCCTTCTCATTTGCTTTTCGAAAGAAGAATTTGGTTTATAGAAGTATTTGCTTATATTTGATTTGATGTTCATGACTGTTGATTGGTATGATTTTTGGTTTTGAAACAAAAAGAAAAACACTCTCTTCCCTCCCATAAGTAGTCATATTGAATGTTAAAGTGAACATTTGCACAAGCATACTACATGGTTTTACTTTTCTATCAGAACAACATGCATTCACCTAACCGTACAAGTTAAAATAAACGGTAGTTGTAGGTTAAAATTTACGTAGTAACTTGAGTGATAGGTTAGAGACGTGTTCGGGCGTTGTAAAATGTAGGAGCTATCGTTATTTGTCAGCATTACATCCCGGCACTCGCGTGGTTTTTCCATGTATCGTCGGTATATGGAACGACCTTTCATGTACCCTTGAGGTATATATAAAGGTACTTCACGTACTCGATTTTATATTGGAAATCCCCTTGTGTACGGTTATGCATTAGACAACACTACTACCAATTTGATCTCCCACGTACCTTGAGTATATCGGGAGACCCCACTAGGGTACCTTATCTATCTGAGAAAAGTCCTTTTCTCATCTTGTTCAGAGCCATACACTGAAAACAGCATTCGGTGAGATTACTACACACGTACCCTCGAGGTATATCGCGAGTGGCATTGGCTTGAAAATCCTAGTGAGAGACCTAACTTTTGAACTCCTGTTATCATTTTAAGTCTGCTTATTTTGACCTATAGTTTGAGTAGGGAAGTCTTTTGGTGTGTTTTTTCTACATTTTCAGACCCTAGGTTAGATAGGAACTGTACACATTGGCTGAGTTAAGATAGTCCAGGAGAGTACGGGGCTTGCCACCCAATTTTACTTCTTTTTCAGAAGGAAATCCAATGGAATCTATCGACCAAGGAGCTGTTACCACCTCCCAAGTGGGAGATCATGTGGTAGTGGAAAGTGGAGTACCATATTCTTCACATTCACCTCCCTTGGTCCAATAGCCTTCCCATGAGGATTCATCGCTCCATCCTCCCGTAGAAGATCATGTTAATGATACCCGTCTGAATTTTGGCCCTAGTGCTCCTTTTTGGGAGACACCTATCGGATAGGCCATTGCCTCAATCGGCACCTGTGTAAGTTCTCCTAAAAGTGAAGAATAATGTAGGCAATACCGCGCTACTATCCTCCGTGCACAGGAGGTAGAAAACTAGATTGACAATATACTAGGCTCTTCACCAGTTCATTCCACATTCCTTCTTATGGGATATCGTTCACTAGCCAATTCTATGAGACCCATTGAACCAATTATAGATCGTCCATTAACAACCCACATCCCAGGTCAAATTTCCACCCCTCTCACCTCTTATGTTATGTCTGATCCAAATCCGTCCATATATTTTGCATCTGGGACCCAACCTTCAATTCCTGTGTCTTCAGTACCTTTGAATGCTGGGGGGAAACCCCCAGTACGACCTATGTTATCTTATCCCGGAGTTGTACCTAGTCAATAGAAGACCTCTAACATAGAAACATCTACAGTTTTTGTCCCTTCCACCCACACTAATGCGGTAAATACCCCATCTAGTTCAGGTTAGCCCTTGGGGGCACAACCTGTGGCCATTCAGTCTTCTAGTGGTTATGGTTATCAAGTACCTATAGGTCATCATCCATCTAATCCTACTGGAATTCCATTCCCTAGAAACACTTTTATTCCATGGGGGCAACCCAACTGGTCTTACATGCCATCCATGGGAGGGATATTCATACATACTGTGGGAGGTGCAGGAGGACCACCTTATGGAGGTCCTCCCCCTAGGGGACCTAATGGTCCTGGAGGGCTTGACAGCCCTCCTCATTGTCCTGGCGGTCCTAGTGGTCCTAGGGGACCTAGTGGCTTTCCTCCTTCTGGATCTGGAGGGTCTCGTGGCCCTCCACCTAGTGGTTCTAGTGGCTCCAGAGGTTTCCCACCTCCTGGAGGTTCCGAAGGGTCTGGTGGTCCACCTCCTGGTGGTCCTAGTGCTGCCGGTGGCCCTGGTGGTCCTAGTGGCTCTGCAGGTCCTCCTCCTAGAGGTCCTGGTGGTACTAGTGGTCCTAATTATGGAAATCAACCCCCCATGGGCAGATTTCCTAGTAGTTCTTCCTCACAGCAACCTATTTTTCAGTCAACCTATGGCCCTACTGGTAATTTCATGCCATATCAGTATTACCAATATATGCAGCCTAATAGATAGTTACATTTCCTTGCAACTTTGGAATTTCCCAATTTGTCCAAGTTGATTAATGATCCCATTCAACACAATCTCTCGTGGCCTCCCATTCCGGTAAAGTTACCATCGGAAATTCCGAAATTCAATGGGAAGCAAGGTGAAGATCCATGGAACCATGTTATGAATTTTCATTTGTGGTGTTCCTCAAACTCCCTCATGGATGATTCCGTCCGGTTATGACTCTTTCAGCGAACTTTGACCGGTACGGCCGTGAAGTGGTATATTGAACTCCCACAAATTCGTTTGTGGATTTTGGCTTGTTGGCAACCGTATTTCTTATGCACTTTCAGCTCCCTATTCATTATGAAACGAGCACTGATCTTTTAACTTCTCTGTGACAGAACACCTCCACCAACATTTCTGATCATATTCATAAGTGGAGAAGGAGGAGAAGGCTTATTAAGGCCCCTATTCTGGATCAGTTGTTAGCTGATTGGTTCACTAAGTCCTTGTTTCCTCCTATTGCCCGAGATGTGGCCATCAGCGGTGCCATTACCAAAGAGTATGCTATTAGTTGGGCTCCATACCTACACTTGGTTTATTCCTAGTATGGGACTCTTTATGACCTGATTCCTCAAGCTCCTCACCCCACCACTAACCCTTCCAAGCCATTAGTAGAAGTACCTGTTGATGGGATTGTTGGTTCAATCCAGTCCCCATCCATAGCAAAACCTGCCAAGAAAACCCAACCTGTTAATCCTTCAACTCCCAAGGTTTCTGTCGAGGTCAATTCTATTCAAAGTACTCAAACCTTGGGTAGTAAAAAGAAAGGTAAAAATTGAAATAAAAAACCTGGAAACCAACAGGAGACCCCACAATCAACCCATAATTACAACAACACATGGAAAAGGAAGGATAAATACCCTTGTCTATTATGTGGTGGCGACCACTTCTTTTAAGAGTGTCCCCATCAGGACAAAATCTCCCAGTTTTTGAAGTCTAACCCCGCACCTGCAGTACTTACGGATCCTTTCCCCTCTCAACAACAACTAGTAGACCACATGTTGAACCAGGGTAACTCTAGTTCATAAGAGAAAATTCGTATGATGTCCTCAGATACCATCCATCTGCAAACTTGAAGCCAGAATTATGATAAACCCATAGATAAGCAAGAAGACCAATCTTCTTCAGGGAAAGATCCCTCCACTAGATCTCTGGAATCCTCCTCTACGGTTCCCTTGTCTATCGAGAATCCTACTCTCGACATGATCTTGTGCCCACCAAAGAGTACTATTTGGAAGGTTTTCTTTAATCCCAATGCCTGAGCTACTCAATTCTATAATGTAGTTGAAGATCTCGATCAGGAACCTTGTGCGATGTCCACCCTAGAAGTACTCCAAAGTTTCCCTACACAGTGCAAGAACTTGTTGACTGCATTAGGAGCTGTAGACCCAGATACCACTAACTTGATTCACTTCAATGTTGAGAACTATAAACCTAGATTACAGCATAAACTTGCTTTTCATATCATTACAAAATTAGTGGGAAAGAAATTATTTCGAATGGTACTATATGAAGGAGCTTCAACCTCGGTGTTATCTCTAACTTGTTGGAAAGCTCTTGGCTCTCCCAAGCTTGTTACATCACCTACAACCCTTAAAGCCTTTGATGGATGAGGATTCCAACCCGATAGCCTCATATCAGCCCTAGTGGTTGAGTTGGGGGGAAAAACCGTTTCCATCCAAGTAGAAGTGGTAGATGCCCCTTTAGATTATAACCTCCTTTTAGGAAGGAATTGGTTCTATGCCATGAATGTCGTTGCTTCAATAGTATTTTGAACGGTCCAATTCCCGCATCTTGGGAGAATTGTTACTATTGACCAACTTGATTTTTGTACGCTGGATGTTACTACCTCTACAGCTAATAACATCCCCATGTTAGGTCAGTCCCCTCCTTACCGGTCGATTGGGGTAGGTATGTTGAAGGATTCATCCCTTATGGGGACTTTTCCCTCCACTCCTCCTAGCATGGATACTGCAATAGTACATATGATCGCTTCATTTGATATTGACCCCCAGGGCACAAATGTTGTTTAGTCCACCTTGTTGAGCCCGCATGAAGCTATGTATGACACCATTCAAACTTGTTCCGATGATCACACTAATGACATTCATTTAGTGGCTTCGGATCCTTACCACTTGCCGTACTGGTTAGAACCTTCTCTCCTGGTTCTAGACTATCTCTCCATGACTTTTCCCTCTGACGAGTCCATTATAGAGATCATGAACACGGGTGAGCCCATTTGTGAGGATCACCATCATAGATCCATGTTCCTCCCTAATACTAGTTCGGGCAGCTATGATTTTGCATCCTTGTTTCCTACTGATATTGTCAACGTTCCGCAAAGTCCTATATTGTTGCAAGATACATATTCTAAAGGAAACCTTTGCAACATTACTCAGATGAACCCAATTGGCATATCAGCCAAGCCTGATGTTATTGATCATGTTCATGTTGGGCATAACTGCTCCACAGATGAATCTGAAGCATATAAGGCACTTTTTAAGGAATTCCATGATACTTTTGCCTGGTCCTATGAAGATATGCCAGGGATTGATCCTTCCATTGTGGTCCATGAGATTAAAACTTATCCCATGACTAAACCTGTCATGAAGAAACTTAGGCAAGTCCATCCTAGGAAGGCCGTAGCTATTAAAGTTGAGATTGAGAAACTTCTGAAAGCTGGTTTTATTTATCTTATACCTCTAATGGAATGGGTATAGAACGTTTTCCCTGACAATAAAAAGCAGGGCACCATTAGATTCTGTATCAACTTTAGGGATTTAAATAAAGCTTGTCCCAAAGACAACTTTCCTACCCCACACATCGATCAGATTATCGACAACTATGATGGAAGTGTCATCTTTTCGTTCATGGATGGCTTCTCCGGCTACAATCAGATTAAGATATTGCCCGCCGATTAGCATAAGATGGCATTCATTTGTCCATGGGGAACCTTTGCATATAAGAAGTTATGTTTTGGCATGAAAAACGTTGGTGCCACGTTCCATTTTGGTGTGATGTCCTATGCATTTCACGACATTAAACATATTGTTGGACCGTACCTTGATGACCTGCCTGCTCATTCACAGCGACGGGAGGACCACCCCGATAATCTTAGAGCCATATTCCTGAGATGTCATCATTATAATATATGGTTCAATCCACATAAATGTGTTTTTTGCATTGAGACGGGACGTCTTCTTGGCTTTGTTGTATCCAAAGATGGAATCCGGATCGATCCTTTGAATATTGCTGCCATCATTAATCTACCAGCCCCAACCACAATCCTTGAACTCCAAAGTTTGCAGGGGAAGGAAAAATTTCTCTGCCGTTTCGTGTGCAATTTCACTGAGAAAACGCATGGTTATATGCGTCTCCTCAACAAGAACATTCCATTCTTCTAGGATGACCAGACCCAATGCACCTTTGATATTCTTAAGCACGCTCTGACTCATTCACCCGTGATACACCCCCCGGACTATTCAAAAGATTTTCTCTTGTATATTGCTTCCTCCGCTACTACGATTGCCCTGGTTTTAGTGCAGGACAATCTCCACGGTCAGGAGCATGCGATTTATTACGCCAGTAAGAACCTTATTGATTCTGAAACCCGTTATTCACATGTGGAGAAGTTAGATTTGGCCACGATCATTGCTATGCAAAAATTTTGTCACTACATTCTGCTTCGCACTACCACCATATTAGCAAACCAGAACCCAATGTACTATATTATGACTCGTCAGGTACTCGGGGCAAGTACTCCCATTGGATCATCATCCTTCAGTAGTTCAATATTGAGTTTGCCAAGGCTACATCAAAGAAATCCTTGGTTTTCATCAAGTTTATATGTGACCTTCCCTGTGCTACCACAGAATCTGAGCCCAGTAATGCATTTTCAGATGAATTCCTGTTCCTAATTAGCACTACTGATCCTTGGTATGGATATTTGTTGATTTATCTCTAGACCCAGTGTTTTCAGCTGCATCTATCCCATGATGAT
>LPNX010233197.1:287500-349578 GCA_001517045.1 Pseudotsuga menziesii
AGTCTTAGAAACAATATTTAGTACCTTGAGATCTGTATGCCTTAATGACAAATTCTCTCGCTCTCGACATTGGTTCGCATCATTGACCTTTGATCGATAGAATCGACTGGGTGTTTGACATCAGGACATCTATTCGCACTCAGTAGATTGTACTAGAGTACATTGGGAATCATTGACATTAATGGTGATCTCCCTCACACTTGTTAACGGTTCACATCATTCACTGATAATCAAGTGGTTTCTACCATGTTCGACTTCAGATCATTGTAATCACATGGATAGAATCATACTTTGTGGAAGACGAGATGAAGACCCTGGGCATTTGTTTAAAAGTGCTCATTGCTTTTTCCCTAGGTTGTGATGGAGTTTTGTATATCTAGCATGGATCCACATTTGTATGGTCATGGCTATGCTCAAATTTGCATCTGTATGACATAGATCTACGTTGTATGTCTGGTAGCTATGTCCAAGTTTGATTCCTCTATCACATGGATCTACGATGTATTCTAGTAGCCATGCTTATTTATTCCACTCATAGATCTTCCTTGTATTGGTCTGCAGCTATGAGTTTGGTTACTCATGTCTATGAGTCAACATACTGATGTACTACAGATGCCTACTTGACTACATACTTTGATCGAGACAACATTTTCATCTCCTGGAAATGACTTGTTCTCAAAGCTCTCGTTTATCATTTTTCTCTAAGACTCATGCTTTGGGGGGCATCCTACTATACCAAAATCCTGTCACCATCATGTGATAAGACCTTTTTCATACCTACTTGCCCTGAAATCCCAGCCTCTGGAGTGAAGACTAAATGGTTTCTTGTCAGTCTATCTTACAAATTCCCAGCACTTCTCACCCTCCCTTATCCAGGAGCGGTACCCCTATTCGCACTGCTTTTCATCAGTTATCGACAAGCGATTCCACCACCTGTCACCCTTGGCCCATAGGCGGTTATTACCGGAACCGCTATGTCAAAGAAGGAGAAGCGCGGTACCCTGGGTAAAAGGGTAAAAAGAGAAAATTCTCGATGCTTCTAGATGATAAGCCTCGAGATATCTCTTATCCCTATTAAATTGAGCACATACATCTATGGACAAACACACAACTCACATGATAGATCACACTATTTACTTAGTTATTGAAGAATGAAACAGTGCAAAAATGGCTTGCAATTGTTAATGCTTTTCATTAATCAAATAGTAATTAGATAGATTATTACAATGAAGCACAATGGCTTTAATAGCCACAAGCAATTCGAATCCACATGAGGAAGTTCAAATTGATTAGACTCTACTTGAATGTAGGTAACCAAGACCTTGTCTAAATCACTATCGGAGGACTCAATAGTTAACTGACCTTGTCTAAACCATAACCGAAGTTCATAGGAGCTCTAAAACATAACTCAAGTGTTACATTTAGTGTTGACTAAGGTTAACTGATAGTGGTAGGTGAGAAATGTGCCCCACATGTGTTCATTCAAGTAAACCTACTGCTAACTGAATGTAGAGGACTAGAACTGAATGTAACTGACTCCTAACTTAGCTTAACTAGTCATTAACTGAAGTGAACTGACCTTGGTTTGTTTCGGCACTCCCAGTGGCTTCCTAAATTGTAGGGATTGGTCTAGGAGGATCCTAAACTGATGCAATCAATTGCAATTAGTGGCAGTGAGCCTCAATTAGTGTTCCCCACGCTTTAGTAACTGAAACATGTGCTCCAATTAGGTCAAGTCGACTCAATGGTGTTAATGACTATAAATAGACTGGATGGACTCCCGATTTAGTCATATGACCAAATTTGGACAAGGGAGGCTTAATAATCCTAACAACCCCCCTGAATGATAACTTGGACAATCTGTGGGCCCTGGTAACTAATACCATAGGTCACCCATTACATCAAGTAAATTAAAGTAACTACTCAAAAATAAGGTGGTCGGGAAAAAACCACATGGGAAAAAATCCCCCCCTCTAATTAAGCAGGTAGAATCAGGATCAATCTGGTTCTTCTGTTCACAGGTATCCTGGGGCCTGGCATGTGAAATTCTCCATCATTATGTCTAGAGGAATCTTCCTCTTTGGAAGAAGAATGATATGCTCAACTAAATCAGAAATATAGACAGCTGCCGGATGAAGACTGGACCCATGTAGAGCAACTGAAGTCAACTGAAAAGTGAGAAAAGGTTCTCGAGAATTCAGAGAATGTGAGGAACACTCAAGAAAATGATATGTTTCATCCATGAACAGCAAACCATGAGTGGTAAGAACAGCCCCAAGTTTTAGGAGAAGGTGTCCAGGCGGATGCAGAAAATCTTCCTCTTTACTAGTTCTATGAGGAGATGAGCATGTGATCAATGGTAGAAAAGCACTGGGACTATTGAGAGTGAATGCTTGAGCTCCATAGTCTGATATAGCTTCTGAAATAGATAATGAATCACATAATAAAATATCAGCAACCTCATATGAGGAAACTGTTGCCGCCTTTCACACACCTGGATCACATGGCAGAAATCTTCAAGCCACTCGGTGTGTCATTGGGGGCAAGTCTCGAGTCAAGGCTATCACCTTGTTCTTGACTGCTCCGTTTAGGCTCAACTCCTAACGGAGCCAAGGGGGGTCGACCCTATTAAGTTACTAAGGATTACTTCTTAGTGTGATGATGTTTTATTGAATCAGTTACTTAGGAGTTTGAATATTTCAACTATAGACAATTAAAGATGACAAGATACAAAAATAAACACACGAAAGCACAAAGTTGATACACAAAGTATATATGAAACATCTTTATGCTAGTCACCCAAGTGCTTTTGATACATCTTGACTGATCGGACGAACCGCAGCCAAGTGTAGAGCATACACACTAAAGTCTTGTAAATTTTAATAAGTTTTTAAACCGGATGTTCTTGTTTAAAAGAAAAGCCTCCAAGAACCTCATTCGATCCAAGTGGATCTCAATCGAGGAATCAAGGAGGGGTTAATTTTAAATTTACTGATAAACAAATGATAGACAAAAGCAAACATATACACAGTTCGAGTTTCTTAATTAATCCTACCACGAATCTCTTTTCCCTTTTGGGTCAATCGAGAAATCGTGGGGTAAGTATTATGATTACTTTGAAATGTAAGATATGGAGTTTGATATTAATAATGAACTAAAGTATACTACCCTATATATTAGATCAATTCTAGTAAAAAATAAATGAACATAAATCGACGAAAAAGGCACCGACACAAATCCCCCTAGGGGGGATGGGGAATGGGCTCGAAAGAGCCTATTCCAAAGATGATTTTATTACAGTGGTTACAATATCAGAGAACTGATAAATCATAACTTTCTTGGTCCTTATACAGGTTGAAACCAATTTTTTTACAATTTTGCAAAAATAAATTAATATTTTTTAGTGAAAAGGGAGACCCCTGGGGGGATTTGAATGCTCCTGAGACCACTTCGGACAGAAGATTCCTTTTCTTTCTATCAGACCTGATAAAGGAAAGCAAGCAAGTTAGAATAAAATATTCCCAAAATCACTTTAAGAGTACCTTTGTATCAGCCTACTTTATCTCAAAAAATAATGCGGTTAAACTAGCTAAACCGGCGAAAAAGGAACCAAGGAAAGCAAGATTTCCTTGGGATCTTAGCTTGCTGTTTGTGCAGCCAATTAAAGTGCACTGATATTGCAAAATATTAAATTTATAACAGTGAGCAGAAATCTAATGCATGTGATCTATAAGTTTTCTTTAAAATTCATGCAAAAAGGGCAATTTCCCTACAGCTAGATCTAGGATGCTTATGAAACTTATTTAAGTGCAATATCTAGGATATGAGCTATGAAATATTAGATCTATTTATATTTTAATTTGATGAAACAGATCCAAATGAAATCACAGCTATGAACTGAAAAAGTAACCGGGTAAAGTGTTGATTTTTGAGGGAGGAAGAAGAGGAGAAAAGTGTTGTTTTCCTTGAAGATCCCCAGTGGATCTTTC
This sequence comes from Pseudotsuga menziesii, assembly GCA_001517045.1. Classification (NCBI taxonomy): domain Eukaryota; kingdom Viridiplantae; phylum Streptophyta; class Pinopsida; order Pinales; family Pinaceae; genus Pseudotsuga; species Pseudotsuga menziesii. Next base: position 291,490 of record LPNX010233197.1, read on the forward strand.
AGGTGGAATGTCGAGGGACTATGCCTTTTGGAAGGTTTTTAAAATAATGAATAAACAAACTAGATCAGCATCCTCTCCGAAGTGTGAACTTGCAACTCAACTGAAATCAAAGAACTTGCCAAGAAACTTATGAGATCTGATTAGTACATACAAATAGATTCAAGATAACATGCATATAAGCTTATAGGACATGCTAAATCCAGATCTCTAAACATGAATCAAAGGAGAGTGACAGTCAATAAACCTATTGAACAACACCTTTCCTATCAATATTGTAATAAGCTAATTACCAATATTAATCATAGATCTACAAGACATTAGCAAAAAATGACCACAGATACAGGTTACCTCAGTAAAACAATGGAAATAATCATCACACATGTAATGGCACCACACCATATTGCCTCCAAAGCTTTTCTTTATTTCAAATGCAGGATTACAGAGTTACAATAGCAGCAGCACCTCCTTCCCAGTTCTAACTAGCTTGGAAGAGGAGGATGTGCCTGGATATATACAAAATAGAAGACATCCATCCCAAGGGGGGCACAAATCCCAAGGAGACACATCAAATCAGCTGAAGGAGAGTCCATCAGTGCCTGATCTGTGTCTAGTAGAGCCAGATATGAGTCTCACTAAGTGCAACTGTCAATCGGGGGGTTGATCAGACTGACACCTCAACCTGTTGACTGAAGAATCCACCAAAAATCATCTAGATGAGCCAAAAACGTGTGGAGGAGAGAGGAAGGGTGAAATTCCCCATAAAGGATGCTCAATATCAACTCTGGATCTGATTTGATCACCTCCTTCAGTCAAGGATTTTTTAGATCCAGTAAATCTGCTTCAGATCTGACTGATTTCAATCAAATCAGCTGAGAATCCACTGATCTATGATTTTGTATTTTCTCCTTTATTCATCAATTTATTAATTAAAATCATTAATAATTGATTTTTGGGGCTTTTTGACCTAAGTGATGGAAAATCACTCAAAACTAGGAAACAATGGGTCCATGGGTTTACATGGTGCTCTTAGCTTGAAAATGAGCACCTACATGACTGAAACCGATTATTTGGCCCACTTTTATTCCAAAATCAATTTTTCCAATTAAACTATTAAAAAATAGCCTAAGTTTTGGAAAAAATAAATTTTAATAAAAAACACTGAAAAAACTAAAAAATTGAAAAATTGAAAAACACCTAGGGGGACTTAGACATTTTCATATGACTCAAAAATTATGTCTAGCATGTTCATACATTGACACATAGACTCTGATAACCTCAATAGGCCTAAATGCCAAGACGACCACCCCAACTTTGGAGGTATGGAGTGAAAAACTCAGAAATTATCAGTTGTTTGTTCAACAACCAATAATAACCAAGGGAAAAAACACCCTGGGCTGATCAGATTGACAAATAAAGTCTAAGAGACCGAGTCTTTTACAGACACTATCATGCTAGAACATTTATTACAATTCCCCCATGGGGTATGAACATGTGATATAGTACAACAAGCACTTCCCAGAAGCAAGACTGAAGGTCTTCTGAAGTCCGAACAAGTTAACCTTGTCCAGTTCACCAGGCTTACTTGATAAAATACCACTAAGTACAACTTAGGTGGTAACATAAACTAACACCAAATCCCCATCAACGGTTTTGAAGAGAAAGTGCGGTACTTGATTTTTCACACCGGAATTGGTGAGAGTAGCTACAAGCATGACTAAAGGCTTTTGGATTTGAAAATATGAACCAAATAATATCAGATCAGAAAATAAATCAGATCTAAATAGGTTCAAAATAGATCCAAAACTGTGAAATGGAATCAAATCCCTAGCAGCAGTTTTGTAGGAGACTTGTGGTACTTGTTTCTTCACACCGTTGATGAGAACAGCTACAAGTGGTACTAAAAGATTATGAATTTGATATATTAAACCAAGAAATATCATATCATATCTAAATAATATCATATCAGATCCAATAAGGTTAATATCAGATTCAAATAAATGGTTCACCAAGACAGTGGATGCACGACTTTCTTCTTCTTCAAAATTCTGAATTTTGGTGCATGCAATCCTGCAGGAATTTGCTGGAAAATATAGATCATAGGGAGTGAATGCATCACTTTGGTAATCTGATATTTCTTCCAAAATATCCAAGGTATCACATATTTTCACACCAGCAGCAACATTAGACGGAGAAAAATCAAATTTCTCTTCACTTTCGGAAGCAATTACTAGTAAATTTTGCACAGAATTTAAAGGAAAATCACCGGTGAATGTTTGCATGGAAGTGCAGTAGAATTTTTCTTCAATATTAGAGATTTGAATGTCTTCTTCTATTTCAGCAATATGAGAAGATGAGATATCAGAGATCTCATGAACTTCCAGAGCATCAAGAGAAGGAGTCACTTCATAGAGACTGTCTTCAATTCGAATTGACTGTGTAGAAGCTTCTGCTTCTTCTTTATCTTGAATAACTTCATCAGAGAGAGTGGAGGCTGAGATTTTTGGATCAAGGATGCTTATGGTGCTGTATGTTCCAAAATATCCATCACTTTTATTCAGCCAGTTAATCTTACTAAAACACTCTTTACCGAGCCCAATAGACACCCGACAGAGACCTGGTCTCATCAAAGATGAAATCATTTCGAAGTTGTACCTGCAAAAAAAAAAAATGATCTAGTAGGAGATCTGAGGAGGAGAAGTGCCTTGTCCACCAAGGCTCTGATACCATATTAAATTGAGCACATAGATCTATGGACAAACACACAACTCACATGATATATCACACAAAAATCTTAGTTATTGAAGAATGAAACAGTGCAAAAATGGCTTGCAGCTGTGAATGCTTTTCATTAGTCAAAGAGTAATTAGATAGATTATTACAATGAAGTACAATGGATTTAATAGCCACAAGCAATTTGAATCCACATGAGGAAGTTCGAATTGATTAGACTCTACTTGACTGTAGGTAACCAAGACCTTGTATAAATCACTATCGGAGGACTCAATAGTTAACTGACCTTGTCTAAACCATAACCGGAGTTCATCGGAGCTCTAAAACATAACTCAAGTGTTACAACCAGTGTTGACTAAGGTTAACTGACAGTGGTAGGTGAGAAATGCGCCCCACATGTGTTCAGTCAAGTAAACCTAGCACTAACTGAATGGAGAGGACTAGAACTGAATGTAACTGACTCCTAACTTAGCTTAACTAGTCATTAACTGAAGTGAACTAACCTTGGTTGGTTTCAGCACTCCTAGTGACTTCCTAAATTGTAGGGATTGGTCTAGGAGGCTCCTAAACTGATGCAATCAAGTGCAATCAGTGGCAGTGAGCCTCAATTAGTGTTCCCCACACTTTAGTAATTGAAACATGTGCCCCAATTAGGTCAAGTGAACTCAATGGTGTTAATGACTATAAATAGACTGGATGGACTCCCGATTTAGACATATGACCAAATTTGGACAAGGGAGGATTAATAATCCTAACAATCCCTACTACTGTGGGTTGGTTGAGCTCAAGATCCCTCATCCTAGGATCTTAGAGGCCACCTCACCCACTAAATTCTCAACCATCTCTATCCATTAAATCCCTATATATATGAACTCATAGCCATGATTGAGGGGGGAACATTGAAGGTATTGTTATGTTGTTGGACTGATTCTTGGCCCAAGATCATTTGGAGAGAGCATAGAGATCTAGAGTCGGAGCTTATGGGGATGAAGAGTTGGTTTCATGGAGATGCATGCCAACACTAAGGCTTGGTTGTAAACTTCTTCATATTCCTAATGCAAGTTGATTTTATGTCCCATATATATTGTTGATGTTTGATTTTAAATATATATTGCTAGATTCATTAGTCACTAGCATAGATTAGTAGATCATATTCTGGTTTCTTTGATCTGTTTCGTGTTGAACTCTTTTGCAGGTACATAGGTGAACTATCAAATCCTTGTATTCTAGATGTCTACAGCATCTAGGGGGAGTTATCAACCTCTGTGATCTATTTGTTCTGGATCTGAACCATTCAGACCAGCGGAACACCTTGTTGTCCGCAGGAGGTGAAATATTCCGATCAACAAGTTACACCAAGAATATGAAGTTTGGAGATATTTTGAGTACAGAGTCCTTTTCCCAATTAGACTCATAATTGAACTTAAGATAAAGATTTTTCAACCATTAGAAGGACAAATATCTACATATGAGAATGAGAATAGAGGAATATACATACTACATATAACATGAACCATACTCAAATTCTTCGAAGTATATATGTTTGTTTGTGAGTGAGATATAACTCCCTCATTTACAAATCATATTCTATCAAAAGTAGTTGAATCCTTGATTGTGGTAAATTTGCCAATTATTTGAAGAGAAAAAAAACATACCATAGGTAATGTGAAAAGAAAAAGGTTGGAATACCTACAAGCAATCAATTTTAAAATTCAAGAAGAGAAAAAAAACTTGAAGAAGAAGGTGTATATGCATGACTATAGGTTGGAAGTGTTGGAAAAGAAGCATGAGACATCCACCAAGCTACTATCATTTTTAAATAGCAATTTAATGAATATGAAGACTCCCTCACTATGGTTATGGGAATTTGGGACAATCACAAAGTAAAACTTGTGCATATGAGAGATAAGGTCATCTATATGGGGAGGATATGCTCACTCAAAAATGACTTATCTAAAGAAAGACTTTGTAGAAAAGGAAGTGTTAGCACCTAAACTTTCTATGCTAAATGATTCCAACTTATCCAAGATTATGGTTTTTCATTATCCCCCCTTTTTAGTTTCAACTTTAAAACCATGTTTAGTTTGAGATTTTTTTTTATACATCATTGAGATAATTTGGATTCTTTAATTTGTCTTTATTCAATAAGTAGTTGGAATTACATGAATTCTTGATTATTCGAGAAGAGAGTGTAGGGTCAAGAGTAAGGAACTAGGAAGAATTCTGTAGGTTCTAAAAATATCCTTTCTCTACAACACCTTGTTATGAAAATATTCTTGTCATTAAAATCATTGAAATTGGATCTTAGTGTGAAATTAAATATTCAGTACAAATGCAAGAGAAAAATAAGGGTCGAATTTGTTCATAATGTGTTTGAGAGTATGAAATTCCAAATTTAGAAATATTTTGTCTTATACTCAACATAAGTAAATGTTTCGATTTATCTTAAGCATTAAAAATTTGCTTAGGTTTACCATATTCATCTATCACTTTCAGCAAGGAATTTTTAAACTCTTGATTTTGCTAAAACCTCAACTTGTTTTATTTTAAAATAATATTAACGGATGGATATAGGTTAAGCAATCAAACTCAAAATATAAAAATAAAATAAATCTAGTTGTCTAGTACATAGAGTCATGTCCTTTGGATGAGGGATAAGGATTAGGTTGGATAGGCTCCCGTCTGTTATTTCCCTACTATGGTTTCATAGGATTCTCTAGTTCTAATCATATACCATGTTTTTTTAAACTCAATGATGCATGTGAGTTTTTCTCATCAAAGGGGTTTTGATTCTCCCTTGTATAGTGGGCTTCATAACCAGCACGCCAAAGTATACCTCAAACAGTCAATATAGAAAAATCGTAAAACAAACATGACAATATCATATCTGATCACTTACCTAATGGGAAGAACCTCCCTTGTACTCAGACTATAAATTTTAGATCAAATATTTCTTCTCATAATAAATTCAATAAATGGAACAAACTGGCCCTTAGTTAATGGCATAAACATACCTAAGAGAGAGAGAGAGAGAGACCATAAATGTTGATAAAAAGGAGATACAACTACAACAGAAGAACCATGCACTCAAAGAGGTACATCATATTTAATATTAGCCCCAACAAATCAACCAGCACACCAAGTATCCCTCAAAACAATCAAAGACATACAATGCAACAAAAACACAACCACAACAAGCAACAGTATGGACTCGCACACATGAAGGAGGGAGAACAATTTTTTTTGTAGAAACCATCATAAAGGATAGTGCTAATAAATTACAGGTTCGATGTTTCTTGTAGACCCAAAGAATAAATAACACTTAAGGAGAGACAACCTTCAAACCCTTGATGTTATAAAAAATTGTGCTTGAAAACCCTAGATCATTTATGCCAAAACATATCTTAAAGTGCCATAAACACATCACTCTCAATAAATTGTATACAAATTCTTATAGCCTCTCAAAGACCTCCCATAAGGTATTCTAAGTGACATTAGGGATTCTCTTATGATTAGTCTAGGTATGATGTCATCAATTTATAAGTCATATCAAAATGGCAAGTAACCAAATTAAGGAGGGCACATAACTAGAATAAGGGTCAGCAGAAAAGCTAATTGCAAGAGAGATAACCAAAAGTCAACAGAAAAACATGGATAACCACAAACATACCATAACAAGTGGGCTACCACAAATTCAACATATCGAAGTTCAACATAACATAACAAGTGGGGTAACCATAAACATAACATGACAAATGGGTTGAATACAAAGTCAACATAACATAACAAATGGTATAACCACAAATTCAACATAACATAACAAGACACTCTCTCAAAGATACGTGATACACATATGTTCCATGCAACAACTAAAATTTTATCGTCACCATATAGGAAGGGTTAAACCTCGAATATATGATCCTCTCGTCCTCATTTAGGTTCTGTCAGAATCTGAATTTCAAAACACCCAACCAAGGGGAAGCCAAACATGGAATCCTAGGCCTAATCAAGAACAAAATATTCCCAATACACTTGCACCAACTATTGGATTTTTGAAGATTATACAAGATATAAAAAATTTAGCATCATAATATCATAACAATAACTAAGCGATCATTGAAAGAAAGACAAGTACAACAACACAAGAGAACACACAGATTTTCCTCGGGGAAACCACAAGGGAGAAAACACTGCAAAAATTCCTCAATATAGAATTTGACCAAGTACAGTGTAAACCCTAGCAACAAGAATAGTTGCTCATCTTACATAGTAGAATCATTATCTCTCTCTCTCCAACGCTATACTTGAGCGTAAGATGTGAGAGAATGAGAGAGGTTCCTCACCTATTTATATTCATTAAGTGAGTGCCTCAAATAACTAACTAGGTCAACCAGGTTCCCTAATTAGGGTCAACTTACCTTGGGAGACTCAAAAGACATTTTTTATTTACTTTTGTGGGTACTATTGCCCTAACTTACAACTGATGGTTTACCTCATGAATTTTATATGACCAATCACATCAAGGACATCTCTGAATGGAGGAATAACATATCCTTAGGAGAATACAACAAAATTACAATAGAATATCTTCCAAAGTTACAATACTTTAACTCTCCCTCTTAACTAGGAAGGTATTATACATCAACAACAACCATCATTACAACTATACAACTGACTAGTGAATCTCTATATGTCATAGAAATTTTCAGAACATCATCATACATATTCATCATCACTCTCAACTGGATCATCTTCTAAAATCTAAATATGTAAATATTGAGTCATCTTTTGTACGTGTTGAATCATCTTCTATTAGCATATAAACATTGAATCGTATTCTAGATCATATTTTGTAGTATCAGTATGTGGATACTGAATCATCTAAATCATCTTCTGGATCATCTTCTGTAGCATCAATATGTGAATACTGAATCATATTTTGTCACATTAGTATGTGAATACTGAATCATCTTATGGGATATCAGTATGTGAATACTGAATCATCTCCTGCCACATCAGTATGTGAATACTGAATCATCTTTTGAATACTGAACCTTTTTTTTATAACATTAGTATGTTAATACTTAATTATCTTCTGCCACATCAGTATGTGAATACTAAATCTTCTTCTTCCACATCAGTTTGTGAATACTGAAAACATCATCTGCAAGATTAGTATGTAAATACTGAAACATCATCATTTTCATCATCAATATGTAAATATTGAAACATCAACATATGCATCATCAGTATGTAAATACTGAAACATCAATATCTGCATCATTAGTATATAAATACTAAAACATCATCATCAGCATCATCAATGTGTGAATACTGAAACAACAACAACAACATTAGCATGTTAGTGCTAAAGCAACATCAGCAATACATGCTATATCATCATCTGCATTATTAGGATAGAGATGCTTGAACATCATCATCATAAAAAACATAAAAATGTTGAAACAACATCATCATCATCAACACAAAGTGTTGTGACTTCAACCACATCACCATTATCAGCACAAGGTGTTGGGACCACAACCATATCACCATAGTCAACACAAGGTGTTGGGACCATAACCACATCATCAAGATCATCATACAAATGATGAACCAACATCATCATCAATATCAGTATAGAAATACTAAAATTACCTCACTATCGTCAGTATAGAAATACTGAAACTATCTTATCAACATCAATATAGAAATATTGAAACTACCTCATCATCATCAATATAGAAATAGTGATTTTTTCTTATCAACATCAGCATAGAAATACAGAACCTACCACATCAAAATCAATATGAAAATATTGATCTTACCATATCAACATCAGTATGGAAATACTGAGCTTTCCACATCGATATCAGTATGAAAATACTAAACTTGCCACATCAACATTAGTATGCAAATATTGAGCTTTCCACATCAATATCAGTATGAAAATACTGAGCCTGTCATATCAGTATGGGAATACTAAAACTATCTCAACAATCATCTCAACACCATTAGTACAACAATACTAAAGAAAACATCTCAGCAATCATCATTATAACAATATTGCAGCAAACATCTCAACAATCGTTAGTATAACAATACTGAATCAAACATCTCAACAATCGTCAATATAGTAATACTAAAGAAATCATCTCAACAATCAATAGTATAGCAATACTCTAGAAAACATCTCAGCAATCGTTAGTATAACAATTCCAAATAAAACATATCAACAATCATCAACAACCATCTCAACTATCAATAGTATAGCAATACTGAAGATACATATTTCCCTTTAACATCTCGAAGCAGCATCACTGTGATTTCTCTGGTAGATCCATCTAGGCATTTTTCCTAACTTACTAACTCTTTTGAGCCAAACAAGCCTAGTTAGACAAATGGATCTCCCTAGGGATCAAACAAGCCTCGTCTGGATTACTAACCCATTCAGGCCAACCAAGCCTAGCCAGACATACTAACCCCCCTAGGATCAATAGGCCTCAACTGACTTACTGACCCTTTCAGGCCAAACAAGACTAGAAATAGTTACCCTCCTCTAGAATGAGTTACTCACTACTAAATCCATCATCTACTGTCACTCCCTATTTTGAGAGAGGTCCTTTCATACTACACCAATATTATCTCGAAAGTATTCAAAATTTATACAATCCATAGGCTTAGTTAACACATCTGCCACTTGTTCCTCTATAGGAATATGCTTTAGTTTTATAGCTCCCTTCTGCAAATTGTTATTTAACATTCTCTTCTTGTACATATACAAATGCATCATACATTTACAACTTGCATCCTTCTTATTTTGTGCATCTATAACTGCATCATTCTTCTCTTGTACATCTGCAACAATATCGTACATGCACAACTTTATCATTTATTCTCTTGTAGGTGATTTTCATGCAATCCTTCCTACAATTAAAATATATTTGTATGATTAGAAACATTTCGTAACATAAAAAATGATAGATTCTCATGCATAAAGTTATATATAATAATGCAACTATTTCCTCTAATGCAACAATCATCTATATCTCATATGCATACGATAATTTTCTATTTTCCTTCCATCTTTCCAAGACATTATTTCAGAAAGTATTTTTCATAAGTAGCAATGGAATTTTATACAACAACATAATCCACTTACGCATCACCTACATATTAGTAGTAAACTACAAATATTCTCATATGCATAATACATTTATTGAATCAAGAAACATATCTATGTACACATATTTAACAACTAGATATATAGGAAATGACAATTCAAATACTTATCTTTGTTTGTTTCGTAGACTCCATCTTGATATTTGTCTTATTGAATTACTCAACCAATGTGGTCAACTTCATCGTCTGATTCTGAGGACCTATTTCTATCTTGCTCATGATCAGAAATATTGAGCAAGTCTTGTGACACCACATGTCACATAGGACTGTGTCTGTGTGTCCTACCAGTTCATATCTTCTTATCCAATGGATAAGAGTATAATATTCATTTTCATCGGTATAATTATTCTAGATTATATTCCTCACTACTTGAAGAATATTTACTTGCTTTCTTCTTAGCTACAATATATTCATCCTTAGTTGCATTAAGAGAAACACCCTTCTTTCTGCAATACGTTGGATTGATATTTTTGTTCATAGTACTACTAACTCAATTAAATTCATCATATCTCTACAGTACCCTTTAGGTGCCACACCATTTTCTTTGCATATTTTACTTGGATAAAGAAAATGTTCTCTGGATTTAATCATACCTTTAATCCCAAGAATCATGTAAAGATTCTCGAACTTTGAAATTTACCATAGTTACTCCCTCTAAGGTGGATCACGATCCTCCCTCTATATCTGTATTAGGAAATTAGAGTGAAAGGTAGCCTCCTTTACTACTAGTCTTCTTTGTATCCATCTATGTCACCTATCGAGGTCACTAGATATCAATATCCTTCATCTCAAACTTTGTTACAAGTTTTCTCTTGCACCCATCTATGAGCTTCTCGTCCTTTATAGGATTCTATCTTCAACCTTGTAGTAAATTTTGGGATCTCCATCACTCTAGTTTATCCTAAATATCCTCATGTAATTGTATGTGTAATCCCACAGGTGCCTACTGGGCTTGTACAAATCCTTATGTGCATAGGTGGTTCGTTGTAGAGAGTCTCAAACCATATAGGTTGTTCGATCTATTCTTATACTTTTCCATACACCAATTGTATAGTGTAATATCTACTACTAAAGAGGTGTGTCCAGACCCTAGAACGGTGTCTTGTCATGATCGACTCTCTCTTTCTGATAGAAACCATGAACCTTTCTTCATATCTTTTGATGCTTTCATCTGTGGTATACTTGATCTTGTATATATTCTTGGAAGACTTCATAAAACTTCCCTTTATGGATTGAACTCATATCCAAACATCATTCTGTATGATCGATTGGTACTTCTAGATCATATCATCCCTCCATTCTTCCTTCTTGGTACATTATTTTGCAAAGTGTCCTTTCTCATCACAACTGAACTATTGAGTTTTGAGATGTCCTTCTATTCTTGGAAAGAATGTTCTTCCTTCTTGTTCTTTCTCTACTTAACATGAGTTGTTAGGCTTGATTTCCATCTCTTATTCTTTTCCCATCAATCAATATTCTTCTTTCATGTATTCCTCCATATGTGATCTTCCTAATAGAACAACTCTCTTGATTGAACTTGGAAGACCATTCAAAATTGTAACTTATGATTCTGCTTCTTTTTCGTTGTCTTCAATGGCTTCTAATTGCTCCTTGAGCTAGGATCTCCTTGTGAAGTAACATTGAATGTTTTCTAACATTACAACTTCACATCCTTGAGTTGAGTTCTTAAGGTCATATTCTTACAAGTTCTTTCATTTCATTGAAAATATCCTTGGGAGTCTTCAAGGATGATATATGTGAGATCCATTGGAGACGACAGTACTCATATTTCTTTTGAGTAGGTCCTTCTTTTGCTTTTCTTTGACTTCATCTCTGTCTGTATCTATAGCTTCTTCTTTGACATACTTCTCCATGTCATTCTTCTTCAGGTATTAGAAGCACTCTATAATTCCATGCTTAGAGTTTCTCAACTCTTTCAAGCTTATCCTCAAGCTTGGTATGGTTTGTCATCATGACTAAAAATGAGAACCTCAAATGGAAATAGAAAGGATAAAACTTACCAGTGAGATTGCTTCAACTTGATGCTTACTTGAAGGATCGTATGGAATATTTCTTCTAGTGGACCTAGGGTTTGACAGAGAAACCATAAATTTTCAAATTATGTATATTTCAGATCTTATTGAATAGAAATATGCACCTCCTCAAGGCGAGTTGAACAACATACTTATTTTCCCAAAACCATGGACAAAAATGTAAAATATCTTATGCCCTACTTTTCTCTGGTAGGAGTGTTAGGTAAAAAATTGAAAGTCCACAAAATGAGAAACTTCTTACATGGAAATATGTGCCCTACTAGGTAGATATTGATGTTCCTCCTTCTTCAACTAATTGGTGGAGGGAAGTTCCCTAAAATGGAATCCCTAGTTTTTCTTTGGTTTCTTCTGCATAATTGACCGATATTGTTTCTGCTATAGATCCAAATTTTTGGCTCCTCGAGGTTTAAAACTTTGTCTTGAGGTATCTTGGTCTGTCTTATTTCCAACCCCTCATTTTAGAGAATAATTGGATTCACCAGGTGGGGCGTATGTGAATTTTTCCAAGGTGACTTATTTCAGGACCATTCAATATAACGAACTTGTACGGACTTCCACGTGTCATTGTTTCACCTTCGGGATATGAAAATTTTACCACAAAAACTAAATTCCATGAAATATTTGCAACATATTGTTAAATTTCATTTGGTCCTTCCTATCCCAAGATATAGAAATTCTCTCTAGTTCACCTGTTTAAGGATGAATGCTAGGAGAGGTTGGAACCCTGAGTTGGAGGAATCATATCTCCTAGATTATAGCGAATCTTCGAGTGAAATATTTACACTTGGTACAATAATATTTCATATTAGTTTTGTAAAATATTCATCTCCTACACATTCTCCAATATCTATTTATAGCGAAAGTCCCAACATGACTAGTTTTTGTCTTTTATGGTTTTCAAGCATGAAACCCTAATCTTCAGCAGTTGTAGCTGTAGCTGTGTCTCAGCTGCACAAAGACTTATTTCAAGGTGGATCTAATACCATTTTGTATTTTTAAATTTTATAAAATATCTAAAACATTTAGCATCATAATATCATAATCATAAGCAAAGGATCACTTAAAGAAAGACAAGTACAACAACACAAGAGAACACAAAGATTTTCCTCAGGGAAAACACAAGGGAGAAAACCCCGCAAAAATTCTTCGGTATAGAATTCGACAAAGTATAGTGTAAACCCCCAAAAACAAGAATAGTTGCTCATATTCCATAGTAAACTCTCTCTCTCTCTCTCTCTCTCTCTCTCTCTCTCTCTCTCTCTCTCCAGTGCAATACGTGAGTGTAATATGTGTAGGAATGAGAGAGGTGCCTTGCCTATTTATATTCATTAGGTGAGTGCCTCAAATAACTAGTTAGGTCATCTAGGTTCCCTAATTAGGGCCGACCTACCTTGGGAGACTCAATATACATTTTATATACTACTTTTGTGGGTACTATTTCCCCGAATTATAACAGAGGGTTTACCTCGTGACTTTTATATGACCAATTACATCAAGGACATCTTTGAATGGAGGAATAACATCTCCTAAGGAGAATACAACAAAATTACAATAGAATATCTTCCGAAGTTACAATACTTTAACACCAACAAACTTAGTGAAAAAAGATAGCACAACGGTAACATTAAAACATAATTTTTAACTCTTTCAACTATTACATTAAAAAATATTTTTCATCTCTTTCAAATTTAACACTCCGAAGAGGTCCCTGGTAACAATAATATGTAAATGAAAGTAGCAGTAGTATAGATATTTAGACAAAATTATAATAGCATTAATAGATCTAACTCACAATACAAAAGAACAAGTCTTATTATTTAACAAAAAAATAACAAAATAACTATGTTGTATAGTATAGTGTTCTTCATAACTAGCATGCTAAAATATCCCTCAAATAGTAAAATATAGTCAATGCAACAAAATCATAGAAAAAACATGACAAAATCTCTTTCAACTTTAACACTCCGAAGAGGTCCCTGGTAACAATAATATGTAAATGAAAGTAGCAGTAGTATGGATATTTAGACAAAATTATAATAGCATTAATAGATCTAACTCACAATACAAAAGAACAAGTCTTATTATTTAACAAAAAAATAACAAAATAACTATGTTGTATAGTATAGTGTTCTTCATAACTAGCATGCTAAAATATCCCTCAAATAGTAAAATATAGTCAATGCAACAAAATCATAGAAAAAACATGACAAAATCTCTTTCAACTTTAACACTCCGAAGAGGTCCCTGGTAACAATAATATGTAAATGAAAGTAGCAGTAGTATGGATATTTAGACAAAATTATAATAGCATTAATAGATCTAACTCACAATACAAAAGAACAAGTCTTATTATTTAACAAAAAAATAACAAAATAACTATGTTGTATAGTATAGTGTTCTTCATAACTAGCATGCTAAAATATCCCTCAAATAGTAAAATATAGTCAATGCAACAAAATCATAGAAAAAACATGACAAAATCTCTTTCAACTTTAACACTCCGAAGAGGTCCCTGGTAACAATAATATGTAAATGAAAGTAGCAGTAGTATGGATATTTAGACAAAATTATAATAGCATTAATAGATCTAACTCACAATACAAAAGAACAAGTCTTATTATTTAACAAAAAAATAACAAAATAACTATGTTGTATAGTATAGTGTTCTTCATAACTAGCATGCTAAAATATCCCTCAAATAGTAAAATATAGTCAATGCAACAAAATAATAGAAAAAACATGACAAAATCACATCTAATGGCTTACGTTATGGAAAGAACCTTCCTCATACTTAGATTTTAACTTTCATATCATATCTTGCCTCTCAGAGGAAACTCAATAACTAGAACAAATTGGCCCTTAGTTAATGGCATAAACATACCTGAGAGAGAGAGACCATAAATGCCGATAAAAAGGACATACAAGTATAGAAGAAGAACCAACCACTCAAATAGGTATGACACAGTTAATATCAGCCCCAAAAAATAAACCAGCATGCCAGGTATCCCTCAAAGCAATCAAACACAATCAATGCAACAAAAATGCAACCACAACAACTAGGAATATGGACTTGTACACGTCAAGGAGGGAGAATGGAATTTTCTACAGAGGCCCTCATAAAGGATAGTGTTAAGTAAGGAAAGGTTTGGTGTTTCAAGTAGACCCAAAAAACAAATAACACTCAAGAAAAGGAATCTTTCAAACCCTTAATTTCATAAACAAGTGTTCCTGAAAACCCTAGACCAGTCATGCCAAAACAGAGCTCGGAGTGCCATAAATAAATCACTCACAATAAAGGCTATACTAGTTTTTATAGCCTCTCAAGGACCTCCTAGAAGGTCCTTCTAAGTGATGTTAGGGATTCTCTTATGATTAGGCTAGGCATGACATCAACAATTTATAAGTCCAACCAAATTACTTACTATGTTAAATTTGAAACATACAGTAACAATAACATGTAAAGGGAAACAACAATAATATGACTATTTAGACAAAATTATAACAACAATAATAGATCTAACTCACAAAACAAAGGATCAAGTCTTATTACTTAACAAATCAAATAAAAAGATAACAAATCTTGAAAAGAAGAAAGAAAAACAAATGAACCTTACTCCTATATTTAGGAAAAACACCCAACCAAGGGGAAACCAAACATGGAAGCCTAGGCCTAATCAAGAACAAAAAAAATTGAATATATTTGCACCAACAAACTTAGTGAACCAAGATAGCATAGTTGTAACATTAAAACATAATTTTCATCTCTTTAAACTTTAACACTCCCAAGAGGTCCCTGGTAACAATAACATGTAAATGACAGCAGTAGTATTATGGCTATTTAGAGAAAATTATAACAGCAGTAATAGATATAACTCACAACACAAAAGAAAAAAGTCTCATTACTTAACAAATCAAATAACAAAATAAATAATGTATAAAAGGAGAAAGAACAACAAAAAAATGTTACTCCTATATATCAGCAAAACACCCAACCAAGGGGAAACCAAACATGGAATCCTGGGCCTAATAAGGAACAAAAAATTCCCAATACACTTGCACCAGGAAAATTAGTCCACCAAGATAGTACAATTATAACATTAAAACATAATTTTCAACTCTTTCAACTACTTCATTAAAACATAAATTTCATTTCTTTCAACTACTTTATTAAAACATAGTTTTCATCTATTTCAACTTTAATACTCCAAAGAGGTCCTTGTGTTAAAGTTGAAAGAGATGAAAATTATGTTTTTGAAATGGAGAATGAATGAATGAAGTTTTGTACATTGATGAAGAGTGTGGGAACCTTAGTGTTTATATATAGAAATTCCTTGGTACCTAAAAAATTAGAAACCAATAACAAGGAATCATACTAATACCTACCAAGGCATACCATGTTGCAAGACTACCATTAAATATCATATGTTTCATTAAACAACAAACAACGGTAGACAAATCGTAGAACAAAAATGTCAAAATCATAATTAATGACTTACCTAATGGGAAGAACCTTCCTTGTACTCAAATTTTAACTTTCAGATCAAATCTTGCCTCTCATAGGCAAGTCAATAACTGGAATACACTAGACCTTAGTCAAGGACATAATCACACATGAGAGAGAGAGAGAAGCCATACATGCTGATAAAAAGGACATACAAGTATAGGCAAAAGAACCATCCACTCAAAGAGGTATGAAATAGTCAATATCAATAAAAAAAAATCAACCAGCATGACAGAGTATTTCTCAAAATAGTCAATGACATTCAACACAGCAAAAACACCATTGATGTATTTGTAACTTCAGAATGTATTCACTTGTATATTTCATGTATTGTACCCCGATGTTTATTCTGGGAAGTATCTGTAATGTAATTGAGTTATGTCATGCCCCGATGCTCCCATCAGGAGGTTCTATAATGTAAACAATTCATGTCAAGTCATTGTGGGTGACCCTCCTATTATTCAAGGGTTAAAGTCCCCGTAGTTGTGGGGCCCTAGGGTTATTAGAATCTCTTAGAGAAGTCTTCCCTAGTGAGTTATTGTCAAGTCAGGAATTAGTATAAACAAAGAGTGAGCCTCTCTATTTATCACACACTCACTCACACTCTGTTGTAGCGCATAACTGAGAGAGAAGAAGTTGTTGGGACAAGAGAGAGAGAGAGTACTGCTGTCGGGAGATCATCTTACTATTTTTGGGGCTTTGCTTTTGGTGCTGATTCTATCTCTGATGAATTTACATGGTTTTCTCCTTTATGGTTTCCCTGAGGAAAATCTTTGTGTTCATTGTCTCATGTGTTTGATTACTGCGCTTGTTATTATCTTAGATAAGATCCTAAGTAAATGTTAGCTTAAATGATAAAAATATAACATGGTATCAGAGCTAGCCTGAGAAGAAGACACTATGCAGCTACGGAAACTAGGGATTCCTACTTTTTGGATCTCTCTCCACAAATTTTCAGCAAAAGAAGGTTGGGATGACTCTCCTCTCTAGGGTGCATCTTTTTGTCGAAGTAGAATCTGATTCTGAGCATTTTCAGTTTTTGACCCGACGCTGCTGTCGAAAATTAGGGCTTTCCATAGAAGTGGAATTTTTGAGTGAGCCCAGGCTTGGATTGATATCCTCCTCAAAATCAAAGTTTAGAGATCAATATCAAAGATTTTGGTTGGACAGAACTCTGGGAAATTCAAACCCTAATTTGCTCCTGAACCAGCTCTACAGAAATTCAGCTCCAGATCCAAATCTGACATCTTAACCTGGTAAGATATAAATATTTTGTATTTCAATTTGAGGTTCTCAGTTAAGATGTCTCATCATACCAAGCTTGATGAAAAGCTTGAAGGTGCTAATAACTTCCAAGCCTGGAAGTATAGGATCTCCTTGGTCCTAAAAGAAAATGAGTTGGACTCCTACATCAATGAGGAGGTTCCAGTTCCAGAGGGAGATGAGGCTAAGGCCTTACACAAGAAGAAATTGGTCATAGATAAGAGGATTATTGCTGATTCAATCAAGGATAATCTCATACCACAAGTGTCCTCCCTAAATACACCTAAAGCTATGTTTGATGCCCTGACCAAACTGTTTGCAGGAAAGAACATAAACCAGAAGATGACCTTGAGGAACCAATTGAAGAATGTGAAGATCCAGAATGCAGAGACCATACAATCATACTTCACAAGGGTCTCCCAGATAAAAGAACAACTTGAAGCAGTGGATGAAGAAGTGGAGAATACAGATATTGTAATGACCACCTTGAATGGTCTCCCTAGGACATGTGATTCTTTCATTCAAGGGAGATATGCCAGAAAGAAGCTAGTCAAGTTCAGCAGACTATGGGAAGAATGATCTAAAGAAGAAGCTTGGATAGCAGCTCGAGAAGAAAATATGGGAAGTGAAGATCAAGCTCTCATAGTACAATCCAAGAAAATGAGAACTAGCCACCACAGAGGTAAGCACTCTCACTAGAAGAGTAACTTTAGAAAGCCTAGATATACGTCTAAGTACATTTTCTATACATGTGATGAAAGAGGACACTTTGCTAGAGATTTTCCTAGAAACAAAAGTATCTCTCACAAGAAGAAGGGAAACAAGAGAATACATCATGCTCATGTTGTAGAGGATGATGAACCTTCCACAAAGAGAACTAGACAAGATAGTGATGATTCTTCAAGTGATGAAGAATATGTTCTGGTTTCTGCTCTCACGGGAACTATCACACATGGTAGAAATGAGTGGATTATAGACAGTGGTTCCTCCAAACATATGACAGGATTCAAGGAATTCTTTGTGAAACTATCTGAACATGAATCACCTCACAAGGTGAAACTTGAAGATTGATATTGACTATTTGATTGTTGGATTTTTTCCCATTTGTTTGATTGTTGTGCTTGTTATTCCCTCAGATAAGATCCTAAGTTAATTCTAGCTTAAATGATAAAAATCCAACAAACACAACCACAACAAATAGCAGTATCGACTCGCATGTGTGAAGGAGTGAGAATGAAAATTGTTGTAGAAACCCTCATAAAGCACATTTCTAAGTAAGGGCATGTTGGGTGTTTCTTGTAGACCTAGAAAACAAATAATGCTCAAGCAAAGACAAACTTAAAATCCCTTGACATCATAAAAAAGTGTGCTAGAAAACCCTAGATCAACCATGCCAAAACTGAGCTCAAAGTTCTATAAATACATCACTCTCAACAAAGGATATAATAGTTCTTATAGCCTCTCAAAGTCCTCCTAGAAGGTACTTCTAAGTGATTTTAGGGATACCATTAAAATTAGGCTAGGAATGAAGTCACCACTTTATAAATGAAATCATAGCGATAAGTAACCAACTTAAGGAGGGCGCATAGCTAAAATAAAGGTCAACGAAAAAGAAAACCACAAGTCAACAAAAGTACTTGGCTAACAAAAAAATCAACATAACTTAACAAATTGGATAACCAAAAACATAACATAACAAGTGGGCTAACCACAAAGTCATCTTAACAAAATTCAACATAACATAACGAGTTGGATAACCATAAATTCAACATAACATAACAAGGCTCTCTCCTAAAGATATGTGTTCAACATATATGCCATGCAATAATTAAAAGTTTATCATCACTATATAGGAAGGGTTCAACCTAGAATATATGATCCTGTCATCCTTGTTAGAGCATCATGCCACCTAGGAAACACCTTCATTTGTTTTTCACTCATGTTGTATGGTCTAAACCTTGGTTATGTTGGTCTCCTAAGGTATTTGGGGGTTTCAGACTAATAAATCCAACTAGGTTCCCACATTTTATCATTCAAGAGATCATGCACCCTCATTAATGACATTTTTTTCTTGGGGCTTTCCCACTCCTTAAGACAGGGAACTGGTTTGACCAGAGGCACCCATGCTTTGTATGTGAGTGTTTTTTTTCTCTTTTGGACCATTAAATGCTTCCTAGAGCCACTCCCACTCACCCATGCACTCTCGAATTCCTATCCTACCCTTATTTATGATCCACCATGATTCACCCATGTTCACATGGCCATTCATGATCGTTTGAGGTGGTTTGGGAGCTCATTGGTCAACCTAAGGGGGTTTGAGGTCCAATATAAGCCTGCCACATGTATGCCACCAATTTTCCTTCAAAGGATAAAAATTTTCTCCTATTGTATTATATTCATGTTCCATACATATTTACATGTTTGAAATTAATATAAATCTCACTTATTGGCACCATCTCTATGTGTTAATATTGCTCTTTTTCACTGTTTTCTACATATTTGTGAAATTCTTGAGTTGTGAGGATTCTCTTAGATACTATATATTGAGTGAATCATATTTTAACATGGTATCAGATATATTTGGAGCTTCAAAATATATTCAGAGAGTATGAGTTTCTATCTAGGGTCTCCTCCCCCCAAAAAATTGTGAGTGTTTGCATTGCAGGTAGTTCCATTGTCTTTGTCACTTAGTGCACATGAATAAATGGAGAAAACTCATGTCTTGATTACCCCATTAATTTATTTTGAATGGAATGTTGAAATGGTGATACAATTGAGGTCTAAAGGCCTCTACAGAGTAACCATGGGAATAAAGAATGAGCCCAACTCTATTGTGGAAAAGTCCAAGTATTTAAATAGGTTGGATGAAGCATTCATGATGCTTTGTATTAGTATTTTGAGGGATATTTTATTTCATGTAGACATTCTAACAACACCCAATGAGGTGTGGCTCAATCTCATGTCACTGTTTGGGAATACTTATGAGATGAGAGGACACCAAATCAAAAATGAGTTGATCACATTGATCCCAACTCACTTTGAGACGATCAAGGACTTCTTCACCAAGTTCAAATCTGTGGTACTTCATCTGAAATAGTGTGGCATCAAAAATAAGGAAGAGTAGCTGATCTTCTTCATCCTTTTGAATATAGGTCTTAAATATT
Source organism: Pseudotsuga menziesii (assembly GCA_001517045.1). Taxonomy (NCBI): domain Eukaryota; kingdom Viridiplantae; phylum Streptophyta; class Pinopsida; order Pinales; family Pinaceae; genus Pseudotsuga; species Pseudotsuga menziesii. The sequence continues at coordinate 312,384 of LPNX010233197.1, forward strand.
CATTGTTTGTATCGACATTCCACTCAGGCAAGATGACAGTCCAAAATTGGAGAATTCCTATCGTAACAGACTTCATGGACCCTTTGACTCAAGAACCATTCGAAGAAATTTGAGGTATAAAATGGGACTCCTAAGGAAAATGATAAAATAATAGTTAAAATAATAAACTAATAGTTATTAATTTTGGAGGAAGAATTAAAAACGAATTTTTTTGTTCGTATTTTCGACATATCTCCCTGTGTTTTTACTCAAATTTTGAGTAGGAGAGCTCGTTGGATACGGAATTTAATTCCACATCCAATGATCACCCACACTGCATACTTTTAATGGACCCCGCTACCCCAAAAACAAGAAATTCCTGAAAAATGTGATGATGACATCATCATCACATTTTTTCAGGTATTTCTTATTTTTGGGGTAGCGGGGTCCGTTAAAAGTATGAATTGTGGGTACTCGTTAGATGCGAAATTAAATTCCACATCCAACGAGCTCTCCCACCTGAAATTTGAGTAAAAACACAGGGAGATATGTTGAAAATACGAACAAAAAAATTAGTTTTCTTTTATGACAAATATGTCAATTCAACCATTATGGTTGACTCATTTTATTGAAATTCTATTGGTTCTTGAATTCCAACTCACAAAATTTATTGTTGGCATGTTTTCTTATAAGGCCCGTTTTAGACTCCAAATTTCCTCTAATGAAGACAAGTTGGTTCAAATGGGTACCATCAAATCCACCAAGTATCAAGCCCTTATTGTAGGTGTTTTGAATCAAGCTAAAGGCAATAAGAAAGAAAAATATTCAGAGGAGCAAGATAAGAAGAAGCATGAGAAGCCCAAATCTTCTGATGGGGGTTCAAATCCTAGAAAGGACAAAGAGAAGAAGAAGCAAGAGAAGACAAAATGAACTTATTGTCACAAAGGTTGGAATCCATAGATTGCATGCATGAAGGAAACCATTGACATGATATCACAAATACTTGAGAATACAACATTCCTCTGCGAGAAGGCACAAGGAGGAAAGAGGGAAGTTTGAATTCAAAGAACAAGGATAGATTCCATGCACTGGTTGTTGGATCTTTTGTCTCTTCCTCCTTCATCATAGATTCAGGTTCCTCAAGGAACATGGCTTCTATACAATACTCCTTCTTGGCCCTCCATCCATATAGGCATCCATTCATCCTCATGGGTGATGACTCTTAGAGCCCAACCAAAGGGATTGGTAGGATCGACCTTGAAAGTAGGTACTCCAACAATGTGTTGTATGCCCTTGATCTTATATAAAACCTAATCTATGTATATCAAATGAAACATATAGCTTCATTCAAGAGAGTAACATTTAATCAAGAATATGTGGAAATATCATAAATTTATAAAGTCCAAGTTGTTGGAGTGGGTATTGTAGATCATGAGTCGAGGATGTACAAGTTTTCACACTTTGTTCCTTACTCCTCAAGAAATGTGCTCCTATCACATTACAATGAGACTAGAAAACTATGGCATGGGAGGTTTTGACACCTCAAATACATATATATTCAATATTTGAGCAAAGAAAACATGTTTTAATGTATTCTAAGCATCAAGTTTTCCAAAGGCACATGTGAGGGATGCATTGTTGGGAAGCATGTAGAGCGCAAGTATGAGAAAGCAAAGGAAGGAAGGGTTGTCCAAATTATTTATTTGATCCATTCAAATATTATAGGACCTCTTTCGACACCTCATCTGGAAACATAAGGTATGTCTTAGCATTCATAGATGATTTCTCGAGGTATTGTTGGGTGTATTTTCTCAAGCAAAAATATGAAGTGTTTGGGATCTTCAAAGTTTTCAAGGCTTTGGTTGATATATTAAGTGGGAATAAGATCAATGTATTAAGGAATTATAATGTCAATTAATATGTTAATAATACCCTAAATCATATATAAGAGGAAACTGGCATTCAAATGCAACATTTTGTGCCTTACACACCTCAGCAAAATGGTGTGGCAGAGTGCAAGAATAGAGCATTGAAGGAGATGGCCACATGCATGTTGGAGGATAAGTATTTGTCTCCTAAGATATGGGATGAATCCATAAAATATGATTCATATGTTAATAATAGATTTAAACACAAATAATTGGAAGAGAAAACTCCATTTGAGGCTTATAGTGATCACAAGCCCAATGTTTCTCATTTCAGGGTTTTTGGATCAAAGGCTTGGGCTAGAATTCTTCCCGAGAAGAGAAAGGCCTTGAAACCTCAAATAAAGGAGTCCATAATGGTTTTATATGATTAATATTAAAATGGATACAATATATTTTATCCCTCATCTCAGAAATATTTCGTTGAGAGAAGTGTACAGTTCGAATAAGAGCCCACGAAAGAGATCGAACTAGTCAAGGGAGGATGCTCACACCCTCCACTCAATGATAATGTAAGTGATGATTATTTATATGATTTTTATGATTATGATATGGAATATGAATATAATTACTTGAATGCATATCATGACCTTCCCATAATGCCAAAATGGGTTGAGAAATACATACAAGTAGTTGGTGATCTTGTTAGACATCCACTCGACTCTAGGAAGACTAGATCTCAGTTTCACAATACTTTCTCCACTTGTAATTGGAATATTCAAGAGTGGTTATTTATGATGGTTGGACATGATCCTAAATAATATGAAGAATCATCACATGATATAATATGGAAAACATCCATGCAAGAAGAATTCAAGTCTTTTCAAGACAATGAAACTTGGGAGTTGGTTCCTCTACCTTCCAAGAGGGAACTAGTGCAATGTAAGTAGGTTTATAGGACCAATATGGTTGTCTATGGTTCAGATATGAATTATAATTCCAATTTTTTTTCCAAAGGATTCTCTCAAGTCCATTGAGTGGACTGTACAAAGACATATGCACCGGTTGCAAAGATGGACCCTATTAGGCTAGTTTTGGCCATTGTTGCATCTAAGCGATGGGAGGTGCACCATATGGATGTGAAGAGTGATTTTATTCATGGTAAAATTCATGAGGATATTTATATTTATAATCCTAAAGTTTTCATTCATGTTACTTCACTTGTTTTCAGGTTGAATAAATCTCTATATGGCCTCAAGCAAGCCCCGAGGGCTTGGTATCACAAGATGGACAACTTTCTTCTCTTACTAGGATTTGAAAGATGAAAATATGACCCTAATTTGTATTTACAAAATTTATATTATTAATTGAAGATAATATTATTGTATTTCGATGATCTTTTGATATAGGTTCAATTATTTCTTCATTGCACAATGTGTTTTCAATGACTGGCCTTGGATTGCTGAAACAATTTCTTGGCTTGGAGATTGAGAAATATGATGTAGTTATTAAGGTCACCCAATCAAAGTATGTTTCAGACCTATTATTGAAGTTCAAAATGGATGAATTTAAGGCATCCAAGTGTCCCTTCCTTTCAGGAGTAAAACTAGGTGATTTTGGTTCATCTCCATTGGTGGACAACTCGTTGTATACAAACCTAGTTGGGAGTTTGTTGTATCTCACACACTCTCGATCTGATTTGGATTATGAAGTAGGTGTTCTTGCAAAGTATATGCAGGATCCTCATGAGATCCATTGGAAGGCTACTAAAATGATCTTGCATTATGTGCAATGAACCAAACACTTCGGGATACACTATGATGTTAGCTCTCCACTATAACTAGTTGGATTTACTAATTTTGACTGCGATGGAGAATCCATTGAAAGAAATTCCACTTCAGGTTATGTATTCTTGATTGTACATGGTCCCATATTTTGTTCAAGTAAGAAACAACACACTACATCCCTTTCATCAGTTGAATCCGAGAGTAGAGGAGTAGTGAACGCAGCTACACAATGTGTGTGGTTGCAAGGCATTCTTGGAGAGCTTGGTTTTGAATTTGATTCACCCACTTTCATTTGGTGTGAAAATAAAAGTGAAATAAATATATCCATAGATCCAGTAAACAGACATAGGACCAAGCACATTGAGATACATAGGCACTACATCCACAACTTGGTGCATGAGTAGGTGATATCATTGTAGTATTGTCCATCCATAGAGAAAAATGTTGGCATCTTCACCAAGACCTTCACAAAGAATATATTCACCTATCTGAGGTCATTCCTTGGAGTGGGTGACACGTGGTGATTAATTATATTCACTTTCATATTTTTCTCCAATTCCACTTTAGAGGGGAGGTTTTATTCCCATGCGGTTTTCCTTCTTACCTTGGTTATATGGACAAATAAATTTTTGTAAGAGGTGACTTGAGCCTTAGTTTCCAAGGCCTCAACTTTTGATGTGGTTACACTAATTTAGGATTAATGGCATGTGTTAGAGAATCATACCACCTATTACCATAGTCACATACCAACTAGGACACACTTTCATTTGTTTTTCACTCATTTTGTATGGTCCAAACCTTGGTTATGTTGGTATCCTAAGGTATTTGAAGGGTTTGGACTAATAAATGCACCCATGATCCCACATTTGATCATTCAGGAGATCATGCACCCTCATGATGATATTTTTTTCCTTGGGGTGCTCCCACTCCTTAAAACATGGAACTGGTTTGACCAGAGGCGCCCATGCATTGTATTGAGTGCTTTTTTCTCTTTTGGACCATTAAATGCTACCTAGAGCCACTCACACTCACCCATGCACTCCAAAATGCCTATCCTAGAAATATATGGGACACAAAATGAATGGTAAATTTATGTATTTTTAGGCTCCAATAAACAGTTGCATGTTGGATGGAAAAACATTTCACCTTTGATGAGAATCTCAAAAAAAATGTTCAGTTGGAGTTGTTAATCATGTACTTGATATTTCTATTGTTTTCTATGATTTTTGAAAGTCCTATTCTGGAAAATATGAAATCAGGATTGTGGAAATATGATTCACAACAAGACATAGGAGCTAAAAGAATCCTCACAACTCAATAATTTCACAAAATATGCAGGAAATAGTGAAAAATAACAATATTAGTTCACATAGATATGGTGTCAATAACTTATTTTTCTATTACTTTCCAATATGTAAATATGTCTCCAACATGAATATAATACAGTAGCATAAAATCGTTATCCTTTGAAGGAAAATTGGTGGCATAGATGTGACATACTTAGATTGGACCTCAAATCCCCCTAGGTTGACCAATGAGCTCCCAAAATACCTCAATCGACAAGGAATGTCCATGTGAACATGGGTGAAGCATGATAGATCATAAAATAACATTGGAAATCCAGATGATCCAAGGAGAACCCGGTCTGATTTCCAAAGATCAGGTATTGTGCTCTCTTGTCCTGATAATTTGTTGTCTAAAAATTGTTATTTGATAATTATTTCAAACCCAAAATCCTACTACCATGCTCGAAAGGATCCGAGATGGCAAGTTTCCATGGATGAAGAGATGAATTCTCTTCAGAAAAACACTACTTGGGAGCTAGTTTCTCTTCCTCCGAGAAGGAAATTGGTTCAATGCAAGTGGGTTTTTTGGACCAAGGTTGCTGATGATGGTAGAAAATGAAAATATAAGGCAAGTCTAGTGGAAAAATGTTTCTCTCAGGTCCAAGGTGTGGACTACCATGAGACCTTTGCACCGGTTGCAAAATTGGACTCCATCCGCCTAGTTTTGGCAATTTCAGCATCTAAGCACTGGGAAGTGCATCATATGGATGTTAATTCATCCTTTATGCATGGAGATATTCATAAGGAGATATACATGAATCATCCTAAGGGATAAATCTCTGATCCATCTTTGGTTTGCAATCTAAAGAAGTCACTATATGGGTTAAAATAGGCCCTAAGAGAGTGGTATTCCAAGATGGATGTCTTCCTTCTCTTGCAAAACTTCCAAAGGTGTATATCAGATCCAAATGTATATATACATCAGTCTGATTGTAATTTTATTATCATTGTTTTATATTTTGATGAATTACTGATCACAGGAAGCACAGTTGCTTCCATTTCAGCCATCAAAACTGCTCTCCACAATGCATTTGAAATGAGCGATTTGGGGCTCTTAAAACAATTTTTGGGGCTCGAAATTGAGCAAAATTCTGATGGGATAATGGTCACTCAGTACAAATACATATCATACCTGTTAGTAAATTTTAACACGGCTGAATGTAGTCATACACCATTTCCTTTCCTTTCAGGGATCAACCTTGAAGAAGGAAAAAGCACACATCCCATGGACTACACTATCTATCGAAAACTGATTGGTAGCTTGTTGTACTTGACACATTCTCAGCCTGATATCTATTATGATGTGAATGTTGTATCAAGATACATGAAGAAGCCTCATGATATTCATTGGAAGGAATCCAAGAGGATCCTCCAATATATTCAGGGAACCAAGACCTATGGCATTCACTGTGCTGCAGACTCTGAGCTAGAGCTGGTTGGATACACATATTCCGATTGGGAAGGTGATTCTATTGATCAGAAGTCTACTTATGGATATGTATTCATGTTTGGTGGTGGCCCCATTTTCGGGTCTAGCAAAAAGCAGGCTGCCATAGCATTATCTTCAGTAGAGGCCGAGTATCGAGGAGCGGTGAATGCTTGCATCCAAACAGTTTGGTTGCAAGGCATTCTTTCAGAGTTTGATCTTGGTAGTAATTTGTCCACTGTCCTCTTTTGTGACAATCAAAGTGATATGAAGATATCCACAAATCCAGTTACCAAGAAGAGAACCAAGCATGTAGATATCCACATGCACTATATTAGGGAGCTAGTGCATGACAGGACCATAATTCTGCAATACTGCCTGACTGATGAGAAAATTGCAGACTTCTTCACCAAGAGTTTTTTAGAAAATAAGTTCACTTACCTCTATTCACTATTGGGGGTGAGTCCATCAGGGTGATCATACTACTTTCAAAGTTCAGCTTGAGGGGGGGTTTTCCCACTGGTTTTTCCCTCTTTTCCTCACTTAGTTTGTTTTTGAGCATTGTTTCAATTTTAGTATAGTACAGGGTGACCTATGGGGATAGTTGTCGGGGCCCTAGCATTTTTATGCATTTTATGTTTTCTAACTCCTCCTGAGTATAGCTTAAGGGGGGCGTTGGAGACATTTACCACCTTACGCACTCATTTTGGTCAATTTTGCCTAGTTAAACCACTATCCTAAGTATTGTTGAGTTAATTGACATCATAAGAGCACTAGATGAAATCAACTAGATCACACCCACACCTACCTTCAGTCAAGGAGACTAACTTAGCCTTCTCCTACATTCGGGGAGGCTAACTGGAGCACTCCGAGGGTGATCTGAGTGTCATTAATGCCCCATATTGCTAAATGATGGTTACAATCAGTTAAACATAGTAGTGAAGGTGCCCTCCATCATTAAATTGATTATTTATTGATTATTTAATGAGCTGGAGTCAACAGAGGTGCCTCCAACCACTTCTGATGTTCAGTTACACTTCAGTTAACCTCATTGGGGTTCATTGAAGTCATTGATGTGCTACCACTTGTTGGTTGTTTTGTTGTGACATGTGTCTGACATACTTTTAGTTAGACTCAGTCATTTATTGCACTCTGACTTCAGTTAGGGCTCATTTGAGTCAATTAGGGTTTTGATCAATGGTTAACTTGAGTGTTGACTATGGCTTACATTTAGTTAAGCTAGACTCGCCCATTCAATTCGAATGACCTCCTTGGGAATTCGAATTGCTTTTTCATTCATGATTGCAGCATGATCTTGTATTGTATTACTCATTCTTTGTGTGAATATATAGAGCAGCTACTCATTTTGTAGCACAATTACACCATTTTCATATCTTATTGTTATTAATCTTTTATGAGACTGTCCTTGAGTCCCTATATTACTGTGTGTTACCACCTAAGTTGTACTTAGTGGTTTTTATTAAGTGATCCTGGTGAACCGGACAAGGATAACTTGTTCGAACTTCAAAAGACCTTCAGTCTTGCTTCTGGGAATCTTCGTTGTACTATATCACATGCTCATACCCCATGGGGGAATTGTAATAAATGTTCTAGCATGATAGTGTCTGTAAAAGAATCGATCTCTTAGACTTTATTTGTTAATCCGATCAGCCCAGGGTGTTTTTTCCCTTGGTTATTATTGGTTGTTGAATAAACGACTGATAATTTCTGAGTTTTTCATTCCATACCTCCAAAGTTGGGGTGGTCAGCTTGGCATTTAGGCCTATTGAGGTCATTAGAGTCTATGCATCAATGTATGAACATGCTATACATCATGGTCGAGTCATATGAACATGTCTAAGTCCCCCAAGGTTTTTTCAATTTTTCATTTTTAAAATTTTTTTAGTGTTTTTATAAAATTTAATTTTTCCAAAACTTGGGCTATTTTTTAATAGTTTAATTGGAAAAATTGATTTTGTAATAAAAGTGGGCCAAATAATCAGTTTCAGTCATGTAGGTGCTCATTTTCAAGCTAAGAGCACCATGTAAACCCATGGCCCCGCTATTTCCTAGTTTTGAGTGATTTTCCATCACTCAATTCAGAAATTCCCAAAAAATCAATTATTGATTATTTTAATTAATAAATTGATGAATAATGGAGCAAATCCAAAATCATAGATCAGTGGATTCTCAGCCGATTTGATCGAAATCAGTCATATCTGAACTAGATTGACTAGATCTAAGAAATCCTTGACTGAAGGAGGTGATGTGGATAGATCCAAAGTTGAACTTCAGCATCCTTTATGGGGAATTTCGCCCTCCCTCTCTCCTCCACACGTTTGGGCTCATCGGGGTGAGTTTTGGTGGATGTTTCAGTCAACAGGTTGAGGTGTCAGTCAAATCAGCCCCTCGATTGATAGTTGCACTTAGTGAGACTCAGATCTGGCTTAGCTAGACACATATCAAGAATTCATGGACTCTCCTTCAGCTACAGTGGTCTATCTCCTTGGCATTTTCACCCCCTTGGGTTGGATCTCTTTTTTTGTATAAATAAAGCTCAGGCTACCTCTTCCAAGCTAGTTAGAGTTGGATTGAAGGGCTTACTATTGTAATACTGTTGTAATATTTTGATTGTTGGAATAAAGAAGCTTTGGAGGCCAAATGGTGTAATGCTCTCATGTGTGTGGATTAAGCATTGTCTTACGGCTATTGATGTTGCCAGCTTTTCTCTCAATTTCTGCATCTAAACCCTATCTGGTTTGAACGATTCAGCTAAATCAATAGGAGTATAGTTGGGAAAGTAAGGTTACTTGTTTTTTCTATATCTCATAGCATATATGTTTGAGGATCTAGATTATACATGTTTAATAAGTTTATTTGCATGTAATTCTTGTCTCTTTTTCATATATATATATCCATATCTCATGAAGTTTCGTGCAGGATTGTGTGTTTAGCTTTCAAGTAGCAAGGATTGGATGAGCTGTGAATCTAGTTTGACTCCACTGTACATCCAAAATATTTGTGAAGACATTTCCCCTCTATATTCCACTAACAATTTTCCATTGCAGATCCATCCAACAACGGGCCTTTCCCCTTCTCTTCCTCCTTTCTTTTAAAATCAATCTTCCGGTTACCTGTCTCTTCCTCTTATGATTAGATCTAGTTTTAAGAATTGAATATATATTGTTAGATCTATTTTATATGAATTTTTTTGCTTAGATATATAATTTCACAAAGAATATCAGTTCATAAAGATAGATCTAGGTGTAGGAAATTCCCTTTTTGCAAGTAGCTAAAGCATAGATCTAAAGCTTGCTCATAAGGTAGCTTCCTTTTTAGTTCTTCAAATATTTAAATTATGCAATAAAATTGCACATCTCATTGGCTGCACAAACAGCAATCCAATATCCCAAGGAAAGATTTCTCTCCTTGGTTCCTTTTCGCAGAAATTAGATTACCCCTGTTTAACAATTTTTACTTAGTTTTTTTTGGTAATTAGCGTGGTGACCCAAAACACTTTTAAAGTGTGTTTGGGCACATTTAATTTTAATTTCTCGCTGTTTTTTATCATGTCTAACATAAAAGAGAAGGATACTCTGCCAAATTTCCGATTCTTGGACGAACCAGAGCTTCCCAGAAGCTTTCGCCATCGTTGTGTTTTAATTCAATCTTGTTACAAGATTGTTGTAAGCCTTTGGATCCTAGAAAACAAGGACCAAAGTGCATCAATTTCAATTTTATGATATTGTAAATCTCTTCTAATAAAAATAATAGGTCCTTTCAAATAGGCTCTTTTGAGCCTATTCACCATCCCCCCTGGGGGGATTTGAGTCGGTGTCAATTTTTTACTTTTTGTTCATCTCTTTTCAATCTAGCATAGTTATAATATGTAGGGTAGTATACTTTGATTTATTATCATTTCCATATTTCATATTTGATATTTCAAAGTAATCTTAATACTTACCCCATGACTTCCCGATTGACCCAAAAGGGGGAAGAGATGTGTGTTAGGACTAATTAGAAAACTGGAATTGTGTATCTATGTTTTCCTTTTCATCAATTGTTTCATTAGCTATTATAAAATTAATCCCTCCTTGATTCCTCGATTGAGATCCACTTGGATCGAAAGAGGTTCTTGGAGGGTTTTCTTTTTAACAAGAACAACCATCTCAAAATTTACTAAAATTGACAAGACTCCAGTGTGTATGCTCTGCACTTGGCTACGGTTCGTCCGATCAGTCAAGTTGTATCAAAAGCACTTGAGTGACTAGAATAATTAGGATTCACTCTCCCAAATTGACAAACCATTAGGTGAAAATCCAACACCTAGATCAAACCATTACGGTGGCAAAATACCCAAAGGAAGCGAGAACTCCTGAAAAGTGACCTCGGGGCGCCGATCTCTATCACACCCTAATGAGTGCATTATGAACAATAGCCCCAAAGACTCCATTTATCCCACATATTCCTTATGTGTAGCCGTGAAGGTTTAGTTTTGGACATACTCCAAGTACTCTCGGGTATATCTGGAGTCCACCCCTTCGCCTAATTTTAATCAACTCACACCTCAAATTTAACTTAAAACGTACCAAGAGGCAATCACAAAACATTCACTCCAAGCACATGCAAGCACATTGATCTTATTTTTGACTCCATTCTAAGGAACTGGTTATTTTCTTGCTTTATATATATTGTGTCTCAGCATTGTGCTTTCGTGTGTTCATCTTTTATATCTTGCCATCTTCGATTATCTATAATTAAATTCCAAACTCCTAAGTAACTCATTCAGTTTAACATCACAAACACTAAGTAATTATCCTTAATAACTTAATAGGGTCTGCCCCCCTTGGCTTCGTTAGGAGTTGAGCCTAAACGGAGGAGTCAAGAACAAGGTGACAGCCTTGACTCGAGACTTGCCCCCAAGGACACACCGAGTGGCTTGAAGATTTCCGCCATGTGGCCCAGGTGTGTGAAAGGTGACAACACCTTTTGGCGCCGTTGCCGGGGATAAATCTTTTTATTCACGAGTATGTCTTTTGTTTTCTTCCTTTTTTTTTGCTTTGTTTGATGAATGCTTAGAGTAGATATTTAATTTTCATCTGGCAACTCCACTGACTTTTTTCCATTTTTTATTTTTACAAAGAAAAGAAAAAAATAATTTTTGTGAAAATATTTATAAATTCTTATTTTTATGTTTCACATGGCGACTCCATCGAAGGAATAAAACCCTGTTATCTCATAAAATTGTGAAGTTTTTTTGTGTGTAGATGAGCCCATGCGACATGATAAAACCTTTAAAGCTCATCACTTGACAGCTCCACCTTTTAAATACAAGGTTTAATCGTTATATCAAATGCATACTATTAAGTTTTTATATGGATGAATTAAAGGAGAAATATGGTGCCCAGTTAACCGTAATGTTTCATCCGATCGATTTCTCAAACATCCTGGGTTTTCCTAACTATTGTAATGGTTTGGGGGATGCATATAATTGGATTCCAGCATTTCATGGAAATTATGGTGATTCGGCCATCTGGCATGTCAAATCTTTCCTTCAGTTGATTACTGACTCCAATATTATTCATGAAGACAATATGATGGAAATGTTTGCTAGTACTTTTTGGGGTGAGGCCTGTTGTTGGTTCTATCGAGGCCTTCCTAATAAATGTATAACTTCTTTTCCAATATTCCTTCAGATGTTTTTATATTAGTGGCATGATGGTAGGGGTAGTATGAATGGTTTAAAATGTTCCTTGAAAAGATCTGTACCTTCTACCTATCTGGGACATAGTATCACACAGAAACATATGATGGACCTTTTGCCATGATACAAAGTATTGAAGACTTGGAATCACTTCTTGAACATTTAAGTGAAGAGGAGGTTCATGATACTCCCATAAAAGAGTTTCCTCATAGTTATTCGAGAAGGGAAGTAAGTAAGCAACTTATTAAAGAATATGAGGTCTCTCCCAATACATAGAAAGATTATGAGGAAGGGAAAATACAGGATGATTCTATTGAAGAGATTCAGGAGGAGCCCATGATGAAACACATTGTTGAAGACTCTGTTCATATCACCATAACTGAAAACATTGAATATTTGAGGTATTCTCAAGTGTGTTGCAATGCTGATATCTTTCCAGAAATCCCTCTAGAGAAACCCACTGAGCAACACATCCCAAGTGATCCCATTGAGCATGTCCAAAAAGTTTCCTTGATTGAAGATAATATTGAAGATCCTCTTCATGATATCATAGCAAAAGCCTATAAAGAAACTTATGATAAGATCAGTATGGTGTGTGGTGACACTAGACCTTGTTTTCCTCATGTTCATGAAGGTTTGGAAAGTTTATTTCCTTGTAATTTTTTTCTGAAGAAAATTGTTATGAATACAAGGAGGACATGGATAGGCAGAAGCATGATTCCATGGATGAAGAGCCCCCCCCATATGACATGGATGGGAGTGATGACTATTGGAATTTCATAGATAATCAAAATTGTGAAAATATTATGGAGAATCCCATCCAGGATATGTCCAACAAGGGGAGTGTCTATTCAAAAAATTGTGGAAGTCCAATCTACAATACGTCCATAGAGGGGAGCATGGATCTGGATGTCTGGGAAAAATTTAGTATGAAAGAAGAGCATTCAGAATTTTCATGTGATCATTCAGATTCATATCATGCAGAGCAGCACAAGGGTATCAATAATGAAGACATTGAGAAGCAGTGTTGTGAAAAGTCAGATGTGATGCAGTCAGTGGAATATCAGTCTCAGCCATCTTTTTCACATATAGAGGTTCCTTATGATTTTGAGCTACTTGGGGCTTGTGCAACAAGTTATCATTTGATAAGCCCCAGTGATCAGTATGATGATGTAGTCAGTCTGCTTCATCATTCTGATTGGTATATCAGTCATGTCCAGTCATGGATAGAAGCAACCTGCATGAGCACATACAAGTTGGGGAAGAATTCATATGACATTATTCATGCCTATGATCTCCCATCCATCCCACCCATTCTGAATCATCACGTAGGTTTGCAATTTCTGAATAAGGTATCCTTACTTTGGCCGGTAACCAAAGACAACGAAATTTTTTTTATGTTAATAAAATTCTTAGGTGGTTACATTGGATTTTTTATTACACCTAAACTTTTTATATCATGATTAGAGTAGGAAAATAAGCTCCTAAAAGAAAGCATTTACTTTCTGCATTTATGTTTTGTACTTAGCTATAATAAAACTTTATTTTCATAGTTAATTACATTAATTTTGTTTAAATAATTCAGCTTAATGGTTCATTTTGTTTTTATATAAAGCTTGTGCTACTGAGTTTTTTCTTGTCAAGTTGAGATTTTTTTACAGGGTATATAAACCAGAGATTCACTAGAGGCAAGGTCTTCATCTAGAGACTATATGTGCTTAATGATTAAGATGACGAGAAAAACTAATGTAGAATTGATGGTTTCAGGCCATTGTGCAAGTGGTCCATGGTGGTACTACCTCATGTATGCAACTAAATTATTATGAGAACCAAGACATATTTATAAGTCACAAGTGAAATTTTGAAATGTTGAACCTTGTAATGGGTTAGCATACACTATGAACCTAGTCTTGAATATTTTAAACTCGTAAATATATAGGGTTTATTTTTTATGCAATAGAGATTGAAATTAAGGACCCTACACATTCGTATTAGAGCTCAGGTTTGTAAATTCATGTGGGAGGGACCTTATGAAATTATTTTGTTGTATTATGGTATATATCATGTGATATATATTTGGTGTTTCCAACAAACATGGAGGTTGAGTCAATTTATTGTTAATTGTACTAAGAATGATCTTGTTCAAGAATGGAGGCCAAGTGAAGTGTTCATTGTTGGACTCCATTGAAGAGGTAAACTTGTAATAGGGTTTCACTAGAAGAAAAATACCCTTTCATTCATAATATCGCTTTATTGAAACAATAGCAATGTTGTTCCTCAAGATGTTCCAGGCTATAGAAATATGCCAGATCAGCCTCTGGAGGTTGAAAATATCCCCACTTTGGGCTTGTCTAAATTAATTATATCACTAGAAAGGGCGAATCTCACTTTGAAATATATTCTTGTAAACCTCATAACACTTCAAAGGATGGATTTTAAATATGTCAGGAAATAACTCTTGAAAATAATGATAGAACAATGCATATAACTTCTTTGTAAACTTTGGGCACCATAATTTTGTTTATCATGTTACTTTTGAGTTGTGACACAAACAACTCAAAAGTACCATGCACCAATATTATGCATGTGAAGTGCATTAAGTGATAAACTTAAGAAACAAACAAAATTTGGAACCTTGAATGTTTTCCAAAGGTTAACATTACCCACATGTAATGCATCATACAAATTTTTTCAAGGTTGACATGTTCTGTCAATGGTGTAATTGAACTTGTGACATTTTTATTTTCAACTAAAAGATACGATTTTATCAAGGAGTTTAATTTTGAATTAAAAGATAACGATAGAATCATTACCTATGTTTCTCATTGGTCATGTACTCAAAAAAATTAGCACTTTTTCTTTGTCTCGAAATGTGACCTACCTATGGATTTATTCTTCTTGGGATCTTATTTTGAATCAAACCTCCCCCTTTCAATAAATTTTTAGTTCTTGAAAATTCACTAGTTTTGGAGAAAAAGGTGAGGAAAACTATCCTCTACTTCCTCCTATCATTTGAAGGATTTACCCTTTACTAGAGTATGTCCTTTTGGTAAATCAAATTAGAATAGTTCATGCTCTCCTCCATAGATCTCATGAAACTTTGTTTAAAAAATGAAGTGTTCACCTTGTTTTGTTTGCACATTAGGTACCATATCTTCAACAAAAGTTAACATCAATATGCCTTATTTTTATTGATCAACCATAGAAGGTTTTAAAAAATTAGATTCTTTGTACTCTTTACGATTGAGAAATTCCCCATATATGGAAGGAAACCCCAATTGAAAATAACTCTCTCACCCAACATACAACCTTGAATGAACCGGATTGAATGCAGTTGATCTAATTTTTCAAATATTTCATCGATTAATATATTACCAAGGGTTTCGATTATAACCTATTAGTACTATTAGGTAAAATATTGAAAAAATTCATAAAAACATTATTATTTTGGATATGTAACAAGATGTTAATGTTGTATTATTACCACCTTGGAAATATCACAATATATTACAATATCAATAGTAATATTGTGATATTTACAACATTGGCTTAATCCTCTTCCTTTCTCCATATATTTCCTCCACACCAAGTTTCCCACCTTAGTTGGTGGCCAACTCTATCCTTATCAAGTTGTTCTTTGTACCTTTGTTATACCCTCTACAGTTACTCATGATCATTGATTATTTAAGGTGTTTATGGATAATAATATTGAGAGGATATCATGGTGGTAACATGTACCTAATATATTCATATACTTGTGGAGTGCAAGGTATCCAATTGGATTGTGTTTTACTAGAGAGTTTGTTTCTTTCAGTTTAGGAAGATATGACAATGCACAAAGATGTAGTTGATCATTTCAACAATTAAATATATGGGTGAATTGATGTAAGTATAAATTAGTGCATTTCCTTCAATGGATTTCTCAAATCATGATATCTAATTAATCATTGAAGTTGTTTATTTGGATGTCGTTACTCAGTTTTACTTGCCTCTATATTTGTTGTATGTTGTTAATATGAAAGTTGTTTTTTACTAGGTTAGTTGCAATAAATTGAAATGTTGGTTACACATGAGGTGTTCCAAAACATAAAGAAGTAAAAACAAGGTATTATAAGAAATATTGGTTATGACCTTAGTATATTTTTTAAATTTCAAAAGAGGTAAGTACCTTCAATAAGCAACTCAATCTATGGTTGCTAAGTAAATTGCACAATAAGTAAATTTTCAAATTAGTAATTTCAAGATGTGAAAACTAAGTGACCGATGGATGGAGTTGATGTTGAAAATTTTTCAAATTATTTTTTAATACACTAAAATTTTACATAGACTGGTGGTCCGCATGCCTCCACAATATGGGATGGTTTTGAGACTCAACTATGACGGAAACATATGCCATTACTCGGCATCTCCTATCTCATCCTACTTTCACTTGAACTTTCTTTGGTTGACATGATTGGAATTCCCGACATACCCATCTAATTCACGGTCATGCTGATCTTTATACTCATTGCTTATGTCATTAAAAATTAAAATCATACATGCCAATTAGGCCCATGAGATTGGTCGCATAAAGAAGGATCCAACTGCCATTTAATCAATTATTTCAAGCTAGTTTGGTGAATGGAGCACTAAAAACTTATATGAGAGAAAAAAATAAAGACAAGAAACAATTGATGAATACTTTTTAATTTATCAAG
This sequence comes from Pseudotsuga menziesii, assembly GCA_001517045.1. Taxonomy (NCBI): domain Eukaryota; kingdom Viridiplantae; phylum Streptophyta; class Pinopsida; order Pinales; family Pinaceae; genus Pseudotsuga; species Pseudotsuga menziesii. The sequence continues at coordinate 329,188 of LPNX010233197.1, forward strand.
TACTTTTTTATTGATTCTATCTCCCTTGCACTAGATGCATCAATGTGCATGTAGAAATAAACACCTTAATGTTAGATTTTATCATTTAAGCTAGCATTATGTTAGGATATTTAACTGAGAGAATAACAAGTACAACAATCAAACACAAGAGACAAGGAACACAGTGTTTTTCCTTGGGGAAACCATAAATGGAGAAAACCCTGCAACTTCCTTAGAGATAGAACCAGCACCAAATGTAAAACCCCAAAACAGTAAGATGATATCTCAACAGCAATAAGCTCTTTCTTCCTTGCCCCATTGTCTTCCTCTTCCTCAGCTATGCACTAAAATTGAGTGTGAGTGAGTGTGTGCTAAATAGAGAGTCTAGCTCTCTATTTATACTAATTCCCGACATGACTAAACCCTACTAGGGTCAACTTATCTAGTAGAGTCTAATAACCCTAGTGCACTGGAACTGCGGGGGACTTTAACCCTTAATCAATAGAAGGGTTACCCACAATAACTTGACATGACTTGTTTACATTATAGAACCTCCTGATTGGAACATTGGGGAATGAAATGACTCAAGTACATTACAAATACATCCCGAAATAAACATCGGGTTACAATACATAAGAAATACAAGTGAATACATTCGGAAGTTACATATACATCAACACTCCCTCTTAACTAGGAAGGTATTCTCTTGACACAATTTTCAGTACAAGTCTTCTTCTTTATATCATCTGGGTCATCATCAAGGTCTCATCATCTTCGTCTTCAAGTCATCTTCATCTTCAAGTCATCTTCATCTAGATCTAGATCATTACTCGATCTAGATCGTCATCACTGGATCTGGATCATCCCTCGATCTGGATCATCATGACTAGATCTGGATCATCACTAGATCTAGAACATTACTCGATCTTGATCATCACTACTAGATTTGGATCATCACTCGATCTAGATCATCTCGAAGACATCATAATTGGATCTGAATCATAGCTCAATCTAGATCATCACTCGATCTGGATCATCTCGGATACATCATAATTGGATCTGAATCATAGCTCAATCTGGATCATCATTGGGTCATCATCATATGTGCTATCTCATGATTCTTCTCATCACAAGAAGTTCTACAGAGCCAACCCTTTTTCATGCTGGTTGTAGGCCTACCTCCTTGTAGGTATTTGGTAGCCCTTATATCTGACCCTAAGTCAGAATGGCCAGCACTCACATCTGACCTTGACTCATCAGAAAGGCACAGCACTTACATCTGACCTTAAATCGTTAGAAAGGAGCTCAGTCCTAGACTGAGGGTTCCTGGTAACTGACCAGGTGCCTCCATTCAGAGAATGGCAGTAGCCCTTACATTTGACCCTAAGTTAGAATGGCCAGCACTCATATCTAATCTTGACTCATTCGAAAGGTGGTAGCCCTTATATATGATCATGTAGGAACCAATCCTACAATCACATTAGAATGGTCGACACTCACATCTGACCTTGACTCGTCATAAAGGCGGTATCGCTTACATCTGATCATGTAGGAACCAATCCTACAATCACATCAGAATGGTCATCACTCACATCTAACCTTGACTCATCAAAAAGGTGGTAGCCCTTACATCTGATCATGTAGGAACTAATCCTATAGTCACATCAGAATGACCAACACTCACATCTGACATGGAAGGAATAAATCCTCTCACCATGATAGAATGGAAACAACCCTTATATCTGATCAAGTGGGAACACATTCCTCAATCACATCAGAATGGCCATGCACTCACATCTGATCATGTAAGACTACATATTACAATCGAATCAGAAAGGCCCTCAGTCCTAGACCAAGTATTCCTAACAACTCACCAGGAAGCTCCATTCCAAGAACGGCAATAGCCCTTATATCTGATCATGTAGGAACCAATCCTACAGTCATATCAGAATGTCTCTCAGCACTTATATCTGACATGGAAGGAAATAATAATCTCACCATGATAGAATGGCTCAACCCTTACATCTGACCTACTCGTTAGAATGGCTTACGAACTCATCACTTCCCCTTGGAAGGGACCTCGATATGAAGAACACCAAGATTCTCCTTGAAGTACTCAAACTTCACTCTGGCCAATGGATTCGTTAACACATCAGCTATCTGTTCATCCGTCGCAACATACTGACGCTTCACTACTCCCCTCTGCACCATAGCCCTGATATAGTGATACTTGATCTTGATATACTTCGACTTGTCATGGAACACTGGGTTCTCTAACAACTTCACATAACTCTGGTTCACAATGTATACAAGTAGAATCCAACTGGAGATCAAATAAATCAGACAGTAGCTTCCTGAGCCATACTACCTGACAACTACCTGAACAAGCTGTGGCATACTCTGCTTCAGCTGTAATCAAAGCCACACGGGATTGGTTCTTGCTAAACCAAGAGATCACACCTGATCCCATACTGAAGCAACACCCTGAATTGCTCTTCCTATCGATGGCACTTCCTGCCCAATTTGAATCAACATAACCCTCTAGGCTAATATTCTGATTCCTATCATACTTGAGCCCATAATCAACTGTACCCCTCAGGTACCTCAGAATATGCTTTGCGGCAATCAAGCAAACATGTCTCGGATCTGTCAAGAACTGGCTCAAGGTGTTCAAAGCAAAGCAAATATCTGGTCTCGTGTTTGTCAGGTACATCAAGGACCCAATCATCTGACTATACATCGTAGCATCAACCACTTCTGATGAAGAATCACTAAATAGCTTCAAGTTCGATGCCATATGTGTGGTCATGGCCTTTCAATCCATCATCCTGAATCTCTTCAGGATCTCTACCATATATTTCCCTTGTCCTCGGGAAATCCCATCTGCACTCTGCCACACCTCCATACCTAGAAAATAATGCATCATACCCAATTCCTTCATTTTGAACTCGACAGCAAGCTTTCTCTTTGTATCAGTAATCAACCCATCCATACCTGTTACAAACATATCATCTACATACAGTAGGAGCATCACTAGGTTGCCATCTTCAACCTTGTAGTAAAGGTTGGAATCTGCTTTACTCTTGGTAAAGCCCAAACTAGATAGAAAGTTGTCAATTCTGTTGTACCATGTCCTGGGTGTCTATTTCAAACCATACAGGGCTTTCTTCAATCTACATACATGAGACTCCCTGTCATGTGTCTCAAAACCGAGTGGCTACTCCACATACACTTCCTCTTCTACTCCACCATTCAAGAAAGCACTCTTGACATCCATTTGGTGTATCTTCCATTTCATTACTGTAGCCAGAGCAAGTACTGATCTGATGGAAGTGTATCTAGCTACAAGTGCAAAGGTTTCTTCATAATCTATTCCTTCTTTCTAGTAGAAACCACGAGCAACAAATTTTGCTTTATATTTTTCTATGCTACCATATGCAACATACTTGATCTTGTAGATTCATTTGGAAGTAATAATAGACTTCCCCTCTAGTCTTGGGACAACATCCCAAACATCATTCTTCATGATCGATTGATACTCTTCAATGATAGCATCCTTCCATTCTTTCTGTTTTGCCGCTTCTTCATAATTGGAAGGTTCTTTATCGATGAAATCACATAGTAATGCTACATACCCGAAGCAGGATCTGGTCCTCTTTCTTTCTCTATGATTCTCTTATGGAGCCCCATATATTTCCGCACCTTGGATAGCTTCTCATACCCAAGTAGGTTTCCTCTTATGGGGATTATTCTCTAGAGGTAGATCTACATGTTCTTAAGATTCTTCAAATTCTCGATCTTCTTCTTGAGCTTCTTCATTCATGGTTGTATCATGAATTTTGGGTGCTTCTGCTTCTATAGGTTCTTCAGCAGGTCTCTTTCTAGATTTGTTGTAAGATGAGTCTTCATCAAATGTCACATCCCTACTGATGTCGATATTCTTGAATCCTGGGAAGTATATTCTGTAAGCCTTCAAGATTTTAGAGTATCCCACAAATATACCCATCTTTCCTAAAGGATCTAATTTAGTCCTCTTCTCTTTTGGAATGTGTATGTACACTAGACAGCCGAATATTCTGAGATGGTTGAATTCTAGTTTCTTGTTGGAGAAGACTTCTTCAAGAGGCTTGTTCTCGAGTACTCTGTGTGGAATACGATTCTGTACATACACCACTATTCTGGCAGCTTCTGCCCAAAGATGCATAGGAAGATCTTGATCATGAAGCATAGCTCTTGCAGCTTCCATGATAGTTATGTTCTTCCTTTCTACAATCCCATTTTGTTGTGGATTATAAGGAGTGGACAAATCCCTCTTAATCCTTGAGTCTTTGCATAACTTTTTAAATTCATTTGATGTGAATTCTCTGCCATTCTCTGATTGAAAGGTCTTGATCTTCTTTTCTATGTGATTCTTGATCGAGGCTTTGAATTCCTTGAACTTGCTGAATACTTCATCTTTGTTCTTCATGAAGTAAATCCATGTCTTCCTAGAAAAGTCATCAATAAAAGAAACATAATATACATACCTGCTTATTGAGCTTGATGAAATTGGACAACATACATCAGAGTGGATGATTTCCAAGATTCCTTTTGCTTTGCTTTAGCTACTTGGAGATGTCTTCTTTGTATTCTTTCCTTTCGCACATCCTTTGCAGACCCCATCATGTTTTGCTTGAATTTCTGGAAGACCTTCAACATCTTTGCTTGCAAGTGGTAGTGCTCTGTAATGCACATGTGCAAGCCTTCTATGCCAAAGTTCATTTGGCTCTATTGTGTCATGGACCAAGGCTTGTTCTTGATGGCCCTTCAATTTGTATAGACCTCCTTCTTGTTCCCCCATTACTACTGCATCATTAATAGTCTTTCCCTTTGGCCACATGATAACCTAGAAATCTATAAATGCAACCCTCATGCCTTTTGCATATAATGCAGATATGGAGAGAAGGTTCTTCTTGAGTCCTAGTACAAAAAATACATCTTGCATCTTCATAGACTTTCCAGATTCTAGCTTATAGGAGGATTCCCCACTACCTTTTATTGGAAATTGGTAGTCATCTCCAAGTTTCACCTTGTGAGATGATTCATGTTCTGAAAGTTTTACAAAGGACTCTTTGAATCCTCTTATATGTTTGGAATCCCTACTGTCTATAAGCCAATCATTTCTTCCATGAGTAATGTTTCCCGTGAGAGTAGAAATCAAGACATATTCTTCATCACTTAAAGAGTCTTCACTTTCATAGGTGGTTCTCTTCTTGGATGCTTCATTATCCTTTGCAGCATGAGCATGATGTCTTCTCTTGTTTCCCTTTTTCTTATTTTGTCTTTTAGGAAAATCTTTTGCAAAGTGTCCTACTTCATCATATGTATAACATCTGCTTCTAGACAAGTATTTTCTAGAGTTAGTTTTAGAGAAATGCTTACCTCTGGAGTGATGAGAAAATCTTTTGCTTTTCTTAGAATGAACAGTGAGGGCTTGATCTTCACTTCCCATCTTTTCTTCTCGAGTTGCTATCTGAGCTTCTTCTTGAGAGCATTCTTCCCATAGTCTGCTAAACTTGACTAACTTATTTCTGGCACATATCCCTTGAATAAAGGAGTCCCATGATCTAGGGAGACCATTCAAGGTGGTCATCACAATATCTGCATTCTCCACTTCTTCATCTACTGCTTCTAGCTATTCCTTGATGTGACAAACCCTTGTAAAGTAAGACTGGATGGTCTCAGCATTCTGGATCTTTACATTCTTTAGTTGGTTTCTCAGAGTCATCTTCCGGTTTATATTCTTCCCTTCAAAAAATTTGGTCAAGGAATCAAACATAGCTTTAGGTGTCTTTAGGGAGGACACCTGGGGTATGAGGTGATCCTTGATTGAATCAGCAATGATCCTCTTTTCCATAACCAAATTCTTCTTGTGTAAGGTCTTAGCCTCATCTCCCTTTGGAACTGGAACCTCCTCATTGATATAGGAGTCCAACTAATTTTCTTTCAGGACCAGGGATATCATATACTTCCAGGATCAGAAGTTATCAGCTCCCTCAAGATTTTCATCAAGCTTGGTATGATGAGACATATTAACTAAGAAACTCAAATGGAAATACAAAATATTTAGATCTTACCAGTTCAAGATGTCAGATCTGAATTTGTAGATGAAATTCTGTAGTGTTGGTTAAGGATCAGATTAGGGTTTTGTTTTTCTAGAGTTTTGTCCAACCAAATTCTTTGATCTTGATCCCTAACTTCAATTTTGGGGAGGAGATCAATCCAGGATTGGGATGATTGAAAAATTCCACTTCTGTTGAAAGCCCTAATTTTCAGCAGTAGTGTCGGGTCCAAAACTGAAAAACCTCAGAATTGGATTCTGCTTCGAGGAGAGTTATTCCAACATTATTTTGCTGAAAATATATGGAGAGAGATCCAAAAAGTGGAAGCCCCAGTTCCGGAAATTGCATAGTTTCTTCTTCTCAAGTTAGCTCTTATACCATTTTAGATTTTATCATTTAAGCTAGCATTATGTTAGGATATTTAACCGAGAGAATAACAAGTACATCAATCAAACACAAGAGACAATGAACACAGTTTTTTTCCTTGAGGAAACCATAAATGGAGAAAACCCTGCAACTTCCTCAGAGATAGAATCAGCACCAAAAGTAAAACCCCAAAATAGTAAGATGATCTCCTGACATCAGTAACCTCTTTATTCCTTGCCCCAGTGTCTTCTTCTTCCTCAGCTATGTGCTACAACTGAGTGTGAGTGAGTGTGTGCTAAATAGAGAGGCCAGCTCTCTATTTATACTAATTCTCTACATGACTAAACCCTCCTAGGGCCTACTTTTCTAGGAGAGTCTAATAACCCTAGTGCCCTAGAACCGTGGGGACTTTAACCCTTGATCAATAGAAGGTTTATTCATAATAACTTAACATGACTTGTTTACATTATAGAACCTCCTGATAGGAACATTGGGGCATGACATGACTCAAGTACATTACAACTACATCCTAGAATAAACATCAGGTTACAATACATAAGAAATACAAGTGAATACATTCTGAAGCTACATATACATCAACACTTAAAGTACATAGTTTTGCATCAACTAGACATATTGGGCAACAGTGACCAGTGGATGGAGCCAATGTTGAAAAATTTTCAAATTATTTTTGAATGCATTAAAATTTGACAAGGACTGGTGGTTCACATACCTCCACGATATGGGAGGGTTTCCATACTCAAATATGACAGAAACGATGGCCATTACGTAGTGTCTCTAATCTCATCCTACTTTCATTTGAACTTTCTTGGGTTGACATGCCTGGAATTCCCTACATACACATCTATGTCACAATCATGTTGATATTTATACTCATGGCCTATTTCATTCAAAATGAACATCATGCATGCCAATTAGGCCCATAATATTGGTCACATGAAGAAGGCGCCAACTGACATTTCATCAATGACTTCGAGCTAGTCTGGTGAATGGAGCACAAAAAACTTCGATGAGAGAAAAAAACAAAGACAAGAAACATATGATCAATCTTATGAAATTTATCATGTAATTTTTTATAGAAATTATCACCCTTGAAATTGATATGTATAGGTGAATGTCAAAATAAGTTTAAAATAAACACCTAAAAGACATAGTACTATAGTGACTAGGCATGGGCAACAGTGAAATTTGACATGGAATGGAGAATATGACCAAAATGATGATAGTATAAACTTGAATGAGATTCTCTTGATTTCAAGAATAATATATTCTCTACTAAACAAGGCCAAGTGCGTGAAGTTGGAATTTCATATCCCCCCCACTCACTTTACTCTCAATTCCTCAATACCCAATCTATCTACTATTAAATATTTGAAAGAAACATAATTAATAATAATCAAACATAGAAACTAAGAAAATAAATATTCAAGGTAAATGAAAGATAACAAAGCAACCAAAAACATATGAATACATACCTCGTACATCTCAATATTTTCATATCATTCATCTTCTTCTTCATCTAACTCGTCATCTATATCATCTGGTTCAAATTTCCTATTGAAAAGATTGGCCATATCAATATCATCATCGTCACTATCGTCAATTCCAAACATATCATCATCTGAAACATAGTCTCCTACATTTGGTTCAATTTCTTCAAATTCTTCTTCTAACACATCGCCATGAATAACATCTTCATTCAGAACATTGTCTTCAACGTCTCCTTGATCTTCCTCAACATCTTTGTCTTATTCATGAAATAATTGCTCCTCTACATCATCTTATTCTTTAATATCATCTTCTTTTGCTACAATATACTTTATCAGCCTTCCTCTTGGATCATATCTAACAACATATGACCAACCCAATTTACCTTGAACCTCTAAGTGAAATACATGTTCCCATTGGCTTGAAAGAACATAGAGCTATGATCTTGACTCAACATTATTAGTCCTTGTATTAACTATGGTAAAATCATTAGCATGTTAAATAACAGTTCTCTTAGGATCACGTCCATTTATTCTTATCCTATACCATTTGGCATCAAACATAACTAACTTGAACGAGTTAAAGTCACACTCAAGTATATCATGCAAATATCCATAGTATCAATTTTCAGATCCTTGGGTATGTATGTCACTCCTAGAGTGGACATTAGTAACCTGAAATACCGTTGTTATCCCACTAACATAAGTTTTTCCTCTTTTCATAGAACTTTTTGATGAGAAATTTACGACCATTGCAACACATGGTTTTGTGTGTTTCAACTACAATATGCCAAACACATAAAAAAAAACATTGTCAATTCATATATATATTTCTACTCAAAAATTATGCAAAATATGAAAAAACCACATCATATGCATCTAGATAATATTTAAAAACTAAGTAGCATGGGTGAAAATGCTTGCCTATTTATTTTTTAAACCATGTGCTAAATCATTTTCCCTTTGAGTAATATTTGTATCTCATCTAACTTCAACTTATTTGACCAATGTAGACACACCTTCCCATGTTAACCTACCATTGTTATAATTTTTACATCATTCAAACCATATATTCATCCATTCAATATTGGTTGCAATGTATCAATGTATCGCATCCCACTCTGCACTAGTCGTATTAAAATAAATCAATGAACATAAAATTAGTTACTGTGGTATACCTTCATATTAATAATGGATTATCTAGAATGATTAAAAATTAAATAAGTATGACATACATTACAAAATATATTAGATGTATTATAAATATACAGTATCTACTTAGATCTCACTTTCCTCATTCTACGTTTCCCCAATAGGTGCTCCCCTTCAAATATTCTGTTGGAGTTGGCATATGAAATGTGATCCTCATGATTAATACTTGCATATATTTTAGGACTATATTGAGTGATATAAACCATGGTTTGATATACCATATATCCCTCTACCATAGAAACCTCAAGATGTGCTCTTTGTTTTACCAAAGTGTTGAGTGATTTCAAGTTCCTCTCAACCATCCACATTGACCTTGTGTGTGTAGGTCCACACTTCTCAATATCCTCAACTTGGTGTATGAGGTAGTGTCCTTGTGCATTAAAAATGATGGAGGTAGATAATTGTTCATTTCACACATTAAACAAGGAATTTGTCTCCTCCAATACTATATACCTTCTTGATTTATTTCTTTAGATGACAACCATATACATATGATGCAAGTAAATCACAAGTTTCAACAAAAATGTATATATTACATTACCATTAAAACAAATGCATGTAGTCAAACTCAAAATAATTTGTACAAAGAATTAACAAACAAATTACAATTTGCATATAAATTTCCACTTACCACATGTATTTTCCCATATCATATATAACTTGTTTCACATTGTTGTCATTTTTTTCTTGGAGAGATAGAGGTAGAACAAGCTGCATAAAAAAAATGATCTATCGTTATTTAATCCCAAGTTAGTATAGAAAGAAAAAAACACTAACAAGATCATGTTTCACCAATATACAATGTATACGCCAAAATAATAACCTTAATGAAAGTATGCCAATCATGATATTTTACCCCACCTAATTCACCTTTCTTTGTTAGGATATTCTTCATGTTTGAACAAGATATAGTGGGAAATTAATTTTCTTAACATATTTTCTTTGTTGCTCTATAGATAACCATGGAAGGGCACTGATATTTTGGGTGTCTCCATCGCTATTTGAACCAATCACACTTTGCAATGCATGATTGGCCTCCTTAATGGAATTACAAATCTTAACATTTTTTTCTTATCTCTCTTACCATCTAATAATTTCCATAAGGTATCTATTATGTTGTTCCTAGTGTGCATTTTATCAAACAAATGAATAATTTCTAGATTCTCATAGTAGGGGATCCTACTAAATTGCTTGAGATAAATTTTCATTCCTCATGGAAGCACCTCATTATTGTTTCATTGATCAGAAAATTCAATACGAAGTACAATTTATAAAGATATTAGAACAACATTTTCAATTAGTAAACTGATCATAATGCAATAAAAATATACAATATTCAAAACATTTAATGTATATATTGATAGATAGACAATTTCATCCATACCATTACAATTTGAATATCTTTTATATTGCTTCATCCATAGACCAAATGTCATTCTTCATGGTTTTAATCTAGTCTCTTCTTTCCCATTGAAAAGATATTTTTCAGTAGTCTGATACCTATGGTTCTTAGAAAGGAAGTTCCTATACTCATTAAACACCTCCTTTTGTAAAATTATTGAATGACAAGATCCCATCTTAGGACCACAAACTGGACATGAAAATTTACCCTTTGTTTTAAGACCAACAAGAGATTTATTATTTTTTATATCAATTATTTATAATGAAGTATGTATAATTATGTAGGGTAAATTTATAACACACCACATAAATCTGTTAGCCTAGGGAATCATGAATTGTCCATAAACTCATTGCAAGGAATTGAAATTCCATTTGTGCATTTGTTGGTCTAGAGATATCATACATAGTGAAGCCCTTCCATAACTATACTAAGTCATGGATAAGGGGCACCATATTTATTACATTGATATATTTGACCTGGTATTTACCTTTTTTATTTAACATAAAGTACAAAATTACGATATATATGAGTAAATAAAAATATATGAGACATTATTTCAAAACATAACTGAACATAATTAATAAACAAAAAAAAGAAGACATAATTATGAAATGAAGAAGACAAATGAGATGTTACATTGTTAAACAAAATCCAAACAAATTATAAATACCTGGAACAATCATTGCCAACTATATGTGCTCCTTAATTATTGACATCCATGGAGGAATGTTATTGTTAATAACAAAAACATGCCATAGCAAGTAGGTAGGTCTAAGCTCTCCAAATGGATTGACACCGTCAACTACCAATGAAATCCTAATATTACGAGGTTCTTCTTTAAAATTTGGCCATATTTATTCTATATTCATAAATATATATCCATCTGCAGGAATTCAAAGAAAAACATATTCACTTTTATTCTTTGCATGGTAATCCATTAACTATATTATCCTTTTGCACCTGAACAATTTTCATAAACGTGGAATTATGGTAACATAAAAAATAACCTTGCAAGGCACCTTTTTTGTTACTTTGTTGACTCAATATCTACTATCTTCACATTTTGGTAATTTTTTTTTCGACATATGCTCTTTATAGTAGAGAATACCATTAGTAGGATATGCATGAATATCTTGATACTCCATTCCAATATCTTTCCTTTTGGCATATAAATCTTGGTATGTGAAAGGTAAAATATTTGATGGAGGTAAAAAAAATTCACCTATCAATATACAACATAAAAAAAAGTACTACTTGTTAATGTAAAGAATATTAGTCATAGATATTACATCCAAATGTTACATATGATGATTAACTAACATTAAAAAACAGGGGAAAAATAAAAACTTTGTCATCGTGTACTATGTTAGATTTTTATCATTCAAGCTAGCATTATGATCTTAGGATCTTATTAGAGAGAATAGCATGCACAGCAATAACCACAAGAGACAAGAGACACAAATAATTTTCCTTGGGGAAACCATAAAGAAGAAAAGCACGCAACTTCCTCAGAGACAGAATCAGCACCAAAAAAAAACCAGAAAAACATAAAGATGGTCTCCCGACAACAGTAGTCTCTCTCTTGTCTCAGCAACTTCTCTTTCACTCATACGCCCCAATGAGTGAGTGTGTGTATGATAAATAGAGAGGCTCAATCTCTATTTATATTATTTCATTCACTTGAATCCCACTCCAACATGTTGGCCTCAGTTAACAATTACTTACTAGAGCTGACATCTCTAAGAGTGTCTAATAATCCTAGTGCCCCACAACTTGTGGGGATTTTTCCTCCTCCGACCAACAAGGAGGGTTATCCTTAACAAAATGGTGGGGACTATTGCCCCGACTTACAATGACTCACCTAGGGTCAACTTCTTTGGGATACTCTAATAACCCTAGGGACCCACAACTGGGGGGACTTTAACCCTTGACCAATTGCAGGGTTACCCACAATGACTTGACATGACTTGTTTACATTATAGAACCTCCTGATAGGAACATCGGGGCATGACATGAATCAAATACATTACAGACACATATCGGAATAAACATCAGGGTACAATACATAAGATATATAGATGAATACATTTCAAAGTTACAAATACATTAACACTCCCTCTTAACTAGGAAGGTATTCTATCGACACAATTTATCAGCAGAAGTCTTCTTCTCTACATCATCTAGATCATCATTGATTCCTCTTCATCTTCAAGTCATCTTCATCTTCAATTTATCTTCCTCGTCAAGTCATATTCATCATCAGATCAGGATCATCACTGGAACATCATCATTGGATCTGGATCATCACTCAATCTGGATCATCACTGGAACATCATCACTAGATCTGGATCATTACTCAATCTGGATCATCACTGGAACATCATTATGGGATCTGGATCATCACTGGATCATCATGGGTGCTATCTCGTGATTCTTCTCATCACATGAAGTTCTAGAGAGCCAACCCTTTTTCATGTTGGGTGTAGGCCTAGCCTCCATGTAGGTCTTATTCAGCACTTATATTTGACCCTAAGTCATAATGGCTCATCCAGCACTTACATATGACCTTGACTCATCAAAAAGGCATGCCCAACACTCACATCTGACCATGAGAGAAACTTAATCCCCTCACCATGTCAAAATATCCCAGCCCTTACATCTGACCATGGAAGGAACTTCATCCTCTCACCATGTAAGAATGGCCCAGCCCTTACATCTGACCTTGACTCATCAGAATGGCCCAACCCTTACATCTGACCTTGACTCGTCAGAATGGCCCAGCCCTTATATCTAACCTTGACTCATCAGAATGGCCCAGCACTCATATATGATCATGTGAGAACACATCCTACAGTCATATCAGAATGGCCCTCAGTCCTAGACTGAGCTTTCCTGGTGACTGACCAGGTGCCTCCATTCTCCTAGAGAATGGAATCAACCCTTATATTTGATCAAGTGGGAACCAATCCCTTAATCACATCATAATGGCCATGCACTCACATCTGATCATGTAATACTACATCTCACAGTCATATCAGAAAGGCCCCCAGTCCTAGACCGAGTATTCCTGGTAACTGACTAGGAACCTCCATTCAAAGAATGGAAACAATCCTTATATCTGATCAAGTAGGAACCAATCCTATAGTCATATCAGAATGGCTTAGCATTCATATCTGACATGGAAGGAACCAATCCTCTCACCATTACAGAATGGATCAGCCCTTACATATGACCATGGAAGGAACCAATCCTCTCACCATGTCATAATGGCTCACGGACTCATCACTTTCCCTTGGAAGGAACCTCAATCTGGAGAACACCAAGCTTCTCCCTGAAGTACTCAAACTTCACTCTAGCTAATGGCTTCATCAACACATTAGCTATATGTTCATCCATCACAACATACTAAAGCTTCACTGCTCCTCTATGCACCATATCCCTGATATAGTGATATTTGATCTCGATATGCTTCGACTTGCCATGGAACACCAGGTTCTCTAACAACTTCACACAACTTTGGTTGTCGCAATATATACAAGTAGTATCCAACTGGAGATCAAATAAATTAGACAGTGGCTTCCTCAGCCATAATGCCTGACAACTAGCTGAACGAGCTACAGCATACTCTACTTTAGTTGTACTCAGTGCCACATAGGACTACTTCCTGCTAAATTAAGAGATCACGCCTAATCCCATACTGAAGCAACACCTTGAAGTGCTCTTCCTATAGATGGCATTGCCTGCCCAATCTAAATCAACATAACCCTCCAGGTTAATCTTATAATTTGTATCATACTTGAGCCCATACTCAATTTCACCCTTTGAAACCATCAATAGAACATGTCTCAATGTGTTCACAACAAAGAAAATAGGGGGTCTTGTATCTGGGAGGTACATCAAGGAACCAATCATCTGACGATGTAGCATCAACCGCTTCTGATGAAGCATCACTCAATAGCTTCAAGTTCAATGCCATGGATGTGGTCATGGCCTTGCAGTCCATCATCCTAAATCTCTTCAGGATCTCTATTGCATATTTCCCTTGTCCCATGGAAATTCCATCTGCATTTTGCCACACCTCCATGCCTAGAAAATAGTGCATCGACACATCACAGGAGCATCACTGGTCTTCCTCCTTCAACCTTGAAGAAAAGGTTGGAATCCACTTTACTCTTAGTAAATCCTAGATTCATTAGTAATTTATCCATCCTGTCATACCATGTCGAACCTCAGGATATTCTACAGTCACTCCCTCTGAAGCATCATACTCCCTATGTCTTCCATACTTGATGCACTAAAACATTCTGTACTGGAGTGACAAGTAGCTTCCTCTACTACTAATATTCTATGTATCCATCTAGGGTCACTGGATACCAAGATCCTCTATCTTTGAAAGTGTTCTTCTCACACCCATATGTGAGATTGTCATCCTTTATCAACATTGTAGCAAAGGTTCAGATCTTCATCAAGCTCCTCATGTATAGGTTATCCCATGGGTGTCTTCTGAGCTCGTACAAGGCCTTCTTTCATTTGCACCCATGATTTTGCCTGTCATGTGACTTCACTTCCAGTGGCTGCAAATGTCTCTTTGTAGTTTATGCCTTCTTTTCGTGAGAAGCCTCGTGCTACGAATCTTTCCTTGTATCCCACGATGTTTCCATCTACTACCTGATGGAACTATGAACTTCCCTTCACATATCGATATTGCATCCTAGACATCATTCATCTTGAACTGGTCTTCCCTTTCTTCTTGGTTACTTCTTCATATCTTGAAGGTTTTGCATCAATGATTTCGCTGCATTCGTCATATTATTCTTTATCTGTCGTCACTTGTTCTTCGGAACAAGTCTCATCCTTTTTTGCTTGTAGGTGATTATGTATGCGATCTTTCCTACAAGTCAAATGCATTTGTATGGTTAGAAACATTTCATAAGGAATATTCATAATGGAAAATTCTTATGCATAAATATATGATCATGCAACTACTTTAGCCAATACAACATTCATCCATATCTCACGGAAACGTTTGTAGATGCCTTCCATCTCTACCAGGACAACATTGAGATTGTGCACTAATCCAATATATCAGCAAATAGGTTTCATTCTAGATAAGTAGCAATGGAGAGTTGTATAGCACCATGAGATACTTACCCATTAGATGCATATTAGTATTATATTGTCATTAATGCAAACATTCAATCATGCATAATACATCAACTAAATATAAACAAATGCATAATAAAACAATATCATGAAATGACAATTGAATACTTATCTTTATTTGTTTCGTGGGTAGACTCCTTCTTGATCCTTTAGCTTTATCATCTTCTTCATTCATAATAGCATCGTTTATTTTCCAAATGCTAAGGTGGATAAGAGGTTCTTCAATAGTTTAGTTCTTCATATTCCTCATTGCTTGAGGGATCTTCTTTGGATGGTGAGAGCTTGATCTTCAATTGCTTCCATCTTCTCTTCTCTTATTATGAGTCAAGCTTCTTCTTCTTCCTAGAGTCTGCTGAAAGTAATCACTTCCTTCTGGCACACATTCCTTGAATGAATGAATCCCATGATCCTGGGAGACCATTCAAAGTGGCTATCACCACTTTCTTCTACCACTTCAAGTTGTTCTTTGATTTGAGAGACCCTTGTAAAGTATGACTGTATGGTCTCTACATTCTGGATCTTCACATTCTTCAACTGGTTTCTTAAGGTCATATTCTGATTTATGTTCTTCCCTTCAAATATATTGGTCAAGGAATCAAACATATTCAGTGTCTTTAGGGAATACACTTGTGGTACAAGTTGATCCGTGACTGAATCAGCAATGATCTTCTTGGCCTTGACCAAGTTCTTCTGGTGTAAGGCTTTTAGCCTCATCTCCCTCTGGAACTGGAACCTCTCTACTTATGTAGGTGTCCAAATCATTTTCTTCAGAGAGATAATATACTTCCATGCTTAGAATTTGTCAACTTCACCAATATTATCATCAAGCTGATGTGATAGATCACTTTTAAATGAGAACCTCAAATGAAAATAGAAAAAGATTAGATCTTCTCGATTTGAGGTGTCCGTCGTGGTTCCGAAGCTGGCTGATCTAGGGTTTGTCAGAGAAACCCTAATTTTAAAAAATTGGAATCTTTTAGATATTATTGGATAGAAATATATATCTCTTCAATGTGATCTATCCAATCTACTTATTTTCTGAAAACAGTGGAGGGAAGCTCCCGAAACAGGAAACCCTAGTTTTCCAATTTCTTCTGCAGAAATTCCTGATACTGTTTCTACGGTATCTCCGAAATTAATACTCCTCTATGTTTGAAACATATCATTGAGGTATCCTTTCCTGTCCCTATTCCAAAACCATGGGTTTCATCAGAATTGGTTTCACCAATTGGGATTTATGATCATTTTCCCAAGGTGGCCTGTTACAGGACTATTCATAATAGCAAAGTTGTACAAACTTCCACGTGTCACAGTTTGATCTTCTGGGTCTAAACATTGGACCAAATAAATTAAATTCTGCTCCCTTTCTATAACATCTTCATAAAATTCATTTGGACCTTTGGATCCCGATATATATCAATTCTCCCTATGTGTCATGTTTAGGGATAAATCCTGGAAGAGGCTGGAACCCTAACTTGGAGGGATCATATCTCTCAGAATATAGTGAATCTGAGGTTGAATTTTGGAAATAGTGTAAATAATAATTTTATCTTCATCCTCTGAATTTTTCCACTCCTGGTCCTTCTCCAATATCGTGATATAGCGAATGTACCAAAACTTATCAGTTTTAGTATTTAGGGTTTTTCCAACTCAGGGTCAAACTAGGGTTTGACTTTCCTGAAGTTTCAACCAACCAAAAATCTTGACCCAGGTCTCTAAAATTTTATTTTTAAGAGGAGAGAAATACTATGACGGGCTCACTCAAAAATTCCTCTTTTGTAAGAAGCCCTAATTTCTCACACCAAAAACTAAAAATGCTCGGAATTGAATTTCCCTTTGACAGAAAGATGTGCCCTTCAATGGAGAGTCAACCTAGCATAATTTTTTCTAATGGATTGTGGAGAGAGACCAAAAAATTAAGAATCCCTAGCTTCTATAGCTGCACAATGTCTTCTTCTCAGGTTAGCTATGATACCATGTTATATTTTTATCATTCAAGCTAGCATTATGATCTTAGGATCTTATCTGAGAGAATAACATGCACATCAATAAACACAAGAGACAAGAGACAAAAAAAAATTCCTTGGGGAAACAATAAAGGAGAAAACCTCACAACTTCCTTAGAGATAGAATCAACACCAAAAGAAAAACCCAAAAAAACATAAAGATGATCTCCCGACAGCAGTAGTTTCTCTCTTGTCCCAACAACTTCTCTTTCACTCATGCGCCCCAATGAGTGAATGTGTGTGTGATAAATAGAGAGGTTCACTCACTATTTATATTCTTTCTTTCACTTGAAGCCCACTCCAATATGTCAACCTCACTTAACAATTACTTACTAGAGCTGACATCTCTAGGAGTGTCTAATAACCCTAGTGCCCCACAACTTGTGGGGAATTTGCCTCCTTCAACCAACAAGGAGGGTTATCCTTAACACAATGGTGGGGACTATTGCCCTGACTTACGATGACTCACCTAGGGTCAACTTCTTTGGGATAGTCTAATAACCCTAGGGCCCCACAACTGAGGGGACTTTAACACTTGACCAATAGGAGGGTTGTTGTACAGGATAATTCACCTAATAACCTAGGTCTGGGGGATTACCAACATACTCATGACTTGCAGACAGTTTGACTCTAAAAGCATAGAATAAGAAATAGGAAAGTAGCAGGACTTACTTGTATTGAACGAAGGTTGATCCTCGCTATCTTCTTCCTCTCTGATCCACTTCCAAAGTCTCCAGGATAGTTCCTCTTTCACCTGTTAATAAACACTCTTCCAGATACAAAGCAATTCATATATATAGATGCAGGTTAGGCAAATCATATATCATATTGAAATGTAAACATTTACCAATCCACAAGATATAGAACACATATGGAAGAAGTAATATCTTTATTAACAATAATAGAAAGAGTTTAGGTTACAACCCAATGTCTGAACAAGGACTCCTCTGTCACCAAAGGATTCTGAGTTTCTCTGCTCCAAAGATTTCTGTAGACAATCCACCAGCATAACTTTGCTCTCCAAGTATGTATGTCCAACCTCCTCCCCAAGGCCTCTATTTATATGGATGAAATGAGGCAGTTCTCGAAGGTTAGGGAGGTTGTGGCAGTTAAGAAGATTAAGTTAAATGAGTAAACTAATCTTCTATTAGCGCGTGGTTTTAAATATTAATTTTGAGGAAACCATACGCAGGTCTGTAGTAGAGCAACCCGCGTATGATACGCGACTCTATACAAGTGCAACCCGCGTATACATGTATGCGTGATCTGCTGAACATGATACTCGCGTATGATGCATGAGATTCCAATAGATATAGTCGCGCATGCTACTCAAAATCTCAAAATGGCAAAGTAATCCGCTGGGCATATAGGCAATGTATTTCATCATCAACCAAGGTATAGTGAATATGGGCAACCTCAATCCATAAGTGTCCTTTTTTGTGCCGACATGAGGGATATCAGCACTTGGATGGAGAGGTGCCATTCAGGTGTATAACAGATGCCCCCTAATGTGTGAGGTCAGAGGGAAACGATGGCCGAAATACATTATAATATTTAACTTTGGAGAGAACTCAGAAATCCAGTGGAGCAGAAGGAGTACCTGAAACAAATACATAGTAATGTCAAATACAAAGTTACATCTGAGGATGCTATGTTCAATTTACTGGAACACTAGCTCCTTTACAATATTTGAGGACATCATATGATACGAGTAAAAACCACGTATTTACAAAGGTGGAGCGAAGCCACAATACAATAATGATGAGTCTTCAAAGATCTGGAAGCCGGATATAGAAATGGAACATAGTCTTGCGCAACTTAGTTCATAAGTGAGGAACTAAGGTCTTCATAAAAGATCCCAAAAAACCAGTACAATCGAAGCCATGTGAATAAGGGTAAGCTGAAGTCGAACACGGAAAGGATTCAACAGTTTGTCAACCAATAGATGATAATTGATAATTGAAGAAAAGGAGTTAACCAATGATGAAAGTGAATCCAAAGGTACCATTTGTTACCACCTAAGTTGTACTTAGTGGTTTTTATCAAGTGAGCCTGGTGAACTGGACAAGGATAACTTGTTCGGACTTCAAGAGACCTTTGGAAGTACTTCTGGGAAGTGCTTGTTGTATCATATCACATGTTCATACCCCATGGGGGAGTTGTAATAAATGTTCTAGCATGATAGTGTCTGTAAAATACTCGGTCTCTTAGACTTCATTTGTCAATCCGATCAGCCCAGGGTGTTTTTTCCCTTGGTTATTATTGGTTGTTGAATAAACGACTGATAATTTCTGAGTTTTTCACTCCATACCTCCAAAGTTGGGGTGGTCGGCTTGGCATTTGTGCCTATTGAGGTTATTAGAGTCTGTGTGTCAATGTGTAAGCATGCTAGACATCTTTTTTGAGTCATATGAACATGTCTAAGTCCCCCTAGGTGTTTTTCAATTTTTCAATTTTTCAGTTTTTTCAGGGTTTTTTATTAAATTTTAATTTTTCCAAAACTTAGGCTATTTTTTAATAGTTTAATTGGAAAAATTGAGTCTGTAATAAATGTGGGCCAAATAATCGGTTTCAGTCATGTAGGTGCTCATTTTGAAGCTAAGAGCACCATGTAAACCCATGGACCCACTTTTTCCTAAGTTTTGTGTGATCTT
>LPNX010233213.1:0-69725 GCA_001517045.1 Pseudotsuga menziesii
GCATCCTGAATAACTGAACCTTTAGTGTGAGCAGGGACATAGAGAGAATAACTTTCATTCGTTCCAAGTTGAAGCTGAAAGAGAAGTCGAAGCTTGGATCAATGCTCAGTGGGGCATGTGGAATGTCAGTAATAAAATGTAATATAATATTGTATATGTAATTTCAATTCCCTTTTGGCCATTGCCAACCAACGGTGACAATTACAATATGCGTAGAGCTTTAAACTTAAAAGTTTAAAACCTCCTAGAAACGGATACGGATCCATAACTGAAGCCATATCAAGTCTATCAACAATATATTAAAATGGAAAATAGTGAACTGCCAAAGACTCTCATAAAAGCTGAAAGGTATAGATAAACTACTATACGAGAAAAGTAACCAAGATCATAAACCTAGAGAAGTAAGTTGAAGGCCTAGATAACAGAGAACCTAAATCCATCGGCGGATGCACCCACCAATAGAAACCCTGACCTCTATTGCCATGAGGAAATTCCACCTATCATAGTTGCCACTTTTATTGCAAACATCCTTCATTTATATATACGACTGGTGTGAATGGATCAAAAATTACCTAGCAACTAGGTTAAATATCTATCTAAAGAATAATAGTAATACAGAGGGGGCTCAGACAAAATAATCCAACTTACAGTCTCATCAGCAGAGGAAACAGTTATGATCAGCCTGCAAATTCCATACTGAGCTTGCCGAGCACCGCTCTGATCAGAAAACTTGACATGATGAGCGAGTATTATCTGTTTATACCGTGCAAAAGCATCCCGAAGCAGTCTTGAATGACCGCCATTTCCTTGCATAACAAGAACTAAATTTGGATCAATTGCTATGGTCATATTGCCATTGCTCGACTTTTTAGGCATAGGCCACAGATAAGTGACCGGCTCATCCGTATTTGTATTTGTATTTGTTGAAGAGTTTAACAGATCAACATCTATGATAGACCAGAGTTTACTCAATCCCCTGGCCTCAGTTGGGTATACAAAGACCAAAGCAATCAAACATACTGTATACATTTGGGCAGGCCTCATTGTGATTCTTGGGCTAAGTGTTACACAAAACTCTGCACTGCAACACCCAATTCATTCGTCAAAATTAGGGCTTCGCCAAAACGCATTTTTTCTTCAAAGATACCAATACTAAATAAAATGGTGGAAGCAATAACAGAAGCATGCAGAGATAGCATAACACTGCTGGCCGAAAGAAAGAAATAAAAAGATTTGTACCAGAGGTTTGCTGAGATTTGTATCAGACTTCTGCTGGTCCTCCATTTCTTGGGTGCTTGGCAATGGTGAGAGTGACCCCATACACATTTGAAAATGGTAAATGAGAACAGGGGTTTGAATGATAAGAGACGACATTCAATACGACCACTGTATATGCCACCACGATAGCACAAATCACATCAAAGCGCCTTGTATTCTTTTTTCCAATTGACCATTTTGAAGCGCTGTCGCTTAAGCGACACATAAGCGACGGGTAAATGAAAAAAGGGACAAATGAGAAAAGGGGTTTCTCTTATTTCAATGGTTGACCGATTTGGAGCGTCGTCGCTTAAGCGACACTTATGAGGAAATCCGTCGCTTAAGCGAAGCTTATTGAGGCTAGGCGTCGCTTAAGCGATGCTGATGACCACAATTTCAAAAAAAAAAATTGTCTTTGTGATTTTTGGTACAGTTAAAAGAAAAAATCCACGCGCCGTCGGAAGTAACCGTCGGATTTTGAATCAAAATGTAGTAGTGGAGCATGAAAAGCATTTGAGATTGACATTGCAATTGCTCAGGGAGCATCAGCTGTATGCAAAGCTGAGCAAGTGTGACTTCTATAGAGATAGAATTTAGTATTTGGGTCACATTATCTCAGAAGAGGGTATATCTATGGACCCTGAAAAGATTGAAGCCATTATGGATTGTCCTACTCCAAGGAATGTGACAGATGTAAGATCTTTTATGGGACTTGCAGGATACTACCGGAGATTCATTGAGGGATTCTCCAAAGTTGCACATGCCATCACTTCTTTGCAAAAGAAGGGGATAAAATTTTAATGGACATCGAGGTGTGAAGAAAGCTTCTAGCAGTTGAAGAATCTTCTCACTAGTGCACCAATATTGAAAGTTGCAGATCCAAAGAAATATTTTGTGGTGTGTACTGATGCATGTGGACAAGGGCTTGGAGGAGTCCTTATGCAAGACAACCACGTGATATGTTATTAGTCGAGAAAGATGAAGGAGCATGAGAAGAACTATGCCACTCATGATCTAGAGCTTGGAGCCATAGTACATGCTCTCAAGATGTGGAGGCATTACTTAATGGGTAGAATATTTGAACCGAGGACAGACCATTGCGGTCTGAAGTATCTATTTGAAATGCTAGGCAAGCAAGATGGCTGGGGTTTTTATGTGAGTTCGATTTTGAAATCAAGCACATAAAGGGAAAAGAGAATAAGGTAGTTGATGCACTCAGCAGGAAGGTGCAAGACATGCATGTGGCCTCCCTTAGTATTTTCCAATCAAATTTGGGGCAGCAGATTGTTGATCGTACTGCCGGAGATGAATTGTATGAGCTGGTAAAAGACAAATTGCAGAAGCAAAGTCTTGAGAAGAGGTATGAGGGATATAAATTAGAAGAAGATGGACTTCTTACTTATAAAGGTAGAATTTATATTCCAAATATAGAAGATTTGAGGAGGGTTTTTATGGATGAGATCCATCAAGATCCATATTCTGGTCACCCAGGATACCAGAAGACGATTGATACCGCCAGAAAATAGTACTTTTGGCCAGAAATGAAAAAGGACATGGCTGAATACATTTCGAGGTGCATGAAGTGTCAGCAGGTAAAGGTTGAGCATCAACACCCAACAGGTTTGTTGCAGCCTTTGCCAGTTCCAAAATGGAAATGGGAAGTTATTTCCATGGATTTTATTACAGGATTTCCAATGACTTGGAGACAACATGATTCCATCATGGTTGAGGTAAAAAAGTTGACAAAGGTAGCACATTTTATACCGGTAAATTCTACGCATAAGACTGGTGACATTGCAAATATCTTCATGAAGGATATTTTCAGATTGCATGGATTGCCGAAGGCAATAGTCTCTGACAGAGATGTCAAGTTCACTTCCAATTTTTGGAAGGGGTTGTTTGCATATTTGGGTACAAAGCTAAACTTCAGCACTGTATACCATCCTCAGATAGATAGGCAAATAGAGAGAGTTAATCAGGTGCTTGAAGACATGCTT
The DNA here is from genome assembly GCA_001517045.1 of Pseudotsuga menziesii. NCBI lineage: Eukaryota > Viridiplantae > Streptophyta > Pinopsida > Pinales > Pinaceae > Pseudotsuga > Pseudotsuga menziesii. The sequence goes on from LPNX010233213.1 coordinate 3,255, forward strand.
CGCATGTACGTGATGGACAAACCAACCAAGTGGGAAGATTACTTACACTTGGTAGAGTTTGCTTATAACAATGGATAGGAGGCATCCTTGGGGATGAGTCTGTATGAAGCTTTGTATGGAAGAAGGTGTAGGACACCAGTGAACAAGGTTGTGATTGGACCAGAATTGCTCAAGGAAATGGAGCAAGAGGTTGCAAAGATCAGGCAGAATCTGAAAGCAACACAAGACAGACAGAAAAGCTATGCAGATAAGCATAGGGTGAACAAAGAGTTAATTGTTGGGGATCATGTTTACCTCAGAGTGAGGGAAAATAAGAGTTCCTTGAAGCTTTGAAGTTATGCCAAGCTGTCGCCAAGATATTGTGGGCCGTTTGAAGTACTTGAAAGAATAGGACCAGCTGCATATAGACTTGCATTGCCTGCTAGCACTAGAGCTCATAATGTTTTTCATGTTTCTTTGCTTAAGAGATATGTACATGATCCTAACCATGTGATCAATTGGGATGTGATTTAGGTGGAACTCGAGGGAGAGTTCCAAACCGAGCCAATGAGCATCCTCGACAGGAAGGTCACAATGCTCGAGAACTGGGTCGTAGGTCAGGTAAAGGCGCAATGGGAGCACTACGAACCTGAAGAGGCTACGTGGGAGCTGGAGGATACCATGTGATTGGCACATCCATTTTTGTTCAATTCTATGGAAAACTGAGGTGATACCAGTATAGCATTTTGACCAATTTTGTAAAGCACTGAGGACAGTGCTATTGAAGGGGGAGGGGAATGTAACACCCCGATTTTGACCCCGTTGCATTACATGTACATGATGTATATATTGTAATGAATCATGGTGTGGAGCTAAAGGCAAAATCCCCACCATCGATTTGGTTGTGTTATGTTTCGATGAACAGAATCGTTGCTGATGGAATATCATGGTATACGGCACATATTAGTTGGCATCATGTAAATATGCATTTTAATTAAATGAACCCAACCAGATATGTTCGCTGAAACCATATTGAAAAGGGATTGATTTTTCCTAAGGTAGGGAGGGGGAATTGTCAAACCTTGAACCTATGGGGAAAAGCCATGTGTCAGCTATCTAACCCATTTACTTTTCACCCACCCTTTTTGAATTGCTTACCTTCCCTTGTCCTATCCAACTACCACCTTAAATGTTCTGTTGTTAGTTGGGGCAGTTATTGCTAGGGAGTGGAGTGTGGCAGGACTATCAGTCCTTGCCCACACGCACACTCCACCAGCAAGTTGACCCTCACACGGGAAGGAAAAACCACTACGCCCATCACTCCATTCTCACTATGACAGCAGGGGCACTCTTCCACTGGCGATTGTTCCTCGTTCATCCTTATGTGCAAGGACATTCTGTTTACCCACACACCATTTGGCACTGTGGCTTGCTCATCCTCATGCAGGAGGGGGATCATTCTCCTCATGCCTAGATTGAGTTTCCATTGTTTTTGTCTCACGCAATAAGGAGGAGAGCTACTTTCAACTGCCATTCATGTTTTCTACAGAGTGGTATCTGGTGTGTTTTCCATCCGTATTTTGGGGTCTATGCGTAAATTTCCCTCATGTATAGATTGGGAGTCTATTTTCTTCCCCATTGCGGCCTTTGTAAGTTTCCCCATGGCTTCATTGTTGAAAATGGGTTTTTGTTTCCCCACATTTGCTAGTTGTGTTTGTTTTTACGTTTTGGGTTGTTGTAGGTTGTTAGGGAGTCGTTTTGGCCATGATAGGGCCCAGAATGACTTAGGAATTGTTTACCCTATTCAAGTTGTGAATCGCTTGTTGGGATGCATGTATGCAATGGTTGGTCTTCAGACTATGTTGGAGTAGGGATGAGTGCTTGGTTTGCTTAATAAACCTGGTGTGTTTTGGAACCACACAGACAGAGCTAGAGGGTTGGCTTTCTTCTCCATAACCCCTGAATAGCACTAGAAGGGATGTCAGGGCCTGAGGGACTGTGTAGCAGAGAAGGGACTGATTCCTTGTATTGGCCGTGTGTGGGTGTCTTAGAAGTCAGGATAGTTCTGGTGTAGGTGTCCCTAGCTCCGCAATGAGCTCACCAGCTTAGCATACAGCCTTTCCTAGCTCCTTGATGGCCTGATAAACCCGACCATGTTGGCTTGGCTATCTTGTTGATGGCATGATAAACCCAACTATGTTGGCTTGGCTGATCTGTTGTTGGCCTGATAAACCCAACTGTGTTGGCTTGGCTGATTTGTGTATCCTTGGCTATGTGTAAGCCTGCTTGTTCCTTATTCCTTGGGGAAGTCATGCCCAGCTCGTGGGTGGCGGCGTTGCTGAGAGATTAAGGAGCACGCTGGCCTATGGTTTGGTGGAACGTTGCAGCAACGTAGCTAGTTGCAGGACAAATTCTTTATAAGATAAGTATTATTCACCATTTCTTCTCTGCATTTATACTTACTGTTTAATGAATATGATGAACATGATGAATGATTATATGAACGTATGTTTGTTTCCGTTGTATGATAAATAACTATGTATATGTGCATGTTCTAGTTCAAAGCATTTTGTTTCCCATTTTTATGTATGTTCATGTTCATGGGGCAGTTAGGCCGGATGTTAATGACACCGTGGCATCCTCTTCATCGATTGGAGGGTTGGGAACGCTACAAGAAACATCAATACGAAACACGTCTCAAGGTTACGGCTAGAAAACTCTACTGGAATACGGGAAACCACTGTTGGAAACTCTGAGCTCTACTTTAAAATATAGAAACCCCCAAAATGGCCCTAACTCTCATAGGTACAGAAAACCTCAGATTGTTGCGGTGGTATCTCAGGGTAAAACTAGGCCGAAGGTCCCACGACCAATACATACAAACTAACCATCCACCACTTTTGTGTGAACCATGGAAAACGCATCCCTCACCAATTTCTATGGGAGGGGTATTGGCGAGCTTCATGCCGACGACAAAATTGGTTCTATGAACACCTATTGTTAACCTAGCCGACTGGGTAAAAAACGCTTCTGGATAAGCAGACGAGTTACCACCAGGGCCGACCTAAAATGAAAATGGCCAAACCTAAAGGGAAAAATGGGCTCAAAAACCCCCCTATAAATAGGGCCAAAACCTAACCCACCAACGATGACGGATAGCTTACCAACCTTAACAAATCAACCATTGGAAAAGGGATAAGAAACCTACCTGTCCAGTTAGAAAAATTCAACATGCAACTAAAAATTACCAGTGAGCACGAGCCACATGAGCTCCACCGAGGAATCTGCACATTAAGCTTCGAATGAAAAACGTCCCGCAAATTCAAACTGACTCCGTAAATACAAATGGTAAAAGTCTTCAAATTGGTTAAATAAACAGACTTTTCGGGATTTAAAAATTTTAATTTACTTGCACGTGTGAACGCCAAACACCGTTGGCACCAACCAATCGCACGCTGGAAAACATAAGTTATCATGGGAAATGCCCCAACACGGCAGCATGAACATCCTAATCCATCGGCAACAGCGGCTCACAAATCACAATCCCCCCGTAATCTCCTTGTGGCTCGACGGCAACAATCACATTGAAGAGAAAACAAATATGTATCCGCAACAGCGGATCTAAACTCAAAACAACCTCTGCAAAAGGCGGGTCCCACTATAATCAGATGTTAATGGGAAAATGCCTCCGCCGTAGCAGTAATGCATCGGCCAACACCTCCGCAAAAAAAATGAGAACCACCCGTCATAGCAGGTCAAACTAGAAGAAGCTCCTGTCGTAGCGTCTCCTAGAGGTCAAAAATAAAAAATGAACCACGAAGTCAGCTGGTGTAGTAGGAGTAAATGAACTACGGCGTGCAAAAAAGAATAGTACCCACTATAGCGGCCTAATCATGAAAATCCTTCCACTTCAGTGATGGTAAAACAAGGAGCATGCCCTCCATAGCGGCTTGATATTTGAAAATGGATTGTCGTAGTGGCTCACACTAGGGGAAACGTCCGCAGTAGCGGCTCTCGAGGACTAATTCAAACGATGAAACAAAACCGCCCCGCCGAAGCTGGCACTACTCTCAAATATTTTCGTTGTAGCGGATGCTTTAAAACGGCAGTTTAAAACAAAAAACAGTCTCCTATAGCAGATTTAACATGAAAATTCATCCGCTACAGGAAAGAAAGAAATCAACATACCGCTATAGTGGCTCACAAATCATAAACAGGGCCAATGTTGTGGCTCGAAAACAAAGAAGCGTCCGTCGTAGCGGCTCAAAACCAAGAAATCATCCGCTACTGCGGGTCAAAATAACTTCCTTCCTTAGTGAAAAAGGAAACTTTTGGAAACTTTATGATGGACAAACAATCCAAAGGCTGACAATCAAAATTAATCAAGCTGAGAAAAAAAACTAAGATTTTCAAAGGGGACCAAAAAATATCATCAAAAAATATTTTTGGGAAATGTTGTAACGGAAACAGAAGGATTGAACGATTCCCTATTCAATCGCGTATAATGCATCATGTTTTGTAGGTTAAACTTGTTTGCAAAGGAAGTACGGTCGATATCTAACCTAGATCCATATCTGCGACCAGGAACAATTTTGCGGTGTGAAAGTGCACGGCGAATAACGAAGGGTTCGATGGAGAAATTGAGAGTTGCTCGTTGCAAAGGCCAAGGAGATTGATGGTCTACATAACACCCTAAAGAGATTGGCAACCGAGGAGAGTCTTTGCAGGCTGAAATTGCATGAAGGAAAGAGCGGTCCCTATACGTGAAATCACATTCAAATCCTCCTTAAATATTTTGACGTCTACCGTGGATTCAGTTTGAACAGATGTAGGACATTTCATGGGTTGAATAAGCGAAGGATTTAACGACCCAGATGTGCATGAAATTTGTGTTAAATCAACCTTACCATCAGTTTGGAGTACCCCCTTGTGGCGTTCGGAGGATCCTATTGGCCAGATCATAAGAAGTTAGTGGTGACGCCAAATTTGGGGCCTACTAAGTCGGGTTGTATACTATCTAGAGACTGCCCACAGGGGAACCAACTACGAATTTTGGTATCAGAGCACAGTTAAGCTCATGAAGAAGATGGTTGCATGCATAGGCAGAAGAGGTCACGATAAAGGTCATCCAACAGCGAACACAAAGGTTATGGGAGAAGTGAGAGAGAAAAGAGCACATATGGAAGCCATGGAGACTGACAGACGAAGAGATCTAGAAGCCGAAGACATGAGTGAACCATAAGATGAAGAACAACAAGAAGAAGCGACACCCATGCAAGAAATTCCTGATCTGAGGTATTTCAGGTGGATTCTAGGAGAAGCTTCAAGATTGAAACCTAAGTTGTCTACCTACGAGGGAAGTCTCGTTGCAGAACACCTCATTGACCAGATCAATGAGTTAGATAAGTACTTTGAGTATGAGGAGATTGAAGAAGACAAGAAGGTTAGACTAGCAGTGACAAAGCTGAAAGGGAATGCATCCTTATTGTGGGATAGTGTGCAAGAAGAAAGAAGAAGGAAGAGTACGACATTGATCAAAATCTACGATAGGATCGTATCTAAAATGAGGGCTAATTTCTTTCCCAAATATTATCAGCTAACCCTATACAGACAGATGTAGACTCCGAGATAGAGATTGTTGGTTGTCAAAGAGTATACTGAGGAGTTTCACAAAGTAAACTTGATAGTTGGTTATGTGGATGAATCAATAGAGAAACCTGCTAGGTATGTCAATGGTCTAATGATGGAGATCCAAGAAGAGATCAGTATGATAGCGCCTAGGACAGTGGAGTAGGCATATCAGTGTGCCTTGAAAGAAGAAGAGAAGCTAGTGAGCAAGCAAAACTTCAAAATAGGTAGGAGTTCAAACATGGGAAGAGGAAAAGTAGCTGGAAGAGGAAGATTTGTAGCATAGATAATTGACTCCAGCAAATATAACCAGCAAGAGAAACAGGGTAGTGGAGGTGAACCAAGAGGAAGAAGACCTTACCAAGGTGGCAGAAGTAGAGGAAGAGGTGGAGAGGTTGTCTATAGGTGCTACAAATGCAACTAGTTGGGGCATAGATCATTCAAATGTCCAGAGAAAGAATACATAGGGTAGAGAGGAGACTATGTATCTTAGAAAGAGCAGTAGCAAGAACATTCAACAGACGCTAAGAACTTTCCAGAGAGGGGGCATGGCCTTGATGATTAAAAAAGTCTTGTTGAAGTCTGAGAAGGAGCTAGCAGAGCCTTCTCAGAGGAAAGCTTTATTCAGGACCATGTGTAAGGTCCAAGGGAAATGTTGTAAGAAGGTGATTAATAGTGAGAGTACTGGAAATCTCGTTTCCATAGAGATGGTGGAGAAGCCGAGTCTGAAGAAAGTCAAACATCCGATTCCATACAAGGTAACTTGGTTGCACAAAGGACATCAAATCCTGGTAAGTGAGCAATGTGAGGTTGATTTCCAAATAGGGGCATATAAAGATAAGATTCTATGTGATATTATGCCTATGGAATTTTGGCATATATTGTTAGGGAGACTGTGGAAATTTGATAAGAGCACAGTACATGATAGTAGTGTTAGCACCCGAAATCGCGCCCAAGGATGTAGGGAGGCCGACCCTGAGGCAACAACAGAACCAATTTAGGAAAGGAAGTTGGATTCTTCGTTTCCAAAGAGGGATCTCTCACAAATACATAACAAGGCCAAATTATATTGTCATGAAGTAAGTTTTCAGAGGTTGGAGGTGGAAACGAGACAGGATATATAGGGCAATGGAGTCTCCAAATACCAAGGAACATAGAGCAGTCTGCACGAAAAATGTTAGCAAGAGAAAGATAGCACTTCGGTCACGATCAAGATGTTAGGGTCTGGTGATAAATGAGGAATGATGACATCCCATCGATGTAGAGCACCACGAGGGTGAATTCTGCACCAACTTTGAAGGAAATACTTGGTGTATATCGAATACAATGGCAGGAGCATATGAGTATGAATTCCAAACCATTATACACTAAGTCTACGACATGAAGAAAACAAAATGTAAAGCAATAATGAGAAGCACATGCACATAAGGAAAGGAAAGCATGGACTGTAACTTAATAAATACATAGGAATTCTCACATCCAAAGGCTGGCATCCAGCTCTGTTCCTTGTATTAAAAATGGGTCAAAATAGAAAAAAAAAACTCTCGAGTTCCAGACAAGACAAACCACCTCTCTCCCTTGGCGGGGAGCATTTTTATAGTGCTTCAGGCCCCCAAGACTAATCTTGAAATAGGGTGAGAATTTGGTTACAATCACGATCACAATTCTAACTAACTAGAATGTGGCATATCCGCCACGATTTACATATATTAAACAGACGTTATGGAGCAAATACGCATGCTTATTCCTATTGGCAGTGCAACATCTCTGGTATCGGGTTCGTTTGTCTTGAAAACAATGGCTCAGAACATTCCTTGGTGGCACATCGCGGACTTGGATGGGACCATTTATCATTTTGTTGGGTCTGCTACGTGTCCCTTTCTTTGCAGGATAAATTTGTTTTCATTTTGTGCTCAAAGGCACCTTTTTGCATAGGATTATAGCTAACAAGAAGGTTTGTGTTCCTTCTGTGCTCAGCCTTCCCCCTCCTCCCCTTATATTCTAGTAACATTGTTATTCAAGGAGAATTGAAGAAGGGTTGCATTGTTTCTGACAGTTTCAGGTCCTTGAGGAGGCTGATCATTCTTGTACTTCCCCCCTCCTAGGCAGGGGATCCTCCTGCATATCATATAGCATGGCACACTCCCAACCTCATCACCACTCCAGAGAAATTTGGAAAGTGGAGTTCGCGAAGGTGGTGATGAATACTTCTGACTTCCTCTTCTACCGTACGAGCATTTTCTCCAACGGGTTGCCGCTAGTAATGGTCAACACGTGTTGGGGCTTTGGAGGCAGCGACAATGTCTAGATGTTTTAGAGGGATGCCCATTGGACAGGAAATTCCAAGCACAGCCTTCCCCAAGGTTCGGTGTTATATTATGACAGTAATGCACTCACTAGCCCCAGGAGGTCCATCTACTATGATGAACATCCTTGTATTGACCATGTTGACGTCGAAAAACTCTTCTACTGCAATGAACGCCCCTACCCCGATGACTAGATTCTTTCCACCACAAAGACCAAGGCAATGCAAGAATGTGAAGCTATATTCGCCAACTAGCAGCACACCTTGACAGACAAGTTTTTCGAACCAGACAGCCATTGCAAACATTTTCTAACACTCCCGCAATTCTCAGCAAACTAACATTCAACCACCCTAGCTTCTCTTCCACATTCACTTAGTCTTTGTTTCTCAGTGGCTCCAAAGTATGGCATTTATACAAAGTTGGAAAACTGGACATGGAAGTGTCCCCATCAACACCTTCACACACTTCGCCATCGATTATCATGATGACAGCATGAGCAGGCATGTAGGTCTGGGATCCCTTCTTCCCGCTGAAGATCTAGTCACGTCATGTTCTTTGCTGCTGCATTACAATACTGGATGCGGAAAATACCTTTGGCATTATCCCACATTATTTCCCAGCTTCCCCATGGCACATGGAATTGGTGTTCCTTACCCTTTTTGTCCATGTTGCTGACGGTATCAGAACAATTCCCCTTTGTCGCATCTTCTTGCTTCATGCAGAGACCATACCCGCCTTTCGTATCTTAATTATTATGATATTTTCCCGATTTTCACACATGCAATACAGCTAACTTTTGGTTCCAGGCAGGTTGGTTCTTCCATGGAGACGATTCTTACCTGCAAGTATGTTTCAAATGGCGTCGGGGTGTTTAATTACCTATCATTTCGGCCTCTTGAGTACTTGTCTGGGAACATCCCGTTGACAGGACCCTATTGGAAAGAGAAGATCGTATGCAAAAACGTCTTCTCCGTATCAGACTGACCTTGATGCAACCTTTACCGGGCGAAAATTTTTTTAGTCGTTTGATCGAAACACCCTCTATCTTTATCGTCCACGTGTAAAGGGTGTTTATATTTCACAAGCCTCTGAGGTTGTTTGTTCCACGCTTGTCCCATTAGTGGAGACATTGCTCACCATAGATCTTTCTTCGACAAGATCTATGTCATTGAGTGTTATCTTCCTTTAACCCGTTTTGCAGATCTGGGAACCAAGATTTTTGCGGGCACTTTGATCTGGTGAAATTGATCTCGCCCGTTGATCTATTCTCTGTCGATCCTATCCCTCGAAACTTGCAATCCCTTTATCTTCGTTTTCGCGAAAACATAAAGGCAATTTGGATATTGCATGCGGTATCCGTGAAATCCATCCTATCCGTCGATCTGGTTCTCCTTCTAATCACCACCATCGAAGTCCTGCCTCTTTTAACATAGTTTTCAGCCACCTTGTGAATGGCATTTTACATGCATTTTAGGACATGGTCGCCTCATTTTTCCCTCTTCGTCATTTCACAAGGCATGAAAAATATTTCTAACAAGTGGCTCCAGCTAGGGATGTTATCCTCACTATGAGTTAGCAAAGAACAATGTAGACCAACTGCCGAAATCCATTGGGCAGCTCCTCCAGCTTCGCTACAACCTTTCAAAAATGCCCCAAAGGACCAAAATTAAACCAAATGACGGGATCAATCGAAAAACTAAGCTGACACTAAAGAAAAACATCTTATAAAGGAAATGCGCATCATGTTGAGCTTATTCATTTCTACCTATCTACCCTATCTAATAGAATTCATCACCTGGTCAAGTAATTTCTGACCTCCAGTGAAGCTAGCCAAGCAAATGATCCCAAAAATCCCATTTATTTTCATGTGGAACAGAGAGCACTACGAAAAGACTTAATGGAACAAAGTTATAACAAAGAAATTGATCTTTACAATAAAGAGCCAACCATTCATTACCATTTTCCAGTTGTTCCATGCATTCCACCACTGGATCATAGAAACCCTGACGGCTGCAGAATTCTTCAGCTATTAGTCGAACGTGACATAAATGTTCCAATTTCCATTCTTCCAACATCATGCAGAGGCAACGTCTCAAAAAACTTTGGGGTGTGTCCTATTAATCTTCTGTACCTGCGGCACCAACTTTTCTGTGTGAAATTCCAGAATCCATGGCATATTCCTCACAAGGCTCGTGAATAAAGTAGCATTGCGCTCTTCGATAGAACTGGGCACATCTATTTCCCGGTAACCTTCTTGGTCGAAAAATATTTCTGTATAATCGGGAGCGTGACCATAAGGAACACTGCGGCATCTGGAGAAATCTGTTTTCTACCTGTCTTCAGAAAGTCGCTCAAGAAATAACCCCTCCTGATCGAAATCAGGTTGGTTTCCAAAGGAACCAAGTACAGAGTGCTCTAGGAATTTTTCAAATGATGCACCGTGTCCTTGGCTTTGGGCCTCAGGAACCAGAATCTCATCTTTCAGACTTGCCCCAGCAAGGGTGCATTCGCCTTCCTCAACGAGGCTGAGCAAGCAAAACATCTCTCCTTGATGTGGGTTCCTAGTTGTTTGTTTAGGCATGTCGTCCTAGTAGTCGTCCTCATATTCATCATATATAGGTGTGCCGCAATCTATTTCAAGGCCAAAATGGATGCAACTTGTAGCAGGCTGGTCACAATCCCACAGGAACGAACTAATAAAAATGCCCACCTTTCCACCTCTATGTTGATCTTCTTTCTGTATATTGGAGGAAGATGCAAGTTTCCAAGGAAATTCCTCCTTCATCTCATGCACCTCTACCCGATCCAACTCCTCATCATTTTCATTAGTACCACCTCAGTCCAGGACCCTCCCCGACAATCTGAAATTTTCTTCAAATTCCAACGCATCAGTAAACATTCTCTGTAATGATGTTGATTTTCTTTCCAATAGAAATAAAGACAAATCAGGAGGAAAAACAGATGCATAATGCAGTTTCGTCGCACCCTCTAAGGGTCGAATTTCATTGGGCATGCCATAATAGAAACTCGCGAACCTTCTGTTGAAACTTGACATAGCTTCACGTTCGTGTTTCCTCATAGAATAAAACTCTAAGAGAGCATGGTCTAATGACCTCCTTTCACCCCAAAAATCTAGGAATATATGAGAAAAATCCTGCCATGTACTGATGGATTCTGGCTGCAAATGTCTGAACCATTTTTTGACACGGCCTTGCAAATATTGGGAAAAAGATATCATACAAACATCATCATGCTCTATCTCAAAAATATTAAGAAAATATTCAAAATCCTGTAAATGTTTATCAGTTGTAAGGCCTTCATATTCTCCATGAAACTCAGGGAGGTATTTATAGTGTTTTGCAAGGAATTCATGAAGGGTCTAAGGCAAGTGAAGAGGCATGTATCGATTTTGGATATGGGATGCAACAGGGTCTTGTGGAAATGACATGTTCTCAGAAGCGGCATCAGGAAGCTTATCAGGCTACCTCTTAATGTCAGGGGTCTCAGGCGGAGGGTATGGACTGAAATCAAACGTAAAAGATGGAGAGATACTCTCCGTTCGTAGGGAAGGATCAAGGATAACTTTAAGGAACCATACTTACTTAAAAATGTATAAATGTTGGCGAATCTTTCCAATTCTTAAAATGCTAGCTATAAAATGTTTGGCGATACTTTTAAAAAAATATTTCAATTTCCAAGGATTTTGTATCATTTATATAATAATTTGGCGATTTTTAGGGTGAAAAAATTTTACCCCATCAAAATTGGGCGAAATAGGGCTTCAAAAAATGCAAAATGGTGAATCTTTTTTTGGAGAAAAACATGGAAAAATATCCCATGGGATAAATTTCACCCCAAAAATTATCCCTGGGAAGGATATACAAATGTGAACTCATGACTTTGCTTGGGGTGAAATAAGCAATGACAAATTATTCTAACAAACTTTGGAAAAGAGAGAAATATTTACAAGAAAATCCAAGACATTCTAGAGAAAGCTGAATCTTAAGTATCTCACCTTTTCTTCAAGCCTACCCATGCCTTTACATTGAATTCATGCACATTGCAGAAGCCTCTAGTGCCTTTTGGAAACTTAACTTTTAGTACCACTGCATTAGTGGAGTTGTCGCAGTATTAGAAACACAGGTTTATGGAAGTCACCCAGTGAAAAATTCATTTTCTTCTGGATGCATGACAGCAGTTCAACATCGACAATATGGTCTACAGCACTATCGTCCATAGTTTTAGGAGGCTTTGAACTCTCCCCCTCATATCGGTCTTTTCGGCCGCCAATCTGCCCAGTGGAGTCAACTTCTAGAAATTTTAACGTGGAGTCACCAGGGAAAATGATGCAACCTTTTGTATGGGTAGGGATCTATAGGTTCCGGCCACAGAAACCCTATATTTCTTTGAATATTTATCGTTCTTCCCAGAGATGATTTTCAGTTTCGTCCCTAGCAGTGGCGCCAGTTGTTAGCACCCGAAATCGTGCCCAAGGCTGGGAGAAGGCCAACACCAAGGCAACAGCAGAAACCACTTTAGGAAAGGAAGTTGGCTTCTCCATTTCCAGAGAGGTATCTCTCACAAATACATAATAAGGCCAGATTATATTATCACGAAGTAAGTTTGCAGAGGTTGGAGGTGGAAACGAGATAGGATATATAGGGCAATGGACTCTCAAAATACCAAGGAACGTAGAGCAATCTGCGTGGAAAATTTCCACAAGAGAAAGATAGCACTTCGGTCACGGTCAATATGTTAGGGTCTAGTGATAAATGAGGAGTGATGACAACCCATCGATGTAGAGAACCACGAGGGTCAATTCTGCACCAACTTTGGAGGAAATTCTTGGTGGATATCGAAGACAATGGTAGGAGCATATGAGTATGAATTCCAACCCATTATACACTAAATCTATGACATGAAGAAAACAAAATGTAAAGCAATAATGAGAAGCACATGCACATAAGGAAAGGAAAACACAGACTGCAAATTAAGAAATACATAGGAATTCTCACATCCAAAGGCCGCCATCTAGCTCTGTTCCTTGTATTAAAAATGGTTCAAAATACAAAAAAACCTCTCAGGTTCCAACCAATACCAACCACCTCTCTCCCTCAGTAGGGAGCATTTTTATAGTGCTTTAGGCCCCCGAGACTAATCTCGAAACATGGCAAGAAGCTGGTTACAATCACGATCACAATTCTAACTAACTAGAACGTGGAATCTCTGTCACGATTTACATATATTAAACAGACATTATGGAGCAAATACGCATGCTTGTTTCGATTGGCAGCGCAACGTCTCTGGCTTCAGGTTCATTTGTCTTGAAAACGATGGCTCGAGACATTACTTGGTGGTGTGTCGTGGACTTGGCTCAGACCATTCATCATCCTGTTGGGTCTGCTATGTGTCCTTTTCTTTTCGAGATAAATTTTTTTTCATTATGTGCTCAAAGGAACCTTTCTACATAGGATTATAGCTAACAAGAAGGTTTGTGTTCCTTCTATGCTCAGCCTTCCCCCTCGTCCCCGTATCTCCTGGTAACAATGTTATTAGAGGAGACTTGAAGAAGGGTCACACTATTTATGACAGTTTCGGGTCCTTGAGGAGGCTATTCATTCTTATACTTCCCCCCTCCAAGGCACGGGATCCTCCTACATATCATACGGTGCAGCACACTTTCGACCTCATCACCACTCCAGAGAAAGTTGGCAAGTGGATTTCACAAAGGCGGTGATGAAGACTTTGTACTTCCTCTTCTCTTGTACAAGCATTCACTCCAATGGGTCACCGCTAGCAATGGTCAACACTTGCTGGGGATTTGGAGGTAGAAACCACGTCTGGAGGCTTTGGAGGGATGCCCATTAGATGGGAAATTCCAGGCACGGCCTTCCTCGGGGTATGGTCTTCTATTATTACAGTAATGCACTCACCAGCCCCAGGAGGTCCATCTATGAACATCCTTGTATTGACCATGCTGACTTCGAAAAACTCTTCTACTGTAATGAACGTCCCTACCCCAATGACTGGAGTCTTTCCACCACAAATACCACAGAAATGCAGGAATGTGGAGCCATATTCGCCAGCTAGTAGCACACCTTAACGGACAAGTTTTTCAAACTAGACAGCCAATGAAAATATTTTCTAAAACTCCCGCAATTCTCAACAAACTAACAATCAACCACTCTAGCTTCTCTTCCACATTCACTCAGTCTTTGTTTCTCGGTGGCTCTAAAGTATGGCGTTTATATAGAGTTGGAAAATTGGACACGGTAGTGTCCCAATTAGAACCTTCACACACTTCGCCATCGATTATCATGATGACAGCACGAGCAGGCACGTGGGTCTAGGATCCCTTCTTCCCGTTGAATATCTAGTCATGTCGTCTCCTCTGCTGCAGCATTACAATACTAGCTGCAGAAAAGACCTTTGGCGTTATCCCACATTGTTTCCCATCTGGCCCATGGCACATGGACTTGACATTCCTTACCCTTTTCATCCTTGTTGTTGATGGTATCAAAACAATTCCCCTCTACCATGTCTTCTTGCTTCATGCAGAGACCATACCCACCTTTTGTATCTCAATTATTATGATCTTTTCCTGATTTTCAAACATGCAATATGGCAAACTTTTGGTTCCAGGAAGGCTGGTTCTACCGTGGAGCCGATTCTTACCTGTGAGTATGTTTCAAATGGCACCAGGGTGTTTAATTACATGTTGTTTAGGCCTCTTGAGTACTTGTCTAGGAACATCCCATCAACAAGACCATTTCAAAAAGAGCAAATCGTACATGAAAACATCTTCTCCTTTACCGGGTGAAAATGTTTTCAATCGTTCGATCGAAACGCCCTCTATCTTTATCGTCCACATGTAAAGGGCAGTTATATTTCACAATCTTCTGAGGTTGTTTGTCCTGCACTTGTCCCATCAGCAGAGACATTTCTCACCGTAGATCTTTCTTCGACAAGATCTGCACCATTGAGTGTTACCTTCCTTTAACTCATTTCGCGGATATGTGGACCAATATTTCTACGGGCACTTTGATCCTATGAAATCGATCTCGCCCGTTGATCTATTCTCTGTCGATCCTAGCCCTCAAAACTTGCGATCCCTTTAGCTTCATTTTCACGAAAACATAAAGGCGATTTGGATCGTGCATGCAATATCCATGAAAACCATCCTATCTGTCGATCTGGTTCGCCTTCTAATCGCCACCATCGAAGTGCTACCTCTTTTAACATAGTTTTCGGCCACCCTATGAATGGAATTTTACATGCATTTTAGGACGTGGTCGCCTCATTTTTCCCTCTTTGTCATTTCACAAGGAGTGAAAAAAAGTGCTAACATGTAGAATAAACTTCCATAGCTTTGAAGAGAATGGGATCAAACACGTGTTATTTCCTTTGCAAGAAGATAGTACAGAAAGCACCTATAGTCTTATTGTTGTCAGGAAAAGAATATTTACAGCAGATTGATGAGGAAGAGATTAATTATGTTGTGGTATGCAAACCTAGAGTGGTGACAATGAAAACCAGTATTATAGACCTAGCTAAGGAGATTCAGGAGATGCCCAATGAGTTTAGTGAAATTGTGGTAGATGATTTTCTCAATGAGTTACCACCAAAGAGGGATATAAGTCATCATATTGATTTTATTCCAGGAGCAAGTTTACCAAACAAGGCAGCATACAGGCTGACACCACAAGAAAATGAGGAAGTTAGGAGATAGGTCCAAGGATTATTAGACAAAGGATTGGTTCAGAAGATTCTGAGTCCATGCGCAGTACCAACAGTACTTACTCCTAAGAAGCATGGCGAGTGGAGGATGTGTATTGACTCCATAGCAATTAACAAGATTACTATCAGGTATAGATTTCCATTACCAAGGATGGATGACATGATGGATTTCCTGAGTGGGGCAACATGCTTTTCAAAACTGGATTTGAAGAATGGATACCATCAGATCAGGATCAGAGAAGGAGATGAGTGGAAGATAGCCTTTAAGACAAACAATGGGTCGTATGAGTGGTTGGTCATGCCATTTGGACTGTCCAACGCACCAAGAAATTTCATGAGATTGATGAATGAAGTCTTGAGAGATTTCATAGGTAAATTTGTGATAGTTTACCTTGATGATATTTTGATTTTCAGCAAAATAGAAGAACACCTAAAACATATGAGATGCATTTTAGAGAGACTGCAATAGGAGAAGTTGCTAGTGAATGTGAAGAAGTGTACATTTTTTAAGTCAAAATTGGTATACTTAGGTTTTGTTATCTCAAGAGATGGTTTGAAGATGGATTCTAAAAAATTGCAAGCAATCATTGTACATTTTTTAAGTCAAAATTGGTATACTTAGGTTTTGTTATCTCAAGAGATGGTTTGAAGATGGATCCTGAAAAATTGCAAGAAATCATTAATTGGCCTTCACCGAGGAACATATTTGAGGTAAAAAAATTTCATGGTTTAGCAAATTTTTATAGGAAATTTATAAAGAATTTTAGTGTTATATGCTCACCTATTGTTGAGACAATAAAGAAGGAAAAACATCCATTTCAATGGATAGCAGAAACTGAAATGAGTTTTCAATTATTAAAGAAGAAGATCACCGAACAACCAATACTGAAGTTACCAGACTTCAAGCAACCTTTCCAAGTGAAGTGTGATGTTAATGGAGCAGTAATTGGAGTTGTACTCATTTAGGAGGACAAGCCTATAGCGTATTTCAGTGAGAAGTTGAATGATTCAAAGCAGAAATACTCATCTTATGACAAGGAATTTTACGCTATTGTGCAGGCAATGAAGCATTGGAGGAATTATCTGATGCCTGGAGAGTTTGTATTGTTTTCTGATAACCACGCATTATAGTACATTATGTAGCAACCTAATTTGAACCTGCAACACGTTAAGTGGGTTGAGTTCTTGCAGAGCTTTACTTTTGTGTTGAAGCACATAAGTGGACAATCAAATCGAGTAGTTGATGCCTTGAGCAGTGTTAAGATTCTATATGCTAAGCTATATTATCAGCATTCAATTCAATTTCACAACAATAGCATATACAGGATCACTGAAAGAAACGGTATCACAAGATCAACACAGATTTACCCTGGGAAAACCCTGAAGGGAAAAACCCAGCAAGAAAAGCTTCCTCAATATAGATGATCAAAAAGATAAAAGATAAAACCTCAAACTGGTCCTTCTCCTCCTTGTAGATAAAACTCTCTCTCTCTCTCTCATGCACTACACAAGTGTGTGTGTCTGTGTGTTTCAAATGAGGAGCACCTCTCTCTATTTATATTCTTCCTCTCACTTAAATTTTCACTCAACTAAGTCATCCCTACTAAACTTGACTGGGCCGACTTCTCTAGGAGGACTCAAAACAACTTAATATTATATTTAGGAGGGTGCTAATGACCCGACTTATAACGGAGGGTTTTCCTCATGACTCTATACTGACCTAATACAATAATATCATCCTGGTGAGGGAATAATAACATCTCCCAAAGGTTCCATCAATAAAATACATTTAGAATATTCTTCGAAGTTACAATAATTCAACAAGCAAAAGACTGTTGATTGTGCAAGAGAATCAGATCCAAGTCTTAGGGTTTGAGCACTTAAGAGATTTGTATGAGACTGATGTTGATGCAAGATGGTTTGATTTTCAAGAACAATAAACTATGCATACCTAAGTGTTCCATGAGAGAGAATCTTATACAGGAGAAACACAATGGAGGTATGGCAGGTCACTTTGGAAGTGATAAAACCTTTGGATAGCTGAGCCATTTCTATTTTTGGCCAAAGATGAGTTCTGAAGTTGAGAAGTTTGTGAGTAGGTGAAGAGTATGTTAGCATACTAAGGGAAGAAGCCAGAATATAGGCTTATACACACCTTTGCCTATTCCAACTAGGCCTTGGGATTCTGTGAGTATGGATTTCATTATGGGTTTTCCAAAGACTTAGAAGGGACATGATTCTATTTTTGTGGTTGTTGACAATTTACTAAGATGGAACATTTCATTCCATGCTACAAGACTAGTGATGCCACACACATTGCTAACTTGTTTTTTAATGAAGTTGTGAAGCTACATGGTTTACCGAGGAGCATTATATCAGATAGAGATGTGAAATTCAGAGGTCATTTTTGGAGGAAATTGTGGAAAAATTTGGGTACTGAGTTGAATTTCAGTTCATCTTATCATCCAAAGTCTGATGGCTAGGCCGAGGTAGTTAATAGGAGTCTTGGGAACATGTTGAGAAGTCTGATTGGGGAGAATCCAAATAAGTTGGATAAGATACTAGATAAAGTTGATTTTCCATATAATGATTCACCAAACAAAAGCACAGGGATGAGTCCATTTCAAATTCTGTATGGAATGCGTCCAAGAGGAGTGTGTGAAATTCATGAATTAGGTAAATTGGAGAAGAGGAGTGCTAATGTAGAAGAGTTTGTAGCAAGAATCAGTGAGCTACAACAGCAAGTTAAGGCAAGGTTACAGCAGAGTAACATCAGTTACAAGGCAAGAGAAGATTCCAAGAGAAGAGAGAAGAACTATGAAGTAGGATATTTGGTCTTAACACATCTGAGGAAAGAGATATTTCAAAAGGGAGAGTATAATAAGATGAAGATGAAAAATATTGGACCCTGTAGGATACTCAGAAAGTTTTCAGCAAACACCTATGAACTGGAAATGCCAACAGGGGTTGGTATATTACCCATTTTCAATGAGACCTGTACACTTACTATAGCAGGATATATAGGACAACTTGCAGATGATGAAGACCCTACTGAAGAACTTCAGTGGTTGAAGCAGGTACCTATGTCCCAGCCATCAGAAGTTGATTCAATCTTGGATACTAGAGTGGCAATGCGTACCATGTAGAGGGATTACTTGGAGTACTTGGTCAAGTTGAAGGGACATCCTGTAGAGGAATATACATGGATGGATGCTAAAGAATTGGAAACAAAGGGTTACCCAGTAGTTGATATGTTGAACAACGGTTCAGAATTTTTAACCTTGGAAGTCTAATGCAGGAGCATCGACGTGGAGCCAGCAATGTGACACACGGGTCACATGCTATGGTGATTTTGGAGTGCTGAGTCATGATTTCATTAGCCCTAAGCTATTAGTACTAGGATATCGTGCCAATGATGACTCCCTGCAAGGAGATTAGGCCACGGGTAGTTTGTTAGGATGCTGACACTTCCATCATGAGTAGGAGTCATTTGTTTTCTGTTTCCAGGACCACTCTATGGGGGAGTGGAGCAAATAGGTTAAATATGCGGGTAGGAGTCGAGTTGGGGGCTCTCAACTCTAGGAGTTCTCAATTTTGGAGAGGGTTCTCAATTTTGAAGAGTTCCATTACTAGGAGTGGGTTCCCATTGTAAATATTTTTAGAAACTAAGAGCCGAAGCATTGCCTGTGTGTTTATTGTACTGATTAATGAAGAAATAGTTGTGTGTTAAATGTTCAAACTATTTTTGAGTGACATTGTTGTGATTGCGTGAGCTGAAGAGCTATATGTGCGTTTAAATCCTTGAATTAAGCAGTAGGAGTATATGTGAATGTGTATGACTAAGAAATGTATGAAGGATTGACTGATTCTCTAGTCAATCATGTATAACGCAATGTTTTTTGTAGGTTAAACTTGTTTGCAGAGCATGGATGGATGATATCAAACCTAGATCCAGATATACGGCTTGGAACAATTTTGTGGTGTGAAAGTGTGCGGTGAAAAACAAAGGATTTGCTGGAGAAATCGAGAGTTGATCGTCGCAAAGGACAGGGAGATAGACAGTCTGGGTAACACCATGAAGATATCGATGGTCGATGAGCGACTTCGCGGGGTGAACTTGTGTGAAGGAAAGAGCAATCCCTCTATGCGAAACCACACTCAAATCTGCCTCAGAGATTTTGATGTCCACCTTCGATTCAGATCGGACGACTATAGGACATTTCACAGGTTGAACAAGCGAAGGGTTTAACGACCCAAATGTGCACAAAATTTGTGTTAAATCGATCTTACCATTGGTTTGGAGTCCACCCTTGTGGCGTTCAGAGGATCCTGTTGGCTGTATCGAAAGAATTTAGTGGTGCCACCAACTTTGGGGCCTACTAAGTCGGGTAGTAGACTATCTAGAGACTGCCCACGGGGGAACCGGCTACCAAATGTTGTAATAAAAAAGTTATAAGAAATATAATATAAGTATAATTTTTTTTGTATTTTGTCAATAATAATTATAATAATATAATTTGAAGGTCACAACCAAGCTAAACACCAAATTGGTACATAATTCCCTTTTGTCTATGGGATAAGGGACTCCCTGCATGCAATGTGTAACGTCCCCAACCCTCCGACCGGCGAAGAGGATGCTACTATTCACCGGACATCTGGGAAACTAGCCCCATGAACATATACATTTATATAAAATCTAAATTAAATGCTTAGAAACATAAAACATACTAAGATTCATAATCATACATATATTCAGCGGAAGCAAAACAACATTCATTCATATGCATGTTCATCATAATTCATTAACAATAAACATAACTGCAAAGGTAAAATAGACAAGGATACTTATCTTATAAGGACTGTCCTGCAACTAGCCATGTCCCTGCAACATTCCACCCAACCATAGGCCAGCGTGCTCCTTAATCACTCAGCAACGTTGCCACCCCCGAGTCGGGCATTATTCCCCAAGGAATAAGGAACTAGTAGGCTTACACATAGCCAAGGGTAACAAAACATCCAAGGATACACAGTTCAGCCAAGCCAACACAGTTGGGTTTATCAGGCCAACACAGATCAGCCAAGCCAACACAATTGGGTTTATCAGGCCAACCAAGAGCTAGGAAAGGCTAAATGTTAAGCTGGTGAGCTCATTGAAGAGCTAAGGACACCTACACCAGAACTAGCCTGAATTTTAGAACACCCACACACACCCAACACAAGGAAATCAGTCCTTTCTCTGCTACACGGTTCCTCGGGCCCTGACCTCCCTTCCAATGCTATTCAGGGGTTGTGGAGAAGTAAGCAAGCCCTCTAGCTCTGTCTATGTGGTTCCCAAACACACCAGGTTTGTCAAGAAAATCAAGCCCTCATCACCACTCCATTACCATCTGAAGACCAACCAATGCATGCATGCAACAAAACCAGCACTTCACAGCTTGGACAGGGGGAGACAATCCTTGAGTCATTCTTGGCCTTGTTGTGGCCAAAACGACTTCATAACAGCTTACAACAGCCCAAAACGCAAAGGAAGGCACTGCCAACAAAATCTGAATGAGACCACAACCAACACAATGTAGGTACTCATAGCACCCACCGATTAGGGGAAGAACAACAGCCCCGATTCATGATGAAGTAACAGGACATTACACAATCCAAACACAGCAGCAATGTTGGAAACCAATGGTCCTTCCTAAACAATGAAGCCACAGCACATTTTCACAGTCAGCAATGGTGGAGTAAACACAGACTCTCTGCATGTACAGGAGGGAAACATCTCACAAAGGAAAACATGGAAAACATCTCACAGTCTGACAATGGAAAAAGGGAAATCAATTCTCTGCAAGGATCGAAGGAAGAACAAATCCACATACTGGAAATCGGTGTGAGAGAAGGGAGAACGAACCCCCACACAATGGATCGTAAATCATTTTATCTCCGCTCTGCATGAGGAAGACCATCCAAACTCCCTACGCGTGAGGAGGTGAACAGAGCAAAAACGTCTCTACATGAGAGTGAACAGAACGGACGAGAGAGTGGCATAGTGGTGTTTCTCTTACCCACATGAAGGTGGAGATACGGCTGGTGGAGTGGGCATGTGGAAAAAGACTGACAGTCCTGCCACCCTCCACTTCCCAACAATCACTGCCCCCAACTAACAAAATGAGTATTAACTGGGTGGCTGACACATGGCTTTTCCCCATGGGGTCCAAGTTTAACAATCCCCACCCCTTAACCTTAGGAAATCATGCCCTTTTTAGTTTAGTTGCATTGACATAGCTGGTTGGGGATATTTAATTAAAATGCATAGTTACATGATGCCACAATTTAATATGTGTCGTATATCTCGATATACTATCGACAATAATTCCAATCCGAAACATAACACAACCAAATCGATGGTGGGGCCTTTGCCTGTAGCTCCGCACCATGATTATTTACAGTATATATTTATATCATGTATTTTTAATGCATGGGGATCAAAACCAGGGTGTTACATTCCCCTCCCCCTTCAATAGCACTGTCTTCAGTGATTTACAAAATTTGAACAAAATGCTACACTGGTACCGCCTCAGTGTTCCCCAGAATTGAACAAAAATGGGTGTGCCAATCGCATGGCATCCTCCAGCTCCCACGTAGCCTCTTCAGGTCCGTAGTGCTCCCATTGCACCTTTACCTGCCCTATGGCCCGTTCCGAAGCATTGTGACCTTCCTATCGAAGACGCGCATTAGCTCGATTTGGAACTCTCCCTTGGGTTCCACCTGAATCACATCCCAATTTATCACATGGTTAGGATCATGTACATATTTCTTAAGCAAAGAAACATGAAAAACATTATGAGCTCTAGTACTAGCAAGAAATGCAAGTCTATATGCAACTGGGCCTATTCTTTCAAGCACTTCAAACAGCCCACAATATCTTGGTGACAGCTTGGCACAACTCCCAAGCTTCAAGGAACTCTTGCTTGCCCTCACTCTGAAGCAGACATGATCCCCAACACTAAACTCTCTATTCACTCTATGCTTATTTACATAGTTTTTATGTCTGTCCTGTGTTGCTTTCATATTATGCTTCATCTTTGCAACCTCTTACTCCGTTTCCTTGAGCAATTCTGGTCCAAGCACAACCCTATTCACTAGATTATCCCAAGTCACTGGTGTCCTACACCTTCTTCCATATAAGGCTTCATACGGACTCATCCCCAAGGATTCCTGCTATCCATTGTTATAAGCAAACTCTACCAAGTGTAAGTAATCTTCCCACTTGGTTGGTTTGTCCATTACATACATGCGAATCATATCTTCAAGCACCTGGTTAACTCTTTGTGTTTGCCCATCTGTCTAAGGATGGTATGCAGTGGTGAAGTTTAGCTTTGTACCCAAATCTACAAACAACCCCTTCCAAAAATTGGAAGTGAACTTGACATCTCTGTCAGAAACTATTGCCTTCGGCAATCCATGCAATTTGAAAATATCCTTCATGAAGATCTTGGCAATGTCATCAGTCTTATGCATAGACTTTACCGGTATGAAACGTGCTACCTTAGTCAACTTGTCTATCACAACCATGATGGAATCATGTTGTCTCCAAGTCATTGGCAATCCTGTAATAAAATCCATGGAAATAACTTCCCATTTCCATTCCAGAACTAGCAAAGGCTACAACAAGCCTGCTAGATGTTGATACTCAACCTTTACCTGTTGGCACTTCATGCACCTTGAAATGTATTCAGCCATGTCATTTTTCATTCCTGGCCAAAAGTACTGCTTTCTGGTGGTAGCAATTGTCTTCTAATATCCTGGGTGACCAGAATACGGAGCTTGATGGATTTCATCCATAACAACTCTCCTCAAATCTGCTACATTTGGAATATAAATTCTGCCTTTATAAGTAAGAATTCCATCTTCTTCCAATTTATATCCCTCATACCTCTTCTCAAGACTTTGTTGCTGTAATTTGTCTTTTACCTACTCATACAATTCATCTCCAGCAGTATGATTAACAATCTGCTACCTCAAATCTGATTGGCAAATACTAAGGGATGCCACATGCATTTCCTGCACCTTCCTGCTGAGTGCATCAACTACCTTATTCTCTTTTCTCTTTATGTGCTTGATTTCAAAATCAAACTCACATAAAAATTCTAGCCATCTCGCTTGCCTAGCATTCAGAGTAGGCTAATCAAATAGATACTTCAGACCACAATGGTCTATCATGAGCTCAAATATTCTACCCGTCAAGTAATGCCTCCACATCTTGAGAGCATGTACTATGGCTGCAAGCTCTAGATCATGTGTGGCATAGTTTTTCTCATGCTCCTTCAGCTTTCTCGACTCATAAAATATCACGTGGTTTTCCTGCATAAGGACTCCTCCAAGCCCTTGTCTGCATGCATCGGTACACACCACAAAATCTTTCTCTGGATCTGCAACTTTCAATACTGGTGCACTGGTGAGAAGATTCTTCAACTGTTGGAAGCTTTCTTCACACCTCGATGTCCATTCGAACTTCATCCCCTTCTTTTGCAAAGAAGTGATGGCATGTGCAACTTTGGAGAATCCCTCAATGAATCTTCTGTAGTATCCTGCAAGTCCCATAAAAGATTGTACATCTGTCACATTTCTTGGAGTAGGCCAATCCATAATGGCTTCAATCTTTTCAGGGTCCACAGATATACCCTCTTCTAAGATAATGTGACCCAAATACTGAATTCTATCTCTATAGAAGTCACATTTACTCAGCTTTGCATACAGCTGATGTTCCTTGAGCAATTGCAATGTCAATCTCAAGTGCTCTTCATGTTCTTCCTCATTCTTAGAATAAAAAAGAATGTCATCAAGGAAAACAAGAACGAACTTGTCCAAATATCTGCTGAAGACACTGTTCATAAGGCACATAAATGTAGCTGGTGCATTTGTGAGACCAAATGGTACCACTACAAACTCATAATGCCCATACCTTGTCCTGAAGGTTGTCTTTTGAATGTCTTCATCCTTGTTTCTCACCTGATGGTAACTAGACCTCAAGTCAATCTTGGAAAATACCTTTGCTCCTCTCATTTGATCAAAGAGGTCATCAATCCTAGGCAAAGGATATTTATTCTTCACAGTAACCTTGTTCAACTGTCTGTAATCAATACACAACCTGAGTGTACCATCTTTCATCTTTACAAACAGAACCGTTGCTCCCCAAGGAGACACACTCGGCCGGATATACTTCTTTTCCAACAACTCTTGCAGTTGCATATTCAACTCTAGCATCTACGTTGTACTCATCCTGTAGGGTGTCTGGGACACTAGTGCTGCTCCTGGCACAATCTCAATGGTGAAATCAATGTCCCTCTTTGGAGGAATCCCTGGAATCTTATCAGGAAACACATCCTTGAATTCCTGTAGCACCTGATAGTCCTCCAACCTAGGGGTTTCATCTACTGTTGTCTCCAAAATATGAGCTGCATACAACTGGAAACCCTTCCTATAGAAATTTTTCAACTGCATTGCTGAAACCTGCCTTACTGAAATTGCCTTTGGAATACCTTTCACAACTACTGGGATTCCTTCTTCATCCATGCATTCAAAATTCTTGTTGTAACAGTCAAGCTTCACTCTGTGAGCTTCTAACCAATCAATTCTAATGAGAACATCATAGGAACCAAGCGGCAGAACGTTCAGATCTACATAAGTGATCAATCCATTCATGACCAATGGATATTTCTCTACCACTTCACTGACCTTTCTCTTAGTCCCAGTGGCTAGCTTAACTAACCAAGATTTTCTATGCTTTACCTTCTTAAAAGCACAAATCTCCACTACCCTAGGAGTGATGTAACTATGAGTGGAACCAGGGTCAATCAAAATAGAAATAGATTGTTCAACAATCTTACCTGCAACTTCAACCACGATTGACTGGTGATCTTCCTGGCGATCCTCCAGTGTTGCGTAAATTCTAGGGACTGTCGTTGCTACTTGACCCACTGTTTCTGCTTCTTGCATGTTGTAAGTTGGTCTTGCACTTTCATTCTTGAGTGGACAATATCTGTGCAAGTGGGTTCCTTCACATTTCCAACATTTGAGTGGACCTTTATTCTGTTGTTGCTCTTTAGGCTTTCCACCTGTCACTCCAACTAGATTACTCGCAGCTTAGGATGGCTACTTCTGGTGATTCCTGAATCTAGAAGGTTTGAAACCTTTCTTTCTTTGGTCAAACTTCTCATTCTTCTTGTCCTTCCATGCCTTATGGTAATCAGGTTTACCTTTGCTTTGCTCATAACAACACTTAGCCTTCCTTATGGCTTCTTCAAGAGTTCTAGATTCATAAAACTCAATCCTGTCTTTGTAAGACTAAGGCAATCCACTCAGAAACCGTTGGACCTTCACTTTTTCATCTCTGATGTGCCGGACATATTCATCCATGGTCTGTTGTCCCAATATTAGCTCATGGAATTCCTTAATCTTATTATCATAATACCTGTCAGAGAGGTATTTCTACTTGAAATACTTCTTGAACTGTTTCCACTTCAGTCTCCTTTCACTGATCCTCTTTATTTGCTTGAAGTGTTCCCACCAAATGGATGCTCTTCCTTTTAGATTGAATGTGGCAACTCTTGCCTTCATGTTTCTCGAATAATCCTGCACTTGAAAGTACTTATTTATCCCAAGAAGCCAAGCTTCAGCCTCTTGTCCAGTCTTTAACTCACCATCAAATGTAGGAGGTTTAGCTTTCTTAAATTCATCCTGAGAGCGATCCCTATGGTGTCTTCTTCTTTTCCTTCTATGAGAAGATGAACTTGTGTCCCGCTGGATTCTTCAGAGCCAAATGATCCACTAGAAGTCCTTCTCCTTCTCCTAGTGCTGCTCTTACTGCCTTCTGGTCTTGCTATACCTCGTCTAGAGTCTATCTTTCTTTGCAAGTCTGTCAAACTCTGAAACATGGCAGCATTCAACTAATGCTACTCTTCTTGGGCCATTAGAGGAAATTTCAACTCAAAATGGGCCTCCTAAAATAAACTAATAAAATAATAGTTAAAATAATAAAATAATATTTATTAATTTTGGAGGAAGAAAAGAAAAAAACTACTTTTTTGTTTGTATTTTTGACATATCTCCCCGTGTTTTTACTCAAACTTCGATTGGGAGAGCTTGTTGGATGCGGAATTTAATTCCGCATCCAACGAGCTCTCCCAATCGAAATTTGAGTAAAAACACGGGGAGATATGTCAAAATACAAACAAAAAAAGTAGTTTTTTTTATTATACCTATCCCCAAATTTATATTAAAAAAGTGTTTAAGACCTATACGGTATTTCAAATTTAAAGCAATTTCATTGGCTAACACATGATGACATGGAATTTAAATAAAAGTTAAAAGGCCCATTTTGAGTTGAAATTTCCTCTAATGTTTAATCAAGCTTCTCATGGTGGCTGCAACATCTAACGATTTCTTTTGGAATCTCCTTCCATTAGACTCTATGTCATCATTTCCATTACAAACATTTTCTCCCATGGCATCTCTCGCATGCTCGTAAGAATCCTGAGCATCATATCCATCATGGGTTCTCATAACTGAATCACCACTTACCTACCACTACAATTTCTGAAATACTGCCCTTGAAGGTAACTATGATTCTACACACGTGTTAGATAGAAAAACAGTTAGATGCATACATATTGATATAAATCGGAACTACTTACCTTCTCCTGGAAAAATTATAAATAATAGTTTTTCTTAAACACACAAAAATTCTTTTCTTATTCAGCCCTGTAATCTACTGACAGTCTGCTGAAAAATCCACTGAAAAACAGCTAGAATTTGCTGAGAAATCCACTTTGAAAAACCCAAATTTTCTTTCTCCCTATCGGGTCTCTTCCCACTAACATTCCGACGTTTCGGCGGCTAGAACCACTAATTTTCTCCGCTGCTTGTTAGCGATCCGTTCATCTATCTTCCTCCGACGTGTCGGACCTGTAGTGGTCTAAGCTTCCAATCCATTTATCGACGATGCCAAAACCTTTATTGGCGATCGGATCCTCTAAGCACTACCACGTCGGTGATCGGATCCTCTACTCATCGGGCGGCTAGTTCCATGGGCAGCCGCAACGGTGGCCAATGAACTCCCTAGAGTTTCCATTGGCCACAATCCTATCGGCGGTTGGAACCCTTAGTCACTGCAGCATCGGTAGTCAGAACCCTTAGTCATTGTGGCATCGGTGGTCGGATGCACTACCCATCGGGTGAATAGTCTCTTAGGCGGCCGCAACGGCAGGTTCACTAACCGTTAATATTTTCCGATCGGCGATCTCATCAACTATAATTTTTCGATCGACGATCGGAACAACTGTCCGTCGGGAGGATATCCCACTAAACAGCCGCAACGACGGACGCTTGAATAACTAATCTGTTTCGAAGACGTTCATCGGCGGTCTCATCAACTAACTTCCGTCGATCGCCGATGGGTTCAACACTTAGCTGAATTTTGAAATTTTCTCTTTACCTTCTTCCTACCGCATCGGCCAGTCCATCAACTAAATCTCGTCAACATATCGGCGGTTCCAACCTCTATTTTCTGTCATCACATCATCGACACTTTCGTCCACTAAGTCTCGCCGTCGTTTCGGCGCTCCCATCGTCTAAGCATCGGAGATTCAATCAACTAATTATCGTCGATCGCCGACGGTCTTCACTTCAACTTTCCGCCGCTCTGTATCGGCTCTTACGGCTTCTATCCTTCGCCGACGTATTGACTCTTACGTCTTCTATCCTTCGCCGATCGTCAACGGTCTTAATCACTTAGAAAAATTTCAGGAGTTTTCTCCTCTGTCTTCCGATGTATTTTGTCGGCGGTTCCATCGTCTAACCATCGGCGATGAAATCAACTATCTTCCACCGATCGCCAATGGTCGGACTTAGAAAAAAATTTCAAAAATTTTCTCTTTTGTCTTTTCTCCGCCGACGTTTCGACGATCTCTTCGTCTATATTTCGTCGATCGCTGACGAGCTGTGTCGGGTGATCTTCAATCTATATGTTCCGCTGTATCGGAGGATCTTCTCACTTAGTCCTCCGATGAGCCAATGGCCTAAGACATTTTTTATTTTTTTTGAAGTTTTTACTGTCATTCATTTTCTTTTGGGCAAAGGGCAACCTGCCTCTGCTAACTGGTTCTTCATGACCTTCTGAGGCCCAATGCTGCAATGATGGCTCTGTCACTGCATCTTCGCGGCCCATTCAGGCCCATGCTACAACCTGTAGCTCTAATACCACACTGTAACGTCCCCGACCCTCCGACCAGCTAAGAGGACGCTACTATTCACCAAACATCCAGGCAACTAGCCCCATGAACATATACATACATATAAAATCTAAAGTAAATGCTTAGAAACATAAAACATACTAAAATGCATAATCATACATATATTTAGCAGAAGGAAAACAACATTCATTCATATACATGTTCATCATAATTCATTAACAGTAAACATAACTGCAAAGGTGAAATAGACAAGGATACTTATCTTATAAGGACTGTCCCGCAACCAGCCATGTCGCTGCAATGTTCCACCCAACCATAGGCCAACGTGCTCCTTAATCTCTCAGCAATGCTACCACCCCTGAGCCGGGCATGATTCCCCAAGGAATAAGGAACTAGCAAGCTTACACATAGCCAAGGGTAACAAAACATCCAAGGATACACAGTTCAGCAAAGCCAACACAATTGGGTTTATCAAACAAACACAAATCAGCCAAGCCAACACAGTTGGGTTTATCAGGCCAACCAAGAGCTGGGAAAGGCTAAATGCTAAGCTGGTGAGCTCATTGAAGAGCTAAGGACACCTACACCAAAACTAGTCTGACTTCTAGAACACCCACACACACCCAACACAAGGAAATCAATGATTTCTCTGCTACACAGTCCCTCAGGCCCTGACCTCCCTTCCAGTGCTATTCAGGGGTTGTGGATAAGTAAGCCAGCCCTCTAGCTCTGTCTGTGTGGTTCCCAAACACACCAGGTTTGTCAAGCAAAGCAGGCCCTCATCACCACTCCATTACCATCTGAATACCAACCACTGCATGCATGCAGCAAAACCAGCACTTCACAGCTTGGAGAGGGGGAGACAATCCCTGAGTTGTTCTTGGCCCTGTTGTGGCCAAAACGACTTCATAACAACTTACAGCAGCCCAAAACACAAAGGAAGACACAACCAACAAAATATGAATGAGACCACAGCCAACACAACGTAGGTACTCACAACACCCACCGATCAGGGGAAGAACAATAGCCCCGATTCACGATGAAGTAACAGGACATTACACAATCCAGACACAGCTAGCAACGTTGGAAAACAATGGTCCTTCCTCAACAATGAAGCCACGGCACATTTTCATAGTCGGCAATGGTGGAGTAAACACAGACTCTTTGCGTGTACAGGAGGGAGACGTCTCACAAAGGAAAACACGGAAAACATCTCACAGTCTGACAATGGAAAAAGGGAAATCGATTCTCTGCAAGGATCGGAGGAAGAACAAATCCACAGACCGGCAATTGGTGTGAGAGAAGGGAGAACGAACCCCCACACAATGGATTGTAAATCGTTTTATCTCTGCTCTGCATGAGGAAGACCATCCGAACTCCCTACGCGTGAGGAGGTGAACAGAGCAAAAGCATCTCTGCGTGAGAGTGAACAGAACGGACGAGAGAGTGGTGTAGCTCGATGGTGGGGCATTTTCCTTTAGCTCCGCACCATGATTATTTACAATATATATTTATATCATGTATTTTTAATGCATCGGGGTCAAAACCGAGGTGTTACACAATGATTTTACTAATAAAGTCTACAAAGGTGTACATATCATTACCCCTTCCATATTTGAACCTATGACTTCCTCGGATGAAACACATGTTCTTAACCATTAGTTCCACTCAATTTGTACTTAGTTTGAAGTAAAAGGTATAATTTTTTTTTCTTGAAGTAGGAGATTCATCTTTTACAACTACTTTGGTATTCATCTCCTTGGTCTATTATAAATCACTTGTTGGAAAGCATTTGAGACACTAAGTAATCATAGAGTGAAATTCATGTGAGTCCTCATCATCCACCATATGTAAGATTAAAACATTAAATAAATTAAGTGGGTGGATTTGACATCATGACTTAATTGTAAGGCACCTAGACAAGTCTAGTTTCCATATCACCTAATGAGTCATGCCTAATGTAAGGTATAACTTTTAAGAACATATTATTTATATAAATTTGAAAATATTGAAATACAAAATTCTCAAGGATGTTTTACTTGGGTTTTAAGGGTGTTCAAATGGAAAGGTTCTATGAGTATCTCTATAGCGAGATTAAGTTTAGAGGCTCCCATTTAAGTTCATGTCCTAAGAAAAAGGGTATAAATTCCCCTAATATTTTAGGCATATTTCTTGGTGTCTAGGAAGTTCAAAGGGAAAGGTTCCATGAGTATCTAGGCATCTTGCTTGGTGTCTGAGGATGTTCAAAGGGAAAGGTTCCATGAGTATCTCTATAGCAAGATTAAGTTTATAGGTTCTCATTTAGGTTTATGTTCTAAGGAAATGATTGTATATCCCCATGACAATTTGCGTACCATTTGAGTTGTGGCTTTAATGTGTTGGTTACTTAAACTTATTTTAATATTTGATTAACAAATAAAAATATAACAAATTACATCTTCATAAAGAAAATATACATAATAACTCAAATAAATAAATTAGATTTTTATTATGGTCAACTTAGGATTATGAAATATTTAGATGTTGTATATTTTGATTAATAAAACCCAATACTATATGTCATGTACTAACATAATAATGACTATAGTTACACATATATAAATCATATCAAGAAAATGAAAATTTGAAACTTCCCTCCTCCCTCAAGCCTGAAATTCATGCTCCTTTTTTTTCTCCTATTCTCGTCAAACTCTGGAATTGACCTTGGTTTTCTCCCCTCTTCATGTCCAGCCCTAGATTTCACCTTTGTTTTCTGGTTTCATGCGCTCATTGGAATTATTTAACCTCAATATGTTTTCAGGGTTTGATGAAATGATTGCATCCACATTGATGAGGAACATAGCAAGGCGTTGGAGGGATGCTGCAGTGATGAGGAGTATAGCAAGGCATTGAATGCAAGGTAGAAAATTATTTCCAGGTAAGCTTAATGTTGCCTTTTTTTTTGCTGAAAGTGACTATTGATTCCATGGATGTTTGCATATTTTGTACATTTATTCAATGCACTTGTAGTTTTTTTTGTTATTTGATGAGCTGCAATCTATGTTATGTTTTTAAATGGAACAATGGTGTTATTGTTCCAATGAAATAGAACAACCATCTTAGTGTCCAGATACGTACACCAATTCTCTCTCTCTCTCTCTCTCTCTCTCTCTCTCTCTATATATATATATATATATATATATATCCTTCAAACCTTAGTGTTGGCAGCGATATAGTGTTGAATCAACTTGATAAAATGGATCAATTGGCTCAAGAACCAGATCTATAATTGTCTATATAAATGAGGGAGAGTTCAAAAGAATGGGATGTGTTTTCCATGATCTGTACCAGTGAACTTGAGGAACAATGTCTCCAGAAGGGGTAATAATAATAATAATACAAAATAGAATATATTTTGTAGTTACATTTCTTTAACACTTTGTCCATCATGTGTTGTGCATACCTACGAACGAGGTTTCCAATGACAACCTCCATTCCCTTAATAAGTTCCCTCCAAGTAGTTCTTGGTCTATCCAACTAGTGCGAGTTTCCATTGTCTATGGTGTACCTTGCCTTCATGCAAAAAGGCCCCTAGAATGTATGTGGTGTGGCTTTCCAATGGCCCAAAACACCCCTAATCGACTCATCTAGCCATCATCCCCGTGTCTTGTCTATCCATGTCGACAAGAAATCATCAAAGCGATAGTGTGATGGAGATGCCCGAAGCCTATCAAAGCTAGAATATTACATCCTCCCCCACTAAAATTCGTTGTCGTCGGCAACATGCACAAGAACCTAATGTCCTCCAAGTCTAATGTCCAGACTCATTCATTTTTCCACAGTTGCCTCCAACCACACCACATCGTCTCTGATAGAATACTTGTGCAATCAATGCTTCCCTTGAATGAAGGGACTTGTCCAATTCTATCTACAATGTCTCTTGGATGGCATTGTCACGATTGTTGCCTCTTTCTACAATCGCAACCAACTACTGCTACAACTGGATGTGTTGCTGCAACAAGTCAACCTCCACTAAGAAGGTTATGTAAAATTCCCATTTGTTGCATTGTTATGGCTTACTAGTACTTTTGTACTTGGTCAATTTTTTCATGCCCGTGTACATTGGTATACCCTCATGCATAGACTAGTTGGGTAGATAATCCAATCATCATGCCCAACCCATGAGAATGCACATCCTCATGCTTAGAGTTGGTCAACTTTCTTGCACAGGTTTTTTAGACCAAGACAAGGTCACCAGCTTTGCCTCACAACTATCACAATGGTACCTTAGTCACCTTTACCATATGTTACCTCTTCTTGACTTGATTCTATGGTGATCTACTCAATCCATTGGCCAGTGGATGAGTCTCAATAGCCTCTTCTCGGCTTTGCGATCCTTCAAAACCAACAAATGTGTCACCCTTAACTTGTCGATCTTCATGAAGTAGAAGAGCAATTAACTCATGCAACGATCCACAAACATGTTATTTAACCCATGCCATTGTACTACAACTAAGAGTCTTGTTGGGTGAGTACCTTCAGGCACTACTTGGACCCAACACTTAAATTGTTATTTTTCAAGAGCAAGCCATCCATTTGTCTTGCATCCTCTTGTGCACAAATATGTATGTGATGGATCACATCCTAGTGTGTGCCTTTGTTGTTGACATTCACAACTATTGTTGGTGCAATTCCACCCTACACCCAATTCCTTTTGTTCGATACATGAAAATACACAACTTGCTCATCAATAGGAAGGTCTTCAACCATTCCTCAACTACAATTCAGTCTTTGCAATACAACACTTGCAATTCCCTCACTAATATTGACCCCTTTTCTAGTACACTTAATGTAAATTTTCTTAGGAAATAAGCCACCCCCAAGGAAACTATCAATGAGAAGAATGTGGTAGATAACCATTGCAACTACTACCCACAATGCAACAACACCTATCCAAAGTTTGCTACGTGTGATGAACCATTCAATTAATTCCATACCCCTTGTTAAGAAAGCCCTGTTTGCACCAATACTCTGGTCATCTCCAACCAACATTGTCATCATGGAAATCATACCCCAAGGAAGACTCCATCACATCCTATGTTCCCATACACAAAGGCAAGTAAGCATCCTCCAAATCTAACTTATTCTACCACATCTTCAGTTCCCATACACAAAAGTGGGCTTCCCAAGTCAACTAGTTCCACTTTCCAATCTGATCTGTAACAACTCCAAAAATCATAAATAAATAAAAAATTCTAAGGAGTGTTTTAACCATTAATTATTCATTTTACTTTACTAGCATACAGTTTAAGTCTCAGAATAATAACTTGTTCTCAATTGTTTAAGCGTCATGCCTGCTTGTCGTAAGTTATAGTTTGTATTCTATCTTGCTTTACCATAAGGATGAATTCACCATGTTTCTGAAATGTTCAAAGCCCTCTGCCTACATACCCTACTTCGATGTGAGGGTTACGAGGTTATGGGTCTTACTTAGCTTATGTAAGCTAAAGCATTTTTCTTTTACTTGTAATCATGCAAGTGTTTTCAATGGAGATTTTCCTTGTGCTTCTAAACAACTAAGAGCCAAAGGTAAAGATATCATGGTGACCCTAAAATATGGCTAAGGGTTAAACAAGAATTTTAAAGAAGATTTGCACCATAACTAAGCAATGGTCTTTTTATATTATGCTGGATCTAGTTTTTAAATTACTTACACCAAGAAATTGATATAACTCGAACTGTTCTAAACTTTAGAAAAGGGGGTGATAGATTTAAACTATGTGGAGTCACGATGGAAAGTTTAAATGCCCACGTGAACGGGCATGTAATTCCATCCAACTGGGAAAGGGTTAAAACCCTAGCGAAACCCGAAGAGGGTTTAGTCTTCTATGTCGTTCTTTTTTTTTCGTTGTGGAGATGGTGGGGAGAACCGAGAGCTCTCGGTCCTACCAGCAAATGGTATGAAAAAGACCTTGCAACCCTTCTTTTCAACATTATTGACATTGTTTTATCGACGATTCTTGACTCTGAGCCTCGGCCCTTCGCAGAGATGGGTAAATTGCTCATTCAATTTTCAGTTTTTATTTCAAAGGTTTTTATAATGTCGTCAGCTAGTTTCACGACTTAACTTCTGTGCAATGTTAACTTGCAAGTGGTTTCGCTTGGAGCTTTCTTGTCGAAGCTTGGTTGAGGAGAGGGCTCCAGTCGATGGTGGCGGCAAAGGTTCTCGTAAGACTCAAGAACCTTGGAACACTACAATTCCTTGACAGTCTAAGGTGTGAAAAGAAAAGGCAAAGTTGGGAAAAGGGGTTTCTTCTATGGTTCTGGTTTCGTTTTAGAGTTTCAAGGGTTTAAGAGGCCTCCGTTTGCTAGTAACCATTCTCGTCAAATGGCAGAGATAAAATGTGATTTTATTAGCCTTCAGGCTGTAATGTTGTTATTACAGAGTCAGTGTTTTTTTTTTTTGTAAACCCCTTTGATTTCAGACCGTGGAGTCTGTGGGAATTTGTAAAAAAGACTCTTACTGCAACTTTCGCTTTGGTTTACACCTTCATTTTGTTCTTGTTTCCCCTCTATCACTGATATATTGTTTTAATTTCTACTCTGTGCATTTGTTACTACTCTGAAATTAATACGACGTTGTATTTTATTTAAACCGTTTCTTGCTTCCAGTGCTACTCTATGTAAATGATAGTTTTTTTTTTATAATATTGATATTTTGTTTATTATTCAGAGAAAGGAAAATATTTACTATGTTTTACTCTTAACAAGGTTTATAAAGCAATAAAGCCATTGCAATGTTGATTTGGTCTCGGTTCTGCTATGGCTTAATATTTTTATTAAGATTGTTTCTAACTCTTAGAACTGTTTCTGATAATAATCGATAATTCGTTAAAAGGTTTCCAAACTGGTTTTTCAAAAGGTTACGGCCCATTCTTGGCTATAAGAGTTTAGGGCTTTCGCTGTAGGTTTTATTTATTTTATGAAATTACTTGGAAGAAAAAGAAGTGTGGTTTGTAGGCTTCGAACCCTCGATCTGTTTAAAAATCTTAGATAGTAATTTTATTTAAATTTTGTGTTTAAATTTA
The DNA here is from genome assembly GCA_001517045.1 of Pseudotsuga menziesii. Taxonomy (NCBI): domain Eukaryota; kingdom Viridiplantae; phylum Streptophyta; class Pinopsida; order Pinales; family Pinaceae; genus Pseudotsuga; species Pseudotsuga menziesii. The sequence goes on from LPNX010233213.1 coordinate 39,216, forward strand.
TGATTAGTTCAAAACTATGATAATCATTAGTCTTCAACTCTAATTTGTTTTTCTTGTAATGATAATTCTTTCGACTATAAAGATACTGAATGTTTATTAAAACAAATAAGTCTTTCAACTGTATGAGATAATACTTGAAGAAATTATAAATATAATAAGCCTTATAGCTGTAAGAGATTTATTCAAGATATCTATTAATATTCATAATGTAGAATCTTTATGGGTTTTGAACTCTCGACTGGAAGCCATTTGTCTTAAATTAGTTATTTCGAGTTTAGCAGGTTTTAGATTTGGGATTTTAAAAAGATTACTGTGTTAACTAGGTAAACCCTAAAAGGAAAAGACAAGAAACTATGTTTAACCTCTATGATAATTATGTATGAATATACAAGAAAATAAAATAATATTAAACATTTACTAAAGTATGTACTACATTTAACCATTAGGTAAAGCTATTATGACAATGGTTCTTAATAATATTATAAGATAACGTAAGCAGTAGCATTCATTAACTATTAATTTACAGAAAATAAACTTTCGAAAACAATAAATAATTTTAGAAAGCTTTCATCATTCATATATCTAGCAGAAATAAATAGAAAATGAATGAAAAATAATAAACCAGTAACATTATAAAACCTGTTAACTTTCAAAGTGGACAAACACTCAAAGAAGACTATTCCTCCCAACCATCTCCTGAAAACAGGCAATATTACTTGCTTTAGGACCCCCGAGCCTATTCACTAAACCACCAGGATGAAGATAGTGTGTAGAAACATGTTATGTCCTCTCAATTACTTAGCAGTCACACTTGCAGTCAACTCTTAACAATTCACTTTAGCTTTCCCTTCATCGAATTTCCTCTTGCGTGCCTAACTTTTCAGTTTCCAGCAAAAACACAAAGTTCTAATCTCTTAGAATGTAGTGAGCCTCTTGCTCATTCGATGGTATATATAAAAGCTTGCCTAGATCTTTGGGTCAATTTTGCGAATAAATAAGCCACCTGCTTAGTTCCTCCCTTCTTGGGAACATGACCACAATTATAGGGAAGTTGCCTCCTGCAACAGCTAGAAAGTGAATGTTATTGTTGCCACTTGTCATTTTTTCCTTCTACGGCAGATCATTCCTCCTAGTGGGTCAGTGAACACTCTTCAACAGTCATCTTTGGGTAGGTGTATCTTCTTTTAATTATTTAATAATAAAATATTCAATTACAGTCATCTTTGACCATCCTTGGTCAACAACATAAAACTTTACAATAACTTTTAAAGTAATGTCTTTTCACAAAATAAAAATAAAATTGTTTTCAGTTCTAGGTGGGTTACATGATCCATCTAAGTAGTGACATGTTTTTTCTTGTCGACTTCTTTGTTCCCATCATCTTTCCACCTAGAACTGGATAGTCTCACTCCTTCCAATCAAGCATCCACTACTTCAACACTATCATTATTGCTGCCCAAAGAAAGGTATGCACCTCTTCCTCAAGTTTGTCAAGTCACTTCTTGTAACTTAACAAATTTCCTAAGGCACTCATGCACTAGTGCCTTGTTTGCTCATTTCCCTGCTCTTAGACAATAAATTGCCCAAACCAACATCAATGTGGAGAAGAGAATGGCATTTTTCCATCACACCTTTAACCTTCCTGATGAAAAGACTCCTCCATGTCCAACCCTTCACAAAATTGGGCACCTCTACCGATGCCCTAGGATCCATTACCTACTCCTAAGCAGCGAGCCATCTATGGCTTTTAAGAATGAAAGGAGGATGTAACATGACTTCCAAGGCCACCTCCATCAAGTGCAATAATACTATGCCCAATACTACAAGATTCACTATCACAAATTGTTGTTCTTGACCTGTTGCCATGACCCTGCCCAAACTTATTGTCAAGGTGCCAAAAATCTCCAATGTTGCCTTTAGAATCTACCCTTGCACTGCTCCCAAGACTTTGGCTTCACAACCACTGTTGGTTGCACTTGAATTTCTTCTAAGTCTCCTAACTCTTCCTTCCAAGGACAAACAATAGCAAGATGATCTTGGTCACAAAGAAAACAAGCACCACACTTACCTCTACACATAGGGACTACTATTGCACCCATGTTGCGAACATGCTTCCTTCTTTTCGAATGATTCCACCCAAAGTGCCCAAGTTTCCATTTGGTGTCTCACAATCTGTAATTTTTTAGCCCAAGCTCTGGCACATGCACTAGTTTTCTCTAGCTGCCTTGCATGTTCCTGGCACATCTCACAGATCTCGTGCTCCCAACATGTCCATTCCATGGTTGTGACTTTCCTCTTGATCTCCCGTGACTCTCCCCACGTGCCACTCATTTCATAACCCAACAATGGTTCAAACATTCTCAACACCTATAAAAAGTTTACCCAAGCCTTAAGACTTGGTTCACTTGCTACCTGAGGCTTGCTCTTGTCCACCTGCATAACCTGTCAATGAGGTCTTACACTTTTTTCCAAGTCATAGTGAAGAGTCCCTGACTACTCAAGTTTGTGCTGACAAACTGTTAGTGGACTATCAATGGACTAATGATGAACTATTGGCAGACTGTCAACAGATAGTCAATGGATTGCCCTGGGTGACTACTACACCTAGGCACAAGTCTTCGGTCACAACTTCAAGTCACCCTTCACACTACTTGCCAACATGCCTCAAGGATTGTGCCATATCCCTAAGTTTGCCCAGGCATAATGAAGAGAGTCTAAAATTGATCTGCAACACACTATCACATAAGTAACAGTATCCAAAACTTCTTTGATACCAACTGTCACAAACCTACAATTTGCCCAAACTTTTTTCTTTCTAGCTTGGGGATTTCCCCAACTTCACATCGACACCCGAGATCATGTGGCACTACCCTACCTCGACCATATGAGTCAGACCAACTTGTTCTACTGCAACTAGATTACGCCTCTTTGCCTAAGGTTTTCCCGTAATTTTGCCTATCAAATGCAACTAAGTTGCACTCAACCAAGTTCATTAATAGTTCAACATTCATCCAACCACAACCTCCATAACATCAAAGCAATACTTGTACATAACAATATTCAACACTTAGCCAATCATGCACTTAGCTAATGTCAATAGTTAACCAACAGTAAGCATTCCATGAAATGGAATAGCATTCATCCCAATAAACAAGCCACAATATACACACACATGTATAACAAACACCCAAGGTAGATGCCTTAAACTTTAATTATGTGAAGAATGTTTACAGTACACAATAAGTGAGGGAAGCCACTTGCATGCCACTCTTTGATAGCCAATACAATGATTCTAAGGCAAATAAGTCTCTTGCCAATGCCCAACAATCCTATACAAACTAACCCCTGAAGCTATCGCAAATTTTCCTCCTGCAGGCCTTGTTCGCCTCTTTGTTTTTCACCGATCCAGTCCAAATTTTCCCTGCTATGCAAACCCTTATCATAATTTCAAAGCTCACTATGGGTTTGTGTGAACCACTTCACAAAGCTTGAATGAATGCCCAAGTCACTTTAAGGCCTCCACTATATATATTATATATAAGTCTTGCCAAGCTCTAACAAGCCCCTTCGATTCTAAGTGGACCCTATCATTCGCATGCAACTCATTGGTGCCCACGTAGCTTGTTTGTTGGCATCCGTCTCAAATGGTGTCGTGCCCACTATGCATGTGATTGTGATAGCAAGTCCATTTAGCACCCAAGTGCCCACAAGTACACCCATTGCATCCGCATGCATCAAAAGTGTGCCTCTAACTAGGTATGCCCAAGTCCTCTATAAGCCGATTGATTGTTCTTGCCACTTTGTCTATCATGCATTACACATGCCTATGGATGAGGTTGTGCATGACAACCTTTGCTGCCTTGCCCAATTCCCTCCAAGTATCTCTTGGTCTATCGAACTAGTGTGAGTTGCCACTGTATGCGGTGTACCTTGCCTTCATACAAAGGTGCCCTTGGTGGTGTGCCTTGTGGACAGGTCAAGGCACTTCTAACTGACTCATCTAGTCATTAACCTCATGTCATTCTATCTGTGCCAGCAAGCGACCACCAAGGTGATCATGTGACAGAGGTGCTCGAAGCCTCTCAAGGCTAGGGCCACAAAGAGGTAATGTAACAATGCAAAAGGGATTCCTCCTGTGAGGGGAACCACAAGGGGCCACAAAGAGGTCTAAGGTGACAACAAGGACTGTTAGCTGCTCTATGTGGGTAGAGCAGAGCTACCAGGCGCAATCTGGTCATTTCTTTAACCACTACACAGACATGCATGAGACTTGGATGGCCCCTCTATCATACTTCATGTCATAATTCCTATCAACTCTAAGAACCTTGTAGCTCATATATGTGTGTGTAGGGGGGGGAGGTTGTGCTTATTTATATTAACTGTTAAATTTTACGAACAGGCAAGATCTGGAAGAATTGGAAGTGAATTCATCACTGCAGTTTAAAGATTTGAATGGTGAAATCCCACATAATTTCAATAAATTTAGGAAACTCGGGGTTCTAACAAGGATTTGGTTCTGAGTTCAAGTGAAATATGTATAATGTTTAGAAGATTTAAAGGTTTGCAGCCATGATTTGAATTAAACAAGTCACGACCTCAAACCGACCTCCACTGTTTTCCAGTCCAAAGTTCCTGACCATACATAACATCACCTAGCCGGATATGCCATGTAACGACCATGCCAACTAACATCAACAAACCACAGATATCACACCATCTGGCAGGCAAAACCCACTCATGGTAAGCTGCAAATGCAAACAAGTACTAGAGTGACAATGGTTTTTTGGGATGTGCTCTTATTAAAGAAACGCCTTTGGGGTAATTATAATTTCATTCAAAACCAGATTATCACAAAAAAACGTGGTAATTGATCCATCTTCTCTTTGCATTCAATGACGGCACTAATTGATCCATCTTTATGTTTTCCTTTGGTTTTTATTGTGGACTTGTTGGTTCTTTTCTAGAAACATATATTAAATCTTTTAGAACTGAAGTGGTTCTTTTAGTTGACCTTACCCTTTATAAAAAAGAATGGCTTTCTAATCTGCTGCAGGGCGATGTATGCTGCTTTCTTTTGTGGTAAAGCTTTTTCATTTATTTGACTGTTCTTGATTTTATCACTAGAGTGCAAATGGTCTTCAGTTAATGTTTTTATTCAGCCCCTTTCCTATAAACAATATCGCAACGACTAACCAAATATTTTGCACACTAAAACCAAACCAGTTGCATGCTAACTACTAACCTTCATGCATACATGATTATGAGATCTGTTTTCCTGCATTAGCAAAGTACCACATTGACAATATTTTAATTGTGTCCATAGATGCACAGGGATCCATAGGAAGCATACGAAGGCTTAACAAAGTTTTCAAAAGTTGCAGCAAAGAGTGGAATGCCCCAGAGAACTACATTTTATTAAAATCATATAAGTTACTAATAGACTACATCTTGCACAAACTTTGGAAACCTTTTGCTTTTCCAACTCAATCAATCATCTCTTGAGCCTCTCTGAAACAAAATCTCTTCCATCCTCAAGAATGAATTGTACCAAAGAAAAGACAGGTCAAACAGCACCACACCAAATTACTAATGACAGTGACTATTATAGTTGACACCATGAGTCCCCATGATCTGACTTCTTGGTGATTATAATGAGAAACTCCTGTAAATCATGTCTCCTACAAACATGGCCGTTGCATCGGTATGTCTTCACAAGGAGGCTCGTACTTCTTTCAATAGATCACTGCACTTGCATTAAGTCACATGCCAAATAAGAGTGGGATAAGTGCTTCAAAACATTACAAAATGCAAACAAGCATATATGGAACAAAGCAAAATATCTTTCAGATTTCAGGATTGATCAGTGTATATGGGAGTAACTACAGGCAGATTCCCATCTAAATGAACTATTGTCCTCATTGCAAAATGTTTTAAGGTAAAGACAACAATGTTGCTCTAAACTCCCCATGAGCTGAAACCTTACCAAAGACAAATGCTTAAATGCGCTCTATAACCACTGCAGATGCCCCACCACCACCATTGCAAACTCCCGCAACTCCATATTTCCCGTTCCTTTGCCTCAATACCTGTCAAAATATTTCTCAATCAGCCTACAATAGAAAAGGCCATAGCAATGCACATGATGGTGGGCATCCTCAGAGTAGCAAAACAAGCAAAAACAGAAATGCAGTTCATAAACCATCTTTGAACACCCAAATTGTTCCTGGTTCCTCATAAACAACGTATTAACATTCCAAATATATTAACACAGTTACAGTAAGAAACCAACCCCTAAAAGTGTGACCATAATGCGAGCGCCACTGCACCCAAGTGGATGCCCCAAAGACACAGCTCCTCCATGTATATTTACAGTTTCCTGTAAATGTTACAAAAAAAGGCGTCATTTGCAATTAGCCAGAGTCATGCTATTTACAATCATAACATCAACTAAGTGTTCAGAGTAGATGAACTGAATAGCTGAGAACTCAAAAACATTTGTGATGAAATCCTAAGTGAACATCCATAGGACTATTTTTCCTACAGAGTTCGTTAATGCAATGTACATGAATAAATTGAAACAGAATACAAGTAGTTCTAGCAGTGGCGTACAGGCTTGAGATCAAGTATCTTCTGGTTTGCGAGAGCCACAACCTGCAAAAAATCAACTCCATTAGAAGTTAGAACAGAGCTGGATTCCTTTCCTAATCTGCAATATGAGTTGCAGACTTTCTTACAGAGCAGTTTCAATAGTGTAACAATGATGCAAGATCAAATATAAGACATTTCAAATCCAAGCTTCTGGCTCTAGTCCTAATTACTGGACTGATTGTATAAGACTTGGCTGAAACAAAATGTGTTTAATCCTTCTATCACATCCTACTCTAAATTAAACATATTCACATAGATCCATCTTAACCTAATGTACTGAGTTCTGAGGATTCAAAAACATTGAAGTTTGCACCCTGAGTCTTTGACTCCTCTTGACACTCAATAGATCCGGTGTTAATATGAATCTATGCTAGTTTTTAATTACTACGATGCTCTTTTATTGAGATTGATCTATGCCATTTATAATTGTTGTTTAAATACAGTAAGAGAGAGGTCAGATTTTTTAATTTTAGCATAAGGGTGACAAAGAGTAGTAAGAGAGTCTGCTTTATTTTTATTTTTATTTTATTTGATGTTACATATGCACACACAAAGACACAGCTCCCCCTCCAGGATGGATATAGAGTGCCTCACTTCTCTTGGTTCAAAACTCATCTGGCGTAGTGAAAAATGCATGTCCTGAGATCAAACTTACAGAGAATGCTTCATTGATTTCATAGTAGTCTATTTGTGATGCCTCCAAGCCTGCCCTTGAAATAGCTTTTGGTATGGCTAGGGATGGTGCAGTTGTAAACAGTTCAGGTGCCTACAATATAAATCCTTTGTCAGCCAACACCGCTGCAGCATACATCTTCAAGTGAATTTATAAATACACGTATATAATATATATAGATATAGATATAGATATATATAAAGGAACGAGCATCACCTGTGCAGCATCAGCATATCCTGTGATCTTTGCTATAACTTGTAATCCTAATTCCAATGCCTTCTCTCCACTCACTAACACTAGAGCAGCTGCTCCATCACTGTAAGAAAAAGGGAGATAGCATAAAATTAAGTAAATATCAAACTAATCAATCAGCAAACCCACCAGTAATCGTTGCTGCTCAAAACCATTATCTCTAATGTTCAGAATCCAGATCATGCCAACTCCAAACCACCCACCCAAAGTACACAGCTGACAAAGTGGATATGTGCCCTAGAAGATATGAACTTTTTACTTGAATTTGACTTTGGGAGTACCACTCCAGAGTCCAGAAGCAGAAAGCATAAGATGGTAAAACCACAAACCCAAGAATTCTACTTCCTACAATAAGATGCAGGACCTTTGGTATCAAGTTTCATGCATAAGATGCAATAGATTGGATTAAATATCAAGGTCTAAAGGTCAACAGAGTGTTCAAGATTGTCTTTCAAATTTATCAAGTGCAAGATATACTGAAATACTGTAAATTTGGCAATGATCAACAGCTAGATGACAAAATCCACAGGGAGTTGAAGTTAATCTTAGGTCATACAAGTAGATATGATATGGAGGAGCTTTACAGACAATCATAAAGCATAAGTTCTGAGACAATTAATGAGCTAAATTAAAAAACTGTAACCAGAATTATGATTTATCCCTACTAATGTAAAACTTAAAAGCTATAAACTCCCATGCAGTTCTAAATTTATCCACTGCAGAAACAGCAGCGGAACAGTTTGTACAGGATATAGAGAAAAAAATAATAGGAAATTAGCTTAAATAATTTAGAAACAATCATTTCACATGACATTTAGGTTAACTGACTGACTGTTAATAGCATACATGAAGCTAGACCTTTCAAATGATAGGTTACTTTTGTTGGAACAGTAGTGACAGATTTATACCTACCAGAAATTTTGAAATTTATTTCAATCCTCTTTGTGATTGCCCTACTAAGAGTGGACAACAATAGATTGTTTAACTTGAAGTATTTATTAGATTGTCTTACAGTAGCAATTTGATGTTTTGGCTATTCCTGCAATAGAAAATTAGATGGTTTACCTAAAATGTTTTTTAGTGTGGGTTTTAACCTCATCACATCTTTACCATTATACTTGACATTTTATAACACTATACTCTACCATCAATGCCTCCGCTTATACCAGTCACTCTCTATAGGTATGACCTGGCCATACTGTCCAGTGTCAACCTATATGTGTCATTCTCTGTAAGTATGGCCTGTCCATAATATTGACTTATATTTGATGGAGAATTTGATATGCAAATTGCTACTAGAAAACCATCAAGTGATAAAATAGTTTGAAATATATAGTACTGTTAATATTTTGAGGGGAGCTCACGACTCTATTGACTTCTGCCTGAATGTAAGCAAAAAGTTTTTAACTAACACAGTACTTGCAGACATTTTGATTAGAAATCTCAATGCATGCTGCTGAATTCATGTGTGTGTGAGTGAGCAAGAGAGGGATAGATACCTAATAGTTGAAGCATTACCCGCAGTGACACTTCCACCTTCTTTAAATGCTGGTCTAAGTTTCCTTAGTTTTGCAGCATCAAACTGATATCAAACAAGTTAAGAATATAAGAAAAAAATGTCTAATCTACTCATCCATATCTGTTAATTAATATATTTTAATCTTGATAAAACAGATACATGAAACCCAGAACAAAATATGAATAAGAAGACCACAACATCAATTTCGTAACATGTCTCTTTGCTGACATGCATGGCCTCTACCCATAGATAGTATTAGTGAGTGAAAAGGGCAGATCAGATTTATGCATCTAATAGATGACTTCAATTCTACGCATGTGTAGGAACCTAACCTTCCCCAAGGCTTCATCTTTGTCAACAATTGTGGAAGGCTTTCCTCTACCTCCAGAAACCTCAACCTGCATACAAGATTCAAGAAAGCAAACAGATTAAACAGAATTTGAAAACAAACACACGCTACTGCTAGAAAAATTGAGAGCATAGTAATTAGGTATTTCATGCACAAATCCATATTCATACCGGCACTATTTCCCATGCAAAAGCACCACTGTTCTGGGCATTAATTCCACGTTCAAAACTCTGAACCGCATGGTTGTCCTGTGGCCAACATCAAGGGATTAGTTGATGTAATTCAGCTGGGGTAAATAAAACGTATATGGATACATATTGAACATCACAATTAATGAACAGCTGAATTCTTCTTACTACATATTGCAGTAGAATATTTGTTCTCACAGGTACTCTGCTTGTTATTCACTCGTTAGTAGCCACAATTAACAAGATAAAAGCAGAAGTGGAAAGTAGCATAAGCATCCATTTATCTTCAACCACAACCTAAAACCCAATAGTCATGTCTTTTAATTTAAGTTTTTGTTTTAATGCTGAATAGTCTTCAAATGGCAATTGCAGGAAGCAACCAAGTGATAAACCATGAATAAAAACATAATAAAATCACTGGCCAGGTGAACCCTGCTCTCAAGGCTAAGACAGTACAACAGAAGAGCAACAATATTGATGGCAGACAGTCGAGATCCTAGAACAAAAGTAAAGTCATAATAATACTGAAAGTACACTTCTCATCAAACATGTAAAGGAAAACCACAACATAATAAGATCAAATAGCTGTTGTACAACGGTAAGGAATAGTTCCAAGGTTCAATAGACACAGTTGATATGCCTAGGAAAACTAAGAAAATCAGCCAACGTATATCAACAAAAAATAGCACAAAAATTACACAAATTACAAGGCATTCCACAAGGCCAACCTGATTTCTTTTAAAAACACAGGAAACACTCGAGTCAAATTGAAGTTTTGAATGAAGCATGAAAAGAATAATATATCAACAGAAAATAATTACATCAAATATCCATGAATGACAAGAGGAGAACTTGGGCCAATGGATACATGCATTCTAATAAAATATGGTGTAACACATCTGATTTTACAGTACAGTTTCCATTCTGCAGATAAGATTGGATCCAATTTATAGGTTCTAATGGAAGATCATAACTTGCAAGTAGGTTATGGCATGGGAAGTTAGGGCAAAACCATTGTTGGATGACGTCCAGGTCCAAGTTAGAAAACAAATAGAAACACAGAAAACATGCGCCCATGAATCCCTGCTGAAAGATGAAATCATATAAACAACTATAAAAGCGTATCTACTTTGCTAAATAGATTTAGAGCAGAAGAAACACCTGTTCTTCTCTTGATATGTTATGATTGTCTGCACATATCTCTCCACATACTCCCATGCCAAAGTCATTGAAAACATCCCAGAGTCCGTCTTTCATCATTCCATCAACAAGAGATCCATGTCCCAGTCGATACCCCTTTCTATTAAGAGATAATAAGTGAATGCATAAAATTAAAGTTCCTCTTAAATTGTAGCAACTTGTTTTAATAAGAAAAAAGAAGCCAACTTTAATTATCAAGGCTTAAACAATTGATATACCTGGCATCAGGGAGGTAATACGGAGCGTTGGACATGCTTTCCATGCCTCCAGCCACAACAATATCATTGCTTCCTAACTGGATACTCTGGGCTGCTAATGTTGTTGCTGAAAAGAATCGAAAATTTTCACTGTAAGATTGTTTGTTATTAAGGAAGAGAATTCATAAGATTGATAATTCCCAAGAGATTGATTATATTTATATATTTGTTGCAGTCCTTAACACTCTAAAAAGTTAAGATATTATAGCACAATTGAATATCAAGTAGCATTGCCATCAATATCTATAAAATTCTGCATCTCCCTTTTCAAATAGTGGTCAAAATTTTCCATACCTTTCATCCCTGATGCACAGACTTTGTTGATTGTAGTGCATACCACCGAATTAGGTATCCCTGCACCCAGTGCTGCCTGTCTAGCAGGAGCTTGACCCAGGTTTGCACTCAAAACATTTCCAAAAAACACTTCTTGGACCATCCCAGATTCAACACCCGCTCTCTTAAGAGCAGCTGCAAAGAATTTAATAGAATATTTAGCATGTAACCATCCATTTCAACTATATTTGTGGATAAACACATCCATAAAATGGGAACCAAAAATATCAGAATCAAAATAAAAGGAGAAACAATTAGTAATTGCCATTTTTTTCACAAAATGAAAATATCATTAAAAAAGCATCATCGTGCATTTCAACATGGGTAACCCAATTTATTTCAATACTGTCTGACCTGCTAATTTTCATTAAAGCTTACCTTCAATGGCTATTGATCCCAGTTTTGTTGCAGACAAGGTTGAAAGAGAACCGCTCAGGCCTCCAAGGGGTGTTCGGGCAACACCAACAATGCACACATCTATTTACATCAATATTTCAATTAGTTACAGAAGCATACATCAGTAGAACAAAAATCAAATTCATGTGGTGACTTTGCATTCACATTGTTAATTTTTCCTAGTTTCATTTGGGAAAGCTTTAGCACAAATCAATATTTATTTGTCTTGAATATGCTCCATAAGTACTTTTCAAGCCTTCGTTTATCTTATTCAGAAATCAGTACTTCGTACAAGAGCTGCTTAAAATGTTACCTCGAGGGTTCAATGAGCCTGACTCTGAAGCTGAGCCCATACTTTAGCCTTTGTATATCTAACGAAAGAAAAAGATATGAGCAGGCCTGCATATAAAAATCAGAAAGTAATCAACAACAACATCACTATCTGTTAAATGAGTCGACAAAATACAGGATGACTTCACCCATTTTATTCTGGTATGAGTGCACGAATTAGCTTCTATGCCCTATGTTGTGTGGGAGCGGCCGCCAACCCCTCGCTCCCGCTCCCGCTCCCGAAGCTCGCTTCCTTTGGAAGCTCACTCCCAAAACGCTCCCAAGGCGCTCCCGACGCACTCTCTTCCTTTCCTATACTAAAAGCTCCTATACTAGGTTAATCATTTGATGACAATGTTATGGTACCTCCCTTCTTTGTCAAGCTCCTATAAAAGTTTTCATTGTTAATCATTTGATGATAATATTATAAGTTATAACTACTAGATGATTGATGTTATTGATTTAATCCATGTATTCTATAGCTAATTCAACATCCTACATGTTTTTTTAGATATAAATCCATCAAAATATATTAAAATATATACTATACAAAAAATGCTCCCAAAACAGGAGCTTTTGAAAATTTCGCTTTTCGCTTTGCTCCCGCTCCCGCTTCCATCAACATAGTCTAAGCCTATCAAAGAGGTTACATATCAAGATGCCACACTTTGGGTGAGACAAAGGTGTCTATAAATCCTAGTTTCCGAGTTCAATTATCATCCGGTTACAGTGCAGTGAGTACCCAACAAATACCCAAATCCAGAAGCTGTCAGTGACCATTGAAGTTCAACAAAGGAAATTTTCTAAGAGGAAATAATCCAGAAGCTGTCAGTGACCATTGAAGTTCAACAAAGGAAATTATGGGAGAAGGGGCAGTTCTCAAACAAACTTAAGGAAACTAACTTATTGACAGTATAACAAACTGAACATTCAAATTGCTGCAAGGTATGCTCTTTGACCTAAGTTCTGCTACATTCTAGATTATCAACTCCCAAAATACACAAACACATGCAAGAGGAAACATTGACAACCCACGCAGAAATGCATGGACACATTTGTGAAAGGTATATTTCCATTGCATATGATAACCCACAGAACTGCCATGTATAGAAAACAAATAAGGGGTGAGTCATATATTTATGTCAGCTAGGTAGTTTTTCTGCCTTTTTTCTTTATAGCATTACACACGAAGAGGTTTATAGATCTCCCTCCCACGACCTGGGCTGTAGAATGTGCCCCTCGGCACAACCAATAAGCCAACCAAAACACAAACATCATGCAAACATGACCAACCACAAAACCACAAATCTTTCGCCTGACTGACAGAAATTCCGTCTGTTTACAGGCATTGCTATTGAATAAATCGTACAAACCATATGTACTTTCTAAAAAGTACCGGAAAATTGAAATCTTTACAACACAGAGATATTAGAAATGGAAGAAAATGACAACTCGTATGTTCTTTCCAGCCAACATTCACTATACTCACTTAATCAGAGACCCTAAAATCCAGAAAAGTAAAACAACTTTTTCTTTTGACTGAATGCCTCCAGTCAACATGAGTAAGCAACAACTAGTCAACATGAGCTATTTAATGGGAAGAAACATATAGCCGAGCTATTTAATGGGCAGGAACATATAGCCATGCTATAGAAGTCACCCTTCAGCTAAGATGCTACAAATGGGGTATCTATTCCACTAAATTTGCCCAGGACTTGCACTTGGCCCTACCCATTGTTCACAGACACTGTCACAAACATGAGCAAGAGCATATCATTGGAGAAACCTAAACCATTATGGGAGAAATAACACCACCCCATTTTCACCTACTCAGCAAGTCATTGTTTACTAAGGAGGAAAACAACCTTACTTGCCATCATTGCATAACTCTGAAATTACCAAGCTAACAGTTGGATCAAATGGATGATATCTGGAATTTGCCAAAAAAATCAAGTGATCGAAGCAATAAAAAGCTAGGAAAAGCCCTAGAAAATTAAAGCTCCTAATTTTCAGTATCACGAACTACAAATTGAATGCAATAAATCCATTAGACTTTCAGCACAAAGTCGTAAAAAGCTAATCCCCAGACATATTCCTTCAACGGATCCAAAATATGAATTCATGAATTCCACACAAACAAGCGAAACAGAACTAATAACAAAAAGAGCAAACCCAAACAAAGCTCCTTTATATGGAAACCCTGGCATATAAGACCTTCAACATGGGAAAATAAAATAAGAGAAAAACATAGGAAAATCTAAAAGGAATAACCTGAAAACAGAGCAAGACAACATCCAACAGAATACAAGAGAAAATTCAAAAACTATCTATATATTGTCATCGCTGAAGAATAAAGGTATTGAGCTTACCCTGAGACGGAGTAAAAACAAAAGAAGGCAGCCAACAAAACCCTCCTACTAGAAATGGAGAATGCTGTTGTTGAATCTCCTCCGGTCCGGGTCTGCCTTTAAATACCAAAAACTGGAGGAGCACAAGTGCACAAATCCCGATTCCCAACCATGAATGGGGTTAGTTGGCATGAAATTGGACCGGAGCAGATCGGTCTAGTCTCAAATGGCGATCCTAAATCGGTCGTGCAGCCCACCAGAGAGGACTCTGGGACTGTCAGTACTCGGTTGAATTCCTGGTGATAGCGAAAGCTGGTAAGAGGTCACTGGTCAGTGTTGCCGTTTGATTCCCATTTTAAATGTAACGTATGCCGTAGATTAACGATTAATCAATTTTTATTAAATTATATTTAAAGTCTTCGTCACATGTAAGTAAGAAAAAAATTAACTTTTTGGGCCAATAATATTCAATTCAATAGAGTAATAAATGTTGCATGGGCCGTTGGATCTCAACTTGATCAAATGGTTCATAGTGCTGTGGCTGTGGCCGCAGCATTTATTACTTTATTGTATGAAAAATATTTTTTACCAATTTTTCAATTTTTCCATCCTTGTTTATATTTTACTTTTTATTAATTTATAAAAAGTTTATTATATCTTTGTATTTTTATTAATTTAAAATTTATTATAATTTTGATTAAAAAAATATTATTATTAATTGAATTCCACAAAATTCAAAAATAACTTTTATACATTTAAAAAATTTATTAACTATTTGTGTGTTTTTTTTTTCAAACCAAACTTTTTTGTGTTTTCATTTCAAATCAAAATTTTGTGTTTTTTTTTTCAAATCAAACTTTTTAAGTTTTATACACCTAAAAGATTCATTAATTATTTGTGTGTTTTTCATAAATTAATTAGATTTTATAGATTTATATTTATATGTAATGATCTCATTACATAGGTTATAAAACAATCATTTATAAATTATATAAAATTTGATTATATAATCAAGAATCAAGATTAACTAAGTTAACAAACAATCATTTATAAATTATATAAAATTTGATTATATAATCAAAATTAACTAAATGAACAACCTAAACACCATATACCATAAATATCTCACAACCTAAAAAGTCGCACCATGTACTATAAATATCATACACCCTAAAAAGACCATATAACATAAGAGTTTAAACAAACTTCAAATTGTGCCCAAGATAATTATTTATTTGGGCATATAAATTTTTAATGGCTATACAATTTAATTTTTTCCAACCTTTAATGCCCCTAAGAAACCATATACCATAAATATCATACACCCTAAAAAGTCGCACCATATAGCATAAGAGTTAAAACAAATGTTAACTTCAAATTGTGCCCAAGATAATTATTTATCATGTCATATAAATTCTAATGGCTATATACAATTTAATTTTAAAAAATATATATATAATTTTTAAAAGTTTAAAAATATATATATGTTAGGTTTATAGGTATTTAGATATTATTTTAGATTTTAGATTTGTTTAAGTAGATTAACAAAATTAGCTTAAGTATAATAAGTGTATAATATAGATTCATTTTATGATGGTGATATCTTGCTATGCTTAAATACATCTTGGTTAAGATTTAAATAAGCTTCACTTAAAGGATGGTTAAAGAAAGTGTTAACAATTTGTTTTTATTTTTTCATATCAATTTTATTTTTATTTTGTTTATTAAATAGTATTTGTTTTGTGTTTATATTAACTCTAACAATCTATTTATTTTTTTTAAATGTGGTTCACCATTTGTTAGAGGGCTACCATTTGGTATGGTCAGCTCATCATTCACAACATTTATTACAAAGGGCTCCACAAGAGCATCATGTCACTTACAAGAGTAGAAAATGGGTGGGGAGGGTAACATTCATTCCTCCCAACCACCCAAGCTACATAGCTAGTATGAATAATGAATACAAAATTATATATTTTAGTCTTTGTTTAATAGCCATCTATTTTCATAAAACTAAGTAGTTGGTTGTGTCTATCGGATTCATTGGCCACTTTACTTTTGGTTGTGTCTATCGGATTCATCGGCCACTTTACTTTTGGTTGTGCTTGTTATATAAGTCTCCACTTATGTGAATTTATTATATATCTTAATTTCGAATTTATTAACCAACATAGATCCATCTTAAACCATGATCTACCAAGCACCATAGGTATATGATTTCTTGGGGTGTAATTTTCTTAATCTATAATATTTACATGTTCTGAAAATTTACACCTCAAGAATTTTGATCTCTTTGATGCTTGGTAAATTCGGGTTTAATGTGGATATATGTTGGTTTTAATTATTATTTTTTTATAAGCTTACATGGATTTTTAATTATTTTGCATTTGGTTCTAATTTTGTATTCTATGAGCATACATGCATGTTTTTAATTACTTTTTATTTTTCTAATGTAGTGTTACAAGACTTAAGTAATGTAGTGTTACATTAAGTACATGACAACATTTCCTCTTACTGGGTTATTGGGTTGTACAACATCTCCTCTATATTGGGTTGCTTGGCTCTAAAGCACTTTGCTATTCTCCATGCAAAGACTGATAAAAAATTTAAAAAAATAAAATAGTAATTTATTCTATTTATTAAAAATGGAGTATTTAAGTGCCCGCATACGTGAGGGGTAATTTGTGGAGAGGGGGAAAGGACGATTTCTAGGGTTGGACATTTTGACTGAATGTTGGGCGGCTAGGCCGCGCTAGTTTGCATGTAGGGGTCGGTTCAGGGCCTCCTACGGAGGATCATGACTTCCATGGGGCCAGGAGATCCCGATTCAATGGAACGGGAGCCGGAAAAAGGAAGGGAGAAGCAGGATGATGGTGGGGACAAGGTTGGGGGGCATGCAGGACCCGGGTCGGGAAAGAAGTTTGGCCTAGGGGGATGTTTTCCGAAGACCACCACTATTCCAGCGATTCAAATCAGATCTGAGATGGTTAGAGGTAAGATCGAACTTTGGAAGGAGAAGGCCCTAATCGAGAAATTTGTGGGGATCTGGCCAAAGGAGAAAGATCTAGTTAAATGGATAAACTGTGTGTGGAACCCTAAAGGGCATTATGATCTGCAACTGAGATCGAAGGGTTTCTTCACTATTATCTTTTTCAACCAGGAAGACAGAGATAGAGTCATGGAGGGAGGCCCGTATTTTTTCTTCTCAGCTGGGTTATACCTTCGACCATGGAAGGAACGTTTTAACCCAGAAATGGAAGACATGATGGTCGCCCCAGCCTAGATTTGCCTTTTCTCACTTCTAGGTGAATACTGGGATCTGGATACATTGAAGGACATAGAAAACACCCTTGGGGAATTCATAAAAGTAGCAAAACAAGCTAAGGTCCAGAGGTATACCTCATTTACCCAGATCTGTGTCTATATGAACCTCTCCAAAGAACTCCTAGAAGAAATTAGTTTAAACTGGGAAGACGAGGAATGGATTCAGCCCGTATGTGAAAACCCCAAATTTTCACAAAAATTAAAATTTTTTGATGTAACATAAACTGTTTATAGTCGCAGTTAGATAACTGCTAGCAACTAATAGAAAGAATGAAACAGTTAACAAAAGTAACCATTAACTTAAACACATATAGATTAATACTATTTTAATTTTGATATGTGATGTAAATAATCTGCATTCAGTTGTTTCTAATTACACTGACAGTTTGTTTTTGTCAAGTAGGTGAGAAGTTGCTTTCTAACTGGGGCTTAATTAGCGATTGCTAACTTTTCTGGAATTCTAGATCTTACAGGCTTGACAAGTAAATTTTGACCCAGTAAGAGTTTATTAAGGCGTTAATCCAGATATACTTCTTTTAGCATAAAATATACTGCTAGAGTAAAAGTTTACTTAATTAAATTCAAGGGTTCTATGAGGTAAAGAACCTTCTCCTTATTTGTGTTGCAACTATATCAGTATTTTAAATGCATGTCGTTATGATCAGTATCTTTACACTATTGATTGTCTATTATAAGAATGACTACTACTTAGATTAAACTACTTTCTATCATTACTCTAAGCTATTTCCAGTCCTTAATGGAGCTCAAGATTTAGCATAACAGTACTCTTACTAAAACTAAAGTTTATTGTTGTTACTATTTATAAAATTACAACACTGCTTATAAGTAAGGAAACAGACCTAAGGCTTTCTAAGAAGCAAACTTATATAGAGCTCTTAGCTTTACCTTTTATTTAGCTTCAGTAGAGGAAGTTTATTAGCTTATAATTGCATTAAATTTATAAGTGATCCTCTGCATGAATAACGTCAAGTTGTGACTTATATTTTTTTATTTTCTTCATGACCCAGTAATGCGATGAACTTTACATTATCCTAGTATTTACTTATAAGTAAAGGTGATGCAATAAATTCCTAGATAGTTTACTATCTTAAACTCCCAAGTCCAACCTAACCTTGGTTTGATTCATCATAGAGCTTGGTATCTTATAAAGACTATAGATCATGTACTTATAAGAGATTTATCTTACCCTCAGTACTGTAGACTATACTAACAAAAAGTAAGAGTTATACTAGGGTATATATATTATTTATTTATGTATACACCTTATTGATTTATATCTAGTTTTAAGAGCATAACCATGCATCGTTCATGGTTATATAAAGGGTCAATAGAGGCACTAACAATCCTGCTCAAAACTTCTATTATACTATCGATCTTTTCTTAAAAGTTTTATTAAAAAAGACTATAAGATCTTTATGAAACAAGGGCATCGATGCAATACACATTTTGGTTCTTTACCAAAGAAGATTTCAAGGTTTATAATATAAGGTTAAATGATAGTACAAATCCTCGTTCATTATGACTTCATTGAAACAATACGATTTTGACTTTATATATTACCTTATCATTCTATGCATAATGTAAATTATTAACAATAATTATGTTGTCCCAACCATGCAGTGACAACTATATCTTTCAACCCCTTGGTGGATGGAATAATTTGGTGGGCACGTGGAACGTTTACCACCGTGCAAAGCATAACTTAAAACTCACAATGCAACCCTAGCTCTCATTCTTGTCGAGGGTTTAGTCGTTGTTCTGTCTGGTTTACTGTGGCCATGAGGGCTCGCTTAAGCTTGTCTCTAGCTCCATTGTTGCATGTAGAGAAGTGTTTCCATTCTAAAGTGTGGGTTGCAATACTCACAGCTCACACTGGGTTTTCCTTTTGTATGTAATACTTGTTGTGTGTGTAGTTGTTCTCTGTCAGTGGATTGTAGTATCGATTTCTTGCATGGCCATTGCCAAG
Source organism: Pseudotsuga menziesii (assembly GCA_001517045.1). Taxonomy (NCBI): domain Eukaryota; kingdom Viridiplantae; phylum Streptophyta; class Pinopsida; order Pinales; family Pinaceae; genus Pseudotsuga; species Pseudotsuga menziesii. Next base: position 59,020 of record LPNX010233213.1, read on the forward strand.
TTTTAACCCTGCTCCAGTCGTGGGTGTAGATGTATTGTGAGCCCGTCGCCTTTGTCACTTGTGAGCACAAGGGTTATGCTGCTTGTGGTGCTGGTTTGCTGTGTTGGTTCGTTCCTTCGTGGCCTCGGCATTCATCACTTCCAGGTAATAATTTGTTTTACATTTGTTTTTAAGTTTTTCTTTAAGTTACAGTTACATTATACCACTCAATTTCTAACTAAGGTTTTTTCATTACCTGCAGGTTACAACTCGTCCTTATGTTGGAAAGAACCCCTCTCCAAGTTTGGATTGGTATCAAGTCCTATGGGTAAGCCCCAATTACAAAGTGTCAAAATCCTGCTTGTACAGACTTAGGGAAAACAAAAATGGTTTCAGTTGGGAAGAAGTCTCGACCTCGGTTCCTCTGGTCTTGGAATCTTTGGTCTTTAGTTTTTAAGTTTGGTTTTTCGCTATCAACCCTTGCATATAGCAAGGTGGCTCCGACATTCGATGCTGTGACTTGTACTACTCTTTTCTTAACTTATAAAGCATTTACAGTAATGTAGGTTTTGATAAATTGAATGTTAGTTTTGTCTTTGAAAACCCATGCCACTATGATGGGTACACCAGCCTGGGCTGGGTGTTGTAAACTGGTTAAGTTATGCAGCCTTACGGCCTGTCAATGTATTACAAAGGGTTTTTAAGAAAGATTTTTACCTCGAGCTCTATCTCATTTTTGCAACAATCTTATATAATGTACTTTCTATGCATAATAGGGTTTCCCTACTCAATTGTTATTGAAGAATGTTCTGTCTAAACAATCTTTTATTAGTATACATTGTTGTTATAAGGACTGTAACTTATTCATAGTGCATAACTTATAATATTAATCTTACTTGTTCGGAAAATACAAGCTAGGGTTTTTCCTGAAAAGAAACGCTTGTCTAATTAAGTTTTTTAGTTATTTAATGATTTGGTTCTACTGCTTGTTAATTTGGTTGAATTAATATTATAAGTGTGTTGTGTAAATGTACACTTGTTTAAGAAAAGATGGTAACAGTTTACAGTAGACTCATTAATTATATTTATTATTATTATCCAAGTATATGGTTTGTAACTTAGAAGTTTTTATTTATAATAGTTTAATAACTTGGTTAGGGTTTCGACCCTAAAGTTGTATAATTACAGGTATAAGCCTGTCTAATAATTATAATTAGTTTCTGCATAGGTGTTAATTAGTTTTATACTAGTTATTTATTTATATTTTATTGCTTTTGTTTAATAAATTGTCTAGTGGAAAATACTCAGAGTTTTAAAAAATGATAAAGCATAATTTCTTAACTCGATTACTCTTTTTAATCTAAGTACTTTTAAATTTAACCCTATTTGTTTATAGTAAATACTAGTTCTATATTTAAATGATGTTGTTAGAAAATAAACTGTGTAATTAGTAGTTGTTTATTTTCTTAACTATATGTAAACTATGTAACTCTAATGTGATTATCCTGCTGCATTTCATTCAGTTACTTAAGTGGAAACAGAGAAATATAAGCCTATCATAACACAGTTTAATCTCCATAATATTTTAGCTTGAATAAAAATTAATCTACTGTTTGTAAATACACAATCTTATCTACTAAGATATTCTGTTATCGCTTATTCGTTCTACCTGTACTAAATTGCTGCTATTTCTTTTCCAATATGTTTACATAAATAAGCTTGTTAAAACAATAAACATAGATAACCAGATCATTATTCTTTTTAATAATAACCTACATACTGAAATAAATTACTCTGCTACTATGAAATGTAGAACCATATATATTCCATTCAGTCTCTTAACATATTCTTTCATCTATTGTAAATACTATATCTGTGCTAGAGTACGGCCTGGTCCTTCCAGGTGTGGAAAAATACAGACTAGAATTATTTTCCATTCTAACAATTTACAAACTGAATATTTAACATTCATTTAACAGTCAGATTTAGATTTATCTATCTAACACAGTAAAACAAATAATGTAGAACCTGATTAGGATAGACAACAACAACGTTAGGAGGCCGTTCCTCCCTACCAAACTCTTGGAGAGCGCTCAAACAACGCTTCCTCAAGACCCCCGAGCCTGTTCCTGGTCTTCTTGGCCGAGAACTGGTGGAGCACGCAAATAGTAGACTAATCCAATAACTCAGTAAAACACCCTGCACTCAGCAGTAAAATCTTTTAGCTTAGAAGTTGCACTAGATCACTCAACAGTTATCCCCTCAAACTCTTTCCACAATTCCCTTCCATTGAATTTCTATGAAGTACATTCACTTGAATGATCACTTCTGTAGAATGAGCAGCCTCAGCTCTCTTCAATGGGAATTTTTATAAAGATTGCCTAGGTCTTTTGGGTCAGTTTTCATTAATTGAGCCACCTGCTCTGATTCCACTTTCTTGCGGAATCATGACCCCAAATGTAGGGAGGTTGCCACTTGCAACAGTTGGAAGTGGTTTGAGGATGCTGCCATGTGTCTATTTGCTCTCCACCCAGTCTCCTCCACCAATTTGATCAGTAAACACTCTTTTAACAGCTCTCGTAAGCTGTTGTCTCCTCCTTTATTTATTTATAATAAAAATATTCAGAATTACATTAAATATCCTTGACTCTGCTGAGTCATCAATTACAACTTAGCATAAAATTTAACATATTGTCCTCAAATAAAATCAAATAATATAATTTTTTTTTTGCAAAAATTGGGGCATGTGACACCATAGACTATGAGCAACTCCCCTTCCGGGGTCATCACTGTCATGACTATGGTCATCTTGGGAGGAACTGTCCCAAACTAAACCCTGGGGTTGGAACATCTGACCAACGTCAGGAAAAGGAAATAGAAATGGATGGGTTCACATAAGTAAAAAACAAACGTAGAAGCAAAGGCAGCGGGAAATCCAATGCAAAAAAGGAGCAAGTGACAAAGGTGCAGCGATCCAGAAATTCTTTTGAGGTGCTGAGGAGGGAGAATGAGGAAGGGGACATCACTAAAGAAAAATATGTAGCATAGCAACAAGAAGGATTGATCAAGGCCCCAGTGGAGAAGGATGTGCAGCAGATGGACGTGACTGAGGAGGAAGAAGGTGACAATATGGAATTAGGCAAGCTAGATCTGGACGCAATTGAGGAAGAATATGGGAAGAAGGGACATGGTTATGTCTCTCGACGCCAGATTGAACTTCTTCAGGAGGCAATCATAAGAACTAGTGCCCATGAGAGTCTAGGGATTGACCCAGATCTGCAAAAAGGAAGTAAGAGGAAATCTTCGGAAGAGGAGTTAAGAAGGGGACGGAAGACGAACAAGCAACATATTGCTATAGTAGGTGTTAGACTCATTGAATCTGGCCAATATCCAACGATCAAGGCAGCCTTCTCTGAAGTTAATAAGGTGTGTCAATGAAGCTCATATCTTGAAATATAAGGGGGTGTAGCAACCCCAGGAAGTGGAAAACCCTAAACAAGAAAATCAGGCAAAAAAACAGAGATATCCTTTTTCTCCAAGAAACTAAATGTAGCCTTGAGGGCTTGGAGAAAATCAGGGACAAAATTTGGAAAGGCAACCACCTAATGGCCCTAGATGTTGCTGGACAAGCGGGTGGAGTTGCAATTCTCTGGCAACCAGGGGTTGTGGAACTCTCTGAATGGCAAGCAAACAAGTTTGCTCTTATGGCAGACTTTCGCATCATTGATTCGGGAGTAAAGGGCTCGTTGGGGAATGTTTATGGCCCCAGCAACTTCCTTGAGAAGCAGACCTTCATTGACTTCCTCAGCTGGCTCAAGGACCAAACTGAGGCTGGAAATTAGGTGATCGAAGGGGATTTCAACCTTATTGCCAACCTAGGGGAAAAGAAGGGTGGCAGAAGAATTTTGGATAAATATCAAGAAGCCTTCTGTGAGTTCCTGGCTCAAAGTCCCCTAGTGGACCTACAGACGGGCACTGGGTGGTTCACTTGGAATAATAAGAAGGGGGGGGAGCACCTACTGGCCTCTCGCCTTGATCAATTCTTGGTTTCAGAAAACATTATTCATAGTACAGGGGAAATTGTGGATGATGTTCTCCCTACAGCAGGCTCTGATCACTGGCCCATTTGCCTCTCCTGGGATTGGTCAAGTTCCTTTATGGGCAAGTTGTTCTGATTTGAGCAGTTCTGGCTGAAACATAAAGACTTCAAGGACCTTGTCAATCAATGGTGGCAGGAGTTGGTTCCCCCCCCCCCCAGGAACAGTTATGTACCATTTTCAACAGAAACTCAAGGCACTGAAAGCCAAAATCCACACGTGGAACAGGGAGGAATTTGGGAATATCTTTGAGGACAAAAAAAGGCTATTAAGTGAGCTAGACCTCATAAACAGAAAGGGCATGGAAGAAGTTTGGGACGAGGACATGAAGGTCAAAGAGAAAGACCTTATGAGTCAAATCGAGGCAAGGGAAAGGAAGGAAGGAATATTCTAGCAACAAAAAGCTAGGGTTAAGTGGCTGTAGGAGGGAGAAAGAAATACCAAGTTTTTCCATAATTCGGTGATTCAGAATAGGAGCAGTTCTAGAATCCAGAAACTAAGGAAAAGAGATGGCAGTAGAGTGGAAACCAGAAGGGAGATAGAGGCAGAGCTCACACAGCATTTTACAGAGATTCTCAGTGAGGATGGAGGGGATAGAGGTAGGGATATAGGGAAAATCACATGTCTAATCCCAAGGGCAGTCACTAGAGAAAACAATGAGATGCTAACCAAAACGGTGGTGATGCAGGAGGTAGGGGAAGTAGTCAATCAAATGGCCCTAGGAAAAGCTCCAGGCCCGGATGGATTCACCTCCAATTTTTTCCACTACTTCTAGGATCTCCTCAAAGAGAAGGTCCTTGAGATTGTGAAGGAATCCAGAAATAAGAAGGTAGTCCTCAAAGCCTTTAATGCAACCTTCCTGACCTTAATCCCCAAGGAGGTAGGGGAGGACAGTCCGGACAAATTTCGACCAATAGCTTTATGTAATGTTATCTACAAAATCATCTCTAAGGTAATTGCTAACCATCTAAAACCTCTCCTTCCTAAGCTTATCAGCCCTGAGTAATCGGGGTTTGTGGAAAGAAGACAAATTCTGGACGAGGTCATTCTTGTTCATGAGGTGCTCCACTCGATCAAAATCACGAGGAAATCAGGTATGATGATTAGGCTAGATATAGCAAAGGATTATGACAAATTGAATTGGCAATTTATGGGGAAAATGTTGGAAGCCTATGGATTTTTCCAGGGCTGGGTGGAATGGGTCATGGGCTTAGTCACAACCCCCTTCTTCAACATCCTCCTTAATGGTTCGTCTACTAGTACTTTCCAGCAAACTCGTGGTATCAGAAAAGGTGATCCTTTGTACCCTTTCCTCTTCATTCTTATAGCTGAATGTCTGAGCTACCTTATCATGTCACAGACGGAGAGAGGAGAACTCAGAGGGTTAAAATTCCATGATGGAATGACACCTCAAACTCATCAGCAATTTGTAGACGATACCATGCTCATGGGGCACCCTTCAGTCCAAGAAGCACAAAGCTTCAAAAAAAACCTGAACCTCTTTGCTAAGTCCTCAGGCTTGGATGTCAACCCGAACAAATCACAAGTCTTTTTTGTGAACACCACCGTAGCCACTCAGAGGAACATCATTCGGATCCTGGGTTTCTCGAAAGGATCTTTGTCGTCTAAGTATCTGGGTATACCCCTCGGGGTGGGGAGGCTGCAGAAAACGTCCTAGAAGGAACTCCTAGATAGAATGAAGTAGAAACTCTCTGGTTGGGTACTCCAACCCTTAAACTTTCCCAGCAGGTTGATCCTGGTTAAAACTGTCATGCAGGCTATGCCCATCTACCTATTCTCGATTCTCTCAACTCCTAAGTCTATCAGGAAATTCAAAGTCTGCAACGAAACTTTTTATGGGGTGGTAGAGAGGCGAAAGCTAAATTTTTCCTGGTATGTTGGGAGGATATATGTCGTCCAAAGGAGCAGGGAGGATTGGGGCTCAAAGACCCTGAAGTTATGACTGAGATGTGACTGAGATCCAAGGAGAAAAATTCTAGTGGCGATGGGTAAATCATTCGTCTGAGCCTTGGGGCAAGCTATGGCACATTAAATATGCTCATGACAGGCCCATCCATCAATTGATTAGGTTCAACGAGGTACTGAGCGACTCTCCCATATGGATGAAAGCATTGGCTGGTAGGAATATTGTTCAAGATCATAGCTTCTGGGAGATTAGGGATGGCAACAGTGCCAAATTCTAGGATGACTCATGGAATCATCTTCCCATCCTTAGGAGAGATCCAAGATGGATTCATATTAAGGAGAAGGCCATAGAGGAGGGCAAGGTTCAGGTGAACTAATATTGGGTGATTAGAAATTTAGAAGATCAAAGACAATGGGATTTTCAGGAAAAACCTAAGCTTACAAGTGCTGATGATTGGGGGGTTTTCCAGGAAGAAATGCTCAAACGCTTCGTCAAGATTAAGGAAGGCCCAGATATATTGAGGTGGGGATGTACGGATAGGGGCTCCTTTAGCATAAAGGAAGCTTACAATATCAGACTGGGAAACCATGTGGAGGTTGACGGAATATGGAAGAAGATATGGACTTCGAATCTCTGGCCCAAGGTAGCACTTTTCGTGTGGCTGGTTGTTAGGGGAAGGATCTTGACCAACGAAAAACTGAGATGGCATGGGGTACAGAGACCCTCTCAATGTTGTCTATGTTATCAAGAGGAGGAATCCATGGGTCACCTCCTAGATAAGTGCACATTCGCAGCTTCCATATGGGACAAAGGGGCGATGGGGTTCAGAAGAAGTGATGGGAGGCGTGGCCAACCGACCCAAACCCTAAAAGAGTGGCACCCAAAATCCTTTAAGAACTCAATCATCAGAACAATGTGGGATGCCTTCCCGGGTATGGCCATGTGGTGTCTGTGGAAAGAACGGAACGCTAGGATCTTTAGGGATCAACACAGAGATACAGAGACGGTGTGGAAGACGGTGAAGGACAACCTGCTAGCATCCATCCGGAGCATGCAATGGCATGATCAGGATAAGGTAATCCCCACCGAAGAAACTCAGATTGCTACGAGTTGGGGACTCGACAGCTCTCAGATGGCTGGCCAACGAAGACGTGACAAGATATGCAAGCCGTCCAGCCCAAACTTCTGGTCTGCCTCTCCCCCTCAGGTTTTTAAGCTTAACTTCGACGGAGCCTCCAAGGGAAATCCTGGGCCTGCGGGCTATGGAGGACTATGTCGTGACCATGATGGTCGGATTATGACTGTTTTTCTAGGAGAAATTGGTATGGACACTAATAACTCAACCAAATTAGAGGGTATGATATGTGGTTTTGAAGTTTTGATCAGAGGTGGCTGCTTCCCTGCGATCATCGAGGGATACTCGAGCATCCTTATCTAGATGTCCAAACGAATGGTGAGTTGACAAGCCTGTGAAAAGGTATTCTCCAGTTGGTGCCTTGCCAGTAGGTTAGACTATCTTTGCACCCTCCTCCTTACTCACATGGTGGTTTCCTTTAGCCATGTCAGACGTGAGGCCAACAAAGTAGCTGACTTGCTAGCCAACGTCGGTGTGGAAGGTGAACTGGGTTTTCGATGTGACAGACTGGAGGCATTTGGGACGGAAGAATGGGGCTAGCATTGCAGACAAGTGTCCTCTAGGGACCTGGACAGTAGGACACAAGTGGCTCGTCCGGATGAAGGAAGGACAGATGGGGACAGGAGGCGCGAGCACGCCCATGCCAGATCCTCCTAAATGCTCTGCGGGAGATGTGGGTTAAATGATCAGGTCAGATGGTGGTTGTCCTTCTCCATCATTATGGTTTATGCTGTAGAGAATGATAAGATGGGCGCAATGAGGCAAGATCATTGGCAGGATTGGGTTTTTAATTTCCACAAGAGGGACGCAGCAGGCGAAGGTACGATGGATCTCGTTATCATGGTCAACCTGACGCGAGAAATGGACAGGGATGGGAAGGCTCTCATGCTTCCCCCCTCCTCTTATTCAGGGAAGGCCTAGTCTTCCACCACCTTTCGACGCTGTAATGTTTTTGGGCTTCAAAGCCACGCCTTCTCTCTGGTTTTCCCTTTGGTTTTTGTTATTTAGGGTGTGTTTCGGCTTTGCTCCCTTCTTCTATTCTACATTCCCCTCCCTTGCTTTATGGCTCCCAAGCGGTCGATTAGAACGGATTTGGGCTCTAGGGAAGCTTCTGCTCACTTATACCGTAAGGGTAAGGGTATCTTGAGGCAAACTCGTCAAGCAACCAGGGCCCAACTTCAAGCCCAGGAGGCTGCGAAATTTTTTAAGGAGCATGTCCCGTTCGGCATTTGTCTGGAGGTCGAGAAGGTAGTTGGAGAGCTTTGGGAAGAGGTGAAACTCATGCCAAAGGAATGCCTGCACGAGGAAGTAGCGGACTGGGTCCTTGACCCAGGCACCACAACAGGTAGAGCCTCTGCTTACGATCGTCTGTTGATGATATACTGGGTGACCATGGGATTAGTGGGAGATTCCTCAGTGGTGCGAGAAGCTAAGTGTGAAGGGGATGAGGAACCGGTGAAGGTCTGGAAGGAACATAACAGTGAGTGTCACCTCATGCACCATAAGATTGATGTAATCGTAGCCAAGCTGGGCTGCCCTTTTTTCCCTGCTGGACAAGGACCAATGGAGTATGCTCGACCACGGGCGAAGGGTAGTCAATGCGAAAAAGCACGTGGGGGAGAACATGCAGGTAATCAAAGCGAAGCTGGCCCCTAGAATGCCACTGTTGTTTTGGTCCTGACTGCTTGTCCTAGCTTGGGCGTCACCCCTCCAGACCGGGTTTGAATTTGCCTTTTTATGTCTTTGTTTTTAGTAATGTCGACTCCGGCTTTATTAAGGGGCTACTTGATGCATGCCAGTAGTAGATGTTTTGATGAACAATCAGTTTATGGGGTTTTTAGGTCTCACTAGGTTATCTAGAGTCTCTGAAATTTTATGGGAAGGGAACTTCTGTAATTTGATAGGAAAAGCTGTGATGGGGGTGTGTAGAAATCCTGGGAAGACTCTGTATTCTTTTTGAGAAGAAAGAACAGGCCTGGTACCAAATGGTGTCATGGACACTTTGGACTTTTGACTGATAAAGACGATATCTGCTATGTAAATGTTGCCTCTGTAAAGTAATACAATGTTTTATTTAAAAAAAAAGTAAAGTATTTAAAAAATAATAATAAAATAGTATTTTACATATTTCACTTACATTGGATTGTAAATTAAATTTAGTTTTACATAATAATTTTTTAGTATATTATTTAGGTTGTATATCTCATCTATATTAGGTTATAATAAAAAAACTCACTTCTTTTAATAAAATAAATTATAATTTAAATATATTACTGTAAAATATCTCATTTCTTTTAATGAAATAAATTATAATTTAAATATACTAAGATAACAAGTTTAACTAAATGTATGAACGGAACCGTTGTTATGAATGGATACCTTTCTAGCCCCAAGGGTTAGCTCAATTGGTAAGACGTGCACACACTCTCTCGGTACGAGGAGAGGTCACGGGTTCGAGCCTTGAGTCCTTCGGGGTTAGGTCATCTGTGAGGATGGCCGGCGGTTTACCACCTCTACCATCCACTAATGTGGGGAAGNAGAAAAAAAAGAATGGATACCTTTCTAATTTCATATTTTAGAAGACAACTTATTCGGAGATCAATTTTCATAGGCCTCATAATTACAAGTTGTATAGATGATTGATGGCTTACAATAAAGTTATTTTTAATTGAAAAGTATTTTTTCATTCTTCTTATGTAACATGAGATGGGGGAACAACTTACAAACTTGTAAAGACAAAGGTTATGTTACAATAATTAGAGTTAGGAAGATAAAAATTGAGTAGCACTTTTTTTTTTTATGTTACGTAACGCACTCGAAGATTATGATTATCAAATGGACAACCAACTTTTGATGCAAGGCAAGAGGGACTAGATCTGATTGAGTAGACTAAACCCATGATTTAGGTCATGCCATTACATCAATAGTTTTAGTTATCATAATTTTTGTATTTAATCTTTAGAAAATTGTCATACAAAAAGTAAGTTTTGTTGTCTATCAAGCCATTTGATCTTGTGAAAGTTTAGACAACTTATTAGGAGATCAATTTCTATATACCTCATAATTACAAGTTGTATAGATGATTGATTGCTTGTATTGAAATTATTTTATTTGTTTACCAAAAACACAATCAAGTTATCTTTAACAGGAAAGTATCTTCTCATGTAACATGAGATGGGAACAACTTCCAAACTTGTAAAGACAAAGATTAAATGTTATAGTAATTAGAGTTAAGGTTATGTTACAGTAATTAGAGTTAGGAATATCAAAATTGAGTAGCACTTTTTCTTGTGCTATGCAATGCATTAGAAGATTATGACAGATCAAATGGGAAGCCAACTCTTAATGCAAGGAAAAAGGGACTATATTTGATTGAGTAGACCAAAATCATGATTTAGGTCATGCCATTACACCACTAGTTCTAGTTATCATAATTTTTTTATTTAATCTTTTGAAAAATGTCATACAAAAGTAAGTTTTGGTGTCCATCCAGCCATTCGATCTCGTGGAAAGTTTACATACATACATACATACATACATATATATATATATATACAGATATGTACAT